>JARFJB010001859.1:810000-965000 GCA_036346205.1 Vesta saturnalis | reverse complement strand
AAAACGCAACAAGTTCAGATTTTTAAAAAGATCGCTCGTAGATGACGTCGTGATCTATGTTAGTAGTAGAATATTACAAATCGTCAACTTTGAACCAAGCGGTAGAAGTCCCATTTAAAATACAAATGAAAGTTAATTTTAGTTCAATACGTACCATGTCCACAGTGTTTACAGAATCAAAGCGCAACTTGTCCATGTAGCCATTAGTTATGGCTGAAGTTATAATCGTTCATGTGCTCGCGTGTCTTTGTTAAAACTTTGTGTTGTTTTCAATCAAAAAAATAATAAAAGGACGCGCTAGTTTATACATAACGTCGATCTTTGTAGCAATAATGGATGGTGTATTACTAAGTGACATTACTGCTAACGGCAGTTGAAATGTACTACGTACTACAGAAAGAGCGAGGTTAGAAAAGAGAAAAAGAAGGTAAATCTTTAATTTATTGAAGATAAGAACCAAAAGACCTACATTTAATAAAGTGGAATTACAAATATGTGCATCCCAAATATAAAAAATTTCAATGCAACGATAATCCAAAACAATTATTAATAACCACTAAAAAAACCTTTATAAAGATAAAAATAAACTACAGCAGGATGTACGATTACCTTATTTACTAGAAGTTCATTATCCAAAAAGATATCACGAACGTAAAACTCACCACTTCCAGATAAAATACAAAGTAATGATTATACAGTAGTATGTCAAACGTTCTTCCTCTTGTGGATCTGCACAAAGAGGCAAGCATTCTCGGTCTCTAGAACTTTTTTTGATAAACTTTTGGAGGTGCGCTATCGTAGAATCCTATGGATTGCAAAAAATATTAATACTAGCACGGAGTTCAAAGAAAATAGAGGTAGAGTTCGGTGGAAAAACAAGTGTCAAGGCAAGGTAAGAGGTTATACAGTTTATAGGAAAGTTTAAAGGTGTTGAGATTGCAATAGGGGCAATTCCAAGAGTTTTATGCTCAACATAAGCAAAACGTTTAACATGTATAACGACACTGTAGACCAAAATCTCCAGCAAATGTTTGCAGTTACTGCGAACGTCTAAAACACAAAACACTGTCGGCAACTTGTTTAAAAGTTAGAAACGAATCATCTCGAAATCTGAGAGTACATAAACTAAGAGCTAAGCAGTTTCACTAAATGATGAAGGCGGTGCATAATTTTGCTTTGATCTGCAACAAGTGCAGCATTTTCCAAAACTTCCAATTCCAGAAAGTTTATATTCACTGCAAATTGGATGGCATGCATTTTGTATTATTGATTTGAAAAGTTCGCCACCTCAGTTTTACGTGTGGGTTGAACATCAATGCGGCCGAGGCTCAGATCCAACTAGTTCGGCAGGTGGGCGAAACAAAAACAACCGTATTGTTCATCTATTACAAGTATTCATCACGTAGCGTTAAGAAATCGCGGTAGCTTTTCCTGTAACAGGTCATTCGTATCTTCCAGAGGACAGGGTCTTCGGAAGAGTTGAAAAGAGTTAAGACGGCATGCTGAAATACTTTTACCTAAAGATTACCACGGAATTTATAGAAAATTTGGACAAGTAGACATATTAGGAACAGATTGGCAAGCTGCTAGATACTCTTAAAAAGGTTGTAGGACTAAGCGAGAAAAAAAGGTAATTTTTATAGAAATTTACAAATCAATCCAATACACCTTAAGTTAACCTTCACACCATTCCCTTGCGGGGTAGGTAAAACAATCCCTGCCTCTTATTTATTTTTCATTCATAATCTTTATCCATGCTTTCCTATGTCGGCATACTTCCCTAGCTTCCGCAAGATTCATACATTGTCTCTGACATGCCCTTTTACTTTTAAAACTCCTTATCTTTCTATCCTTTATCATACTTTCTACTACATTCAGCCAAGTTTCACGTGGCCTACCAGGCCTAGCCTTTCCTTAAACTCACCCTAATATTTTTACTTCGTTAATCTTGCGTTGTTCATTATATCAACTTGACCAATGCAACGTAAAGTACTACTTTTATATCTATCCAACATTGTCTTTTCCTCATCAGAAGTCGTCGTTATGCATTCATTCTTTATCTTGTCTCCTCTCGTTTTACCACACTTCTCAGGAATCTCATACGCACGGCATTTATTATTCTTTCGTGCTTTTTTGACATACCCATGTCACACTTCCTGACGGTACAGACACGCTATTATAGATTACTCGTTTCGCAGCGATGCTCATGTTTCGATTCTCATTATCGTCCACATACTCCCTATCACTTTCCTTCCAGCATTGACCCTTTGTCCAACCTCACCCTCCATTGCACCATCATTCTACCCAGATATACCAGCTCCTCCAATTTCATCTTGCAGAGTAATTACTCTACTCTCCTTTCCACCTTCCCGATTGAACACCACAATCTTAGTTTTGTACACGTTTAGCTTTAGGTCATACTCTCACACACTGTATCACAGCGGTTTGTAGCTCATGCGCGCCTTCACTTAATAAGGCACTCCTTGCTCAATATTAAAGTATTCACTCACACCTCCTCTCACCCTAAGACATGCCCGATTACCATTGTATACTGCCCTTATTCCATTTATTAGGCCTTTATTTACGCCATATTCATTTAATATTTCCCTCAGCTTCTCCCTATTCACTTTGTCGTATGCTTTCGCCAGATCTACACACAGTACAGCTTCCTTTTACACTTAAACACTTTTCGATCACTTGCTGGAGGGCAGCCATCTGCATCTCTATCAATCAGTATTCTTCCAAACACTTTACCAGGCACGCTGAGCAAACTTATTCTTCTGTAGTTCTTACAATCACTCTTCTTCCCTTTACCCTTATAGAGTGGTACAATGATCGCGCTTTTCCAATCCCTCGGCACTTTTCCACACACAAGGCATACATTGAATAATCCACACAATCTTCGTATAAGCTTTGCACCCCCATACTTTAGCATTTTACTCAAGAGAACAATCCAATACAAGTCAAGTTAAGTGTAACTGCGAGATGCACTATAGATAATTCGAAGCCTTTTATAACTCTAATAAAACGCCTTAATAACTTAAACGCTGTTGAGTTACCATTACTGGATTCTGCGAGCGGGATTTCGCAGGATAAAGGAAAGGCCGTTGACGTTTTACTAAAACAACGTCTCAAGGAGTTGATGGAATTGAATTTTTATTTTGAAGTTTTAAAAGACCATGTGACTTTTAATGATGAAGACGGGCAGTAATGCCACTGCTTAGAAGTAGACCGTGAATCAAAACATTAACTTTGGTTTAACCTACACTTATGCAGTATTTTTAATTTATACATTTTGTTTGGTTTAAAATTGCATTGTTCTCCTTTAAAAATAAAGATTTTTGTGCTTCTTTAATTCCTAAAAATTGCCAAACAAGATTTTGCTTTCAAAATGTAACTATTTGTTCATCAAAATGAAACATGTCCAAGGGTCCCTTTCGATTTTTTCTGAGATCAAGCATTTTTCATGAGCGATTTTTTGTGTCTGAAGAGGCTTATTCATTAACTTTCATAAATAAAAGTAGCACTGTTAGAACTCTGATAACGTTGTCACATACTTTTCTGGTTTTCACAAGAAGTACTTTTTGTGACTTGTTGCATTTTATAAAAAAGCACCTCAAATATACAATAGATTTTACTCGTGGATAGTTGACCAACATGACATTGCTGATTTTTTTAAAACAGAGTATACTCTTTGATTAAAATTATTTAGGCAACGTTGTAATTTGATACGTCGCGTCGTAAAATGTTATGACGTGAACTAAAGTATTGTGCAATTTAATCTACTTGAGTGGAATAAATATATTAGTTATTTTCTATTTTAGTAGAACTTTTAGATTTTAAGGTCTGCATCCAATTTAAAAGACACAATGAGTTAACTAGATATCACAAATTAAAAGGTTTTGTTTTAAAAACCTATAAAAAGTGTTCGGTTATTCATAAATAACCTTAATTTGGTATTATATAATTAGATTAATAGAAAACGGCAAAAATGGCCTTCAAAGATAAAGTTGAATTTAGGACAATGGTTTCATACATGAAATCTAAAGAAGAAGCATGGGCAAAATTGGAAAGAGCGCCATTTGTAAGTGACATTTATACATATAACCTTTTTGACATTATTCCTTAACTGTTTTTAAATGTAACTAGAAAAACAGTATTTCCGAAGTAATAAATCAATTGATTCATTACTCAATAAGTAGTGTAGTTAATCATATTTTAAACGTTATTTGCGCTTAACCTCCTTCATTTAGCAAACTTATAGCGTCAGGTGGAGTAATCTATATATTTAAAATGAATGCCTATTTTCCTTGATCATGCCATAACATTAGAACGACTTTACAGATTTCATAGATTTTTTTAAATTTTTATAATACTTTGTAGAAGGTTCTTACGGAAATAAAAATTAAGAAAATTGTGTAGAAAATTGGAAAATTTATGAAAACTATGATTTCAACTTCGCACTTTTGACAGTTCGCGCGCCGCAAATGGCATTTAACAGCTGCATTGCTCGGGATTTATCGATTGAAGGTGTGTTCTTTGTGAAGTGAAGTCCACTAAGAAAGGGTTTTTCGAAATTCCACCCCTAAGAGGGTGAAATGGGAGATTAATTTGTTTGTGAAATTTTTTATTCTGTGGGTTGATTGACTCGAAAATGGGTAAACGTACTCTTCAATTAAAATTATGAGACACGTGTATCACAAGATTTTAATAACACCCCTCGCCCCCATTTTGAGATCGCAGCAACGCGCGACAGGTACGGCTACTTGTAAATAGAATTGGCAGGTTTTCAATGAACTGTTTGAAACTAAGGGATTTTCAAAAAATAGTCTCTCATTTATGCCGTTTGATTGCTGTACATGTTGATTGATTATAAATTGTTTTTACGAAGTAAGAATCCGCAATTTACAAATATCCCTAGACGTTTTCCCACTAAAGTGGGGGTAAATGAAAACGTATGTCTTTTTTATCTTTCGGTATATAGACGTGAAACTCCAGATAATAGTAAATACAATCAACAACTTCAGAATGCATGAAGCAATTGCAAATTTAATCATTTACATTTACCCCATTTTCATTTACCCCAGTCAAGTTTAACCTTTTTCTGTAGTAAAACTATTATTGCTGCCTCAATGATGGAATAGTTAGAGTGCTTACCTTTCACCCGAGCGGCGCGGGTTCAAACCTGGCTAAGATAGCCGTTCCTTTAGTAGGGCAAAATTAAAGCAACGCGTAATGCGAATAACCATTAGTAGTTATGCGCATAGGGATGCCTGATATTTCAGTTTATATCTAGATCTCGACCCATAACCACAAAATACAAAAAAAAAATATTATTTTGTTGATAAAAATATGGTAACTAAAAGTAATTAAAAACTAGATATCAGTCTAACATACAACTAGATTACTTTCCTGTTTTGAATAGCAAAGAAAAACTTCAATAAAGTTTTACATTGCAAAAAGTAAAATACTGTAACTTAAAAATATTTGGTGTGGAACAGACCACCTTCCAAACTACAAAATGTAATTTAAAAGAAATGAGGTAATTTTGATAACATTTTTTAGGATAATAATGCAGCCTCTTTTCTAAAAAGTTAATTATGAAAATTGGCAATATAGTAAAAACAAAAACAATAATCTATGTCAAAGGGGCGTTTAAAACTTCATGTCAAGTAGAGGTTAATACACTTCTAGATACTAACTTAAAAAAGTTCCAAAGCCGCCCGCTTCTATGTAGATATCAATAATACAATTTAAGAATTTTAAATGATATTTATTTAATTTTTACACTTATTTTGCTTTATATTAAGAAACTTTACAAAAAAAAGGTCCGTAAAATAAATCTTTAAGAAATATGCCTAACATTTTCTTATAATATTTATTATTATTCAGGTATTGAAAAAATTCTACTTCAGGAATTTTTTTCCGTTTAATTACGCGTCTTATCAAAAAATTACACACAACATTAATGTATATAATTAAGGTCTATATACTGGAATTTTTATATCTTTGAGATATACATATACATATGATAAAAATCACACCTAATAACCCCCCCCCCCCTCTCCGCAGCTGAATTTCTTCCGAAATCTAATCAGCTCCATAAGAAATGGAAAATGGCTCAAACACAAAATTTTAGCTACGTGCGTGTTTTCGTTCTGGAGTATACATTCACACATCCACAAACACAATATAATATGTACATGTAGGTTGGTTCGGTGTATTCAAATTCAGTAGCAAATGTATCATGTCTTTCATAGCCAAGAACAGTCATATCCCCTGTTTCGTCATCAATTACAGTAATGGAACAAACATATTTATAATGTACCATTTTTCATTTTCTCCTTCAACGCTAAGAAAAATAGTAAAATCCTTATGTTACTCCAGTCTGGAGTTTTACAGGGTACTTTGATATTTTCTATCATCGTGGAATCCTTAAAGCTATCAAAGTCTTCATCAGAGCTTCTATCTGAAATTAACTTACCTTCTATGCTTGAAGGTAACGATACTTGATGAATAGATCCCTGCATTGCTTAGGAATTTTTGACTTTATGTTTTTCTCACAATTTTCTCCCCCTTTGTATCTTATTCATTAGTTAGGTGTATTTTTATTATTTTGTATTGTGTTGTAAAATATTTTTATCTTTGTTGGTGTCATAAAAGAAGATCTATAAATTTGGTTGGCGTCTTCAAGAGTTGGGCAAGTAGATTACCGAATTTGTGAGTCTGCTATTGGTGTTAGTGTCTGTTGTGGCAGAACAACTTGAAGTAGACTACATATGCATATTTTGTGGTCCTTGATCTGGTAGATGGTTGTATGTTCAAATTTTTGTTTCTTAATTTTTCCAAAACAATAAGATTAAATTCCGATTCAGGAAATCTTTTTCGTCTACAGGAAAAACGCCGGTTGAACTAAACCCTGACATGATATTTTTAGGCATCATGTTTTATTTCTAGACCGTCCCCTGCAGCGCCACAAATTTAATTTTTAGGTACTATATTTTTTTTCATAACTGCTATTTTCAATTAATATTTTTTCCCAATTAGTTTTAATTAGAAGAAGGACTTATCAAGCGGTTGAATCTTATGGGTAAGGTGGCTCGGAAACTTAACCAAGTGGATATTGTGATTTAAAGCTGTTTATATCATTCTGAAACTTATGTGGCTGGCAAGTCCGTCGAAAGGAAGCACTGCTGCTTGATCAGGTAGATTTTTATTTGTTGGAACAGCTTCAAAATTTCTTCCAACCATCCTTTGATAGAATTTGTGTGCAACGTCCCAAGATGTGCTTCTGCAAATGTCCAACAAGCTTATGTCTTTAAGACGTTTTGGATCTGTCACAAACCCGCTTTCGTGAGCATTGAATACAAATTGTGGTTTATTATGTAGGTTTTCTTTTACTAGAGACTTTAATTCTTCCTAAAATGAGTAAAGAATTCTAGGATATTTAATATCCTTTCTTGCTTTTTTGAAGAAGTTCTGGTTTTTTAAATGACAGGGAAGGAAGTCATTTTCATTAAATTGTAGTACCAGTCATCCCCTGGTATTCCATTTCGGAGTTTTTAAATCTGGGTTTAATTAACAAGATTCTTGATATCGTCCCGATCGCAAGGATGCCCCATACGTGCCTTAAGCCTTTATGCAATATTCCAGAATTTTCCTAACGTTACGGGGCAAGACTGCGGTCCTCCCAGCTCTCATTTTATTTTCTGGAATGTGCCTTCCTTTTATTATGTGGTATATTACTGATTTCGGAACAACATAAATTAATTCAGTATCCTTGTATGTATATTTTTTGTTTAAAACACCATTAACCGCCATTTTATGGTCCATTGGTTTTTCTCATATATTTTCGTGGTATACTAGAGTAACAATGAGTATTTTAAAATTATTAGGACCATAATTTCTTCAGTTTTGTTAACTTACAATTACCTCAAATGACCGTTTACAATTGCCCCAATGTCTTTTTTTGTGGGATGTCTTGAAGCATCATGTGTACATTGAACATTATTAGCCAATCATAGGTAAATTTTATTTCTACTACCTTACCGCATTATCTATTCACTAATACCTTCACTGATGTACTATACGTACAAGTTCAGAAATAGGGTTAAAGTTTTCATGGGATTGCTACTATATACTGCTTTTGGGGTCAAAACACTAATCATCAAATGCTCGACATAACATTAATTATATAAATGAAATTCTTCTTATCAGTGAAGTGGCAAATAAAAGATAGAATGGTTTGCAGTTAGAACGAAATTTGCTATCAGCATCTGATAGCCGTTTTAGTCCACCGATTGTTTGATTATCAGGAAGCTTTTCATTTCCAAGATTATTTTTCAACGTTTTTAGTCTTTTCCTCATATGCTTTTGGCCGACATATTCTATTTTATTCAATTGTACATCACGGCCATATGGATTCAAGCTACTCACATCTTCAAATGCCTTGCAATCGCAATCAGCAAGGTATTCGAAATACCTTGCAATACCTGTGGCATAAAATCCTTGGTAAATTCTTTTCACCCTCTTCACTTTCATTCCTCCACTGGACCCCTGGTAGTTGGCTACCCAACTATTGAGGTGAATATTATGAAGTCTGCCTGGGCAAGTACAATATTTGGACAATATTTCAATGCCCAATACTCTTCCAGTCTCTACCCTGGTTACGGATACAATTCCGTTCTGTGATGTGTATCCTGTCGTTTACCAAGTACCATCAAAGCCAACAGCAAGATCAGATGACTCACTATCTTGTTTAGCCTGTTGAATAGATGCTGTCTTTGAACGTTTCGCCACACTTTCCCAGCAGAGCTTAGAATGTTTGTATATTTTGTAAACCTGGACGTGGGGGGGGGGCATATTCACTAGTCCACAAAATGTCCTCTCTCTAATCCCTTTCCTTTAAACTTGAGAAACACTCCGATGGATCAGGAGATGGAGTAGCTTTACCTGCTGGTTTGGTTCTCCAGTGAGGGTAATGTTCATCCTCAATTCATTGTTTATGCCACTACTTACAAGCTTCCGAAGCTTAGGATTAAATACATTTTTCCTTTTTTTTAAATACACCTTTAGGCTTTGTCATTATTGCTTTTACTACTATAAAATAATACATAGCGTTTATTTCAAAGCGATTTCGATATAAAAATAGTCATAACTCTTTGAATACTCTGTATGGTTATATACCACCTCATACTGTAAGAACAGGGTTTATAAGAGTAATCTAAATATGAGGAAATATATAGGGTGTTTCATTAAAAAAAGTATACGTTTGTGTTACCACGTAGTTATAAATCACCCCGTAGAGATCGGCATTTTCCAAGTAACGAGTATATCGTTGGCTGCAATTTTTCTAAATAACTTATTTTGATGTACTCTATTATAACGGAGTTATCAACCAATCCTGCACTAAATATCCACCCTGTATATAGTGTCCTACTACAATAAAATAAGTTTAATTGATATCTCTAAAAAAATTAACCAATTGAGGCCATTCACGGCAATTTATCTTGCAAAAAATTACTAATTTAAGTGTCTATAAATGGACCAACAGATTTATCCGTTAAAATTCCACACCAAACTTGTACAGTGTGTTCCATTTTTTATGGTGGGAGTAGAGGGATACTATTATCGTAATACTGTGCTGTCGCCGAACGATGGCGTATTTTTCTGAAACTATTGTCACTTTTATGAAGTTGGTTTTGAATTCAAAGACCTATATTATGAAAAAAAAAGTAGGCTATGCCAATTTAAAAAAGGCATCGTTCGTTTTACAAAAAAAAAAAAATGGCACAGCACTGCAAAAACCGTATCTATCTGCCTTCACTGCATAGCCGAGATACCCTGAGACACAACGTAGTACCATGCTGATGATCAACTTACAGCCTTTAATGTGGATTATTTGCTGAGCTTTAATGTGCATTATATAAGTTTTCCGTCACTACGAAATAGTATAAGTACCCCTACTAGATTAGAGCGGTGTGATCGAAAAACAAAGGACAGCGTTTTGGACTCTTATGTGATCAATAACTATTTTTAATGTTTGATTTTGTTGTTTACGCCGAATGGACTTTGCTGTACATTACCATCTCTAATTCTTCCTTATTCTTAATAAACCCCTGGATATTCAGATATACTATTGCTTGGTATCCAATTTTTTAAGTTTTGACACTTCAGCTGCATAGGTACTTACAATTACTGCAGCAAACTTTGCTAGCAGTACATTTCTCCTCATCGTGTTTCTCGCTACAGTTGGGAGCCAGTACTGTTTGTACTACCTTCATATAGTCATAAAACGCACATGTATTTCATCAAATACATAGTTAATCCTTATGAATTATAATTTCATTTCGGTCCCTATATACTTGTTGGATTAACTCACCTTTGCCATTTTTAGCTTCAAAATTTAGTTTTTTTTTCTCTTCAAAGCTTCAACTTCTGCTTTTAATAATTGAATTATCTTCTTCTTATTCTAGATTATTGTGTACTTCCTAAATATTATATCTAATCAGTGATAATTTCAAATATGGTTCGCCATAAAATTTTATTACCCCACTACTTAAAAGAAGCAGCTTCACCTCAGTTGCAGTAAGCCCTTCACACTTCTATATAATGCTATTTCACAACTATCACACGAATAAAAATCCTTACCCATCGTGCTCTTATTGCAGCCCCTGAATTGTACTTCCATGATTTGAGGTTATCTTTTTTATCTTGCCCCTCACTTAAAAATTTTGTCTTTTCATGGACATTCTTGTTCTCGTCTTCTACCTATACCTTTGTAACTGTTTTCCACTCAAATTTTCGTTTTCTAGTATCCTAACCACCATAATTTAAATAACTGAATATTATCATGTGGCCAGTTCAGCACCTAAGCTTACAGTATCCTATATACTATGCAACAATATGGGTATTGTTGTAACTGTCACACATAAAAATCAGATATAATCATTGTTAGGATAATTTGATTTGTTACTTATTAACCAACAGTATCGTGTATGTAACGAACCAATCTAAACTCATAAATGAGTATTCGCGCACAAAAAAAATGTACTTTCGAAACAACTGATGTTACGTCACTGATAACTTTAACGTATCATGTATTGCATCATGTAATGAAAGATGGTATTTAAATGTAGGACATATTTTGCTATTTAAAGAATTGTCTTAAATATGAAACTGCGGAAGATAAAAAGTATAAACACGTCTCTGCGTGCTGTGGTTTTTGTGAAGAAAAATATTAGCACTTGCAACTTAACGTAATAAATTTATTCACAACGTAGAGTAAGTCGTAAGTAATTTTCCTTTAGTAAACAGTATGACGGCTCTAGTGAACGTATTATTTGACGCTTTCATGTTTTTAATTTAAGGGGTAGTATCGAATTATAAATCATTAGGAAATAAGCCTTTGAAATATGGAAGTACGATGGAATTTGCAGAATTCAGAAATAGGTTTTCTCTTATTTGTTGTTAAAATGTCAGCGAATAGTATTCTGTCGTTCTTGCTGAAGGGAAATGCCGTAGCGGCATATCTCGGTCTGACGTCACATTCAATTGAAGTTTGATACTGGTTATTTTTTAAATTTTGAGGATAGTTTCTATCTGTTTTGATTACACCCCATTCAGTAAGATTAAGAAGTTTTAAGTTTGCACCACTAAAATGATCTAATCGATTATACGTAATCTACTAGTGTGGCACTGAAAGATCAATCCGAGTAAATTGTCAGACGTCCAAAGCCAAGAATCTACAATACTTATAACCATAGAAATTCACAAAATTAGTTTTGCCGATATTTAGATTTCTCAAAGTTGAATAATTTAAAGTTACAATAAATCGAAAACATCAATCATTTATTCTTTTCGAAGAGGACGCATTACAAATTACGATTTAAATATTTGCAATTACTTCATTTTTGCATAAGACTATTTTTTAAGTAAAGTTATACAGGGGATTTCAATATAATTTCTGAATAACGTATTTTAGGCATCTTAAGGTAGGTAATGTTTGCACAGCTTGAAATAATAAATTTTTTAGTCAAGTTTCACAAAATTTAGTTGCGTTTCGTAATTCTGCAATTAGAAGCGTTGTGAATATTTTTAAGCCCGAGTGAGCACCTGTCTCGTTTTGTACGGCCGTCTGGCTCAAGACCTTTACCAAAAAAGTTCCAATTGTAGTGATGCCTTATGAGATATATTATTGATTTTGAGTTTTATTTGAAAGTGTGAATTTTGAAGTAGTATTTCAGCCATTTTATATCTTACTAAAAGCTACAGCCTCTTCCATCGAGTTTAGTCGGCAACCCGATTAGTTTAATAAGTCTACGTGACACTTAGTGTGGATTCAGCGTATAACAGCGTATAATCAGTCAGACGGAATGGTGTGTCAATGTAATAACTGTTTAAATTTTTTTCTGAAAGTTTGTGAAGTACACATGGATGCGAGTTTTAATTATTCAAATTATTAGGGCACGTACATAAATATAATTATGAAAATAATCGCATATTAACACCTTATTTCACACCAGTAGTAGTTGACGGTTTGGAAAATATGTTGTCACATACCCGAATTCATCGAATCTGGCACGGACAGTCTAGCGATTTGAATCGATCATTACACGCCACTGAGCCATAACCTTGATCACTGTGAGCAAAACCATCTAATAAAAGGTATGCATAACGTTACCATTTAAATCAAATAATGTTAATTACAATTCTATCCTCGGAGGCTCCACGGCTGGTATTTAAAGAATTGTTTTTACAACAGGCCATACCACCGCGCGAACGAGGACCTTCCAGTTTAATCAAGCGTGCAAAGACATTTAATTGTCAAATTAAAAAACTTGAAAAGCATGTGCAAAAAATTAAACTAAAAAAGTATAGAACTATGTAGACCCGAATTTGAACCTTTTTATTTATTGATGGATTTTAGCGAGTTTTGAATTATTTTTTTCTAAATTATTCAGATTCAAATGTCAGTTTAAAATTACTTATATTTTTTACATACGCTGCCTCTACAGGGCGATATACGTGAGCAGGTTTTTTGTAACTTTTTTCTTACCAGTTTTTGAGTTTTAGCTCTATCTTTTATAGATCAACAAATAAATTGAAAAAAAATTGTACTGACACTTTAATAACAATTGAATATTGGAAACACAAAACATCTAAAACATAATCATAACATCAATTATCTGAACTATGGTTAAGAATTATTATTATTATTATTAATAATGACTTGTTCTCCCTTGAGCCCTTATTACTGCATCATATCGTCTGGGAATGCTCCTTATAATCCAGTCGATTAAGTCGCCGGGTAGAGCGCCCCACTCTTTCTGTAGAGCAATAGCCAAGTCGTTGACATTATTGTGAGCATGAAGGCGACTTGAAATTCGTCTTTTTAGAGCGCCCCACACATGCTCTACCATTCGTATAATACCATGCTCCTCAAAAAATTGTGGACAATAACAGCGCGGTGAGGCCTGGCATTGTCTTCCTTATAAACAAATGCTGGACCCTGAACCTGAGCATATGGCAGAACGATTGGTTCCAGTATCCGATTTAAATATCTCGAGCATTCACTGTTGAGTTAATAAACACAACCAATTCGGTTTTCCGGTTACCTAGTGCTATGCCTCCCCAAACCAGTACAGGGTGTCCCCCAAAAGGAACGTGCTCTGCAGTGCAATTCTGGTCATACCTTTCATTCTGCCGTTTCCACACGTTTTTAAGATTACTGTCTGGATGCATTCAAAAACGCGATTTATCTGTAAATAGACAGTTTTACTAGTCGACATCGTTCCAGAGTTGGTGGTCACGGGAAAATTGTAGACGATTTCTTTTATGTGCCGCTGTCCATTTTGGATATCGCGCGAGGCGTTTGGAGAACAAATTTGTCTCCTTATGTCTATTTATTATAGTAGCATTAGGAATATTAATTCCTATACCTGCGTGGAATTTAAATGTCGGTTTTGCAGAAGAGTTATTCTCAAAAATCTATCCATTGCAGGAGTTGTGCGTCCTCTGCCGTGTATGTAATTTGGTGTATTGTTTTGCAGATATATTTTCTAAGCCTGATTTACAGAACACTTTAACACACCCAAACGTCTACTGATTTCTCTACGCGAGACCCCTGACTCAATCAGTCCAATACACCTTCACATAGGAACGTTTTCTAATCTAGGCATTTTAATTTAAGTAATAATTGTTTTGCACAGTACTGCCCCCCTAAGCCAAAATGACGTAACTCAAAATTTCCTCATTTGCATATTTATACGTTTTGCGGTAGTCCTTATCATGCTTATCGAATTTCCTAAGCGAAACAGACGTATCTCACATATAAGGCGCTTAAAAACATTAATGATATAGCACGTATCTCAAAATATCGTGAGAAACCTAAGCGAATTAAACGTAAATCAATTTTGCTAAGCGAAATGTACGTATCCCAGAGATACGTTTTTTTTTGCTTAGTAAAGTAGTACACTCGAGTTACGCATATTTTTGAGATGCGTGTTTTCTGGTTAGTATTAATTTAATACCTACTTATTAAATTGGTGCGTTGAGTTGATAGTGTTTGTTGTTTAGTTGATGCACTGAAAGAACCAGATTATTTATAGTGTTGAAAATTAATGAAAATCGAAGTAAGAATTGTCCTAGTTCTTCAGATTTTAAAGGTAAGTGATTTTACTTCTTAAATCAGAGTTTGTGATACTTACAAGCAACCTCACATTATATTTGTTTCGATAAGATTTTTAATAAATTTCAGTTGCAATGTTGTTCTTGCATGAGTTGTTTTAAACCATTTTTTGACAGTTGCATTGAAACCGATCCTTGGTTAAGCCCAGTTTTTTTTGCATACAGATTTAATGTCAACATGCAATACTAGGAGTGCCAAAATGGTTATGTCAGTTTTAAATGAAGAAGGTAAAGGAATGGCTGTACCCATCGCAGAAAATGTTTCGGTGCATGGCTACAATAATAGTAGTAGAAGTTCCAAAATGTTGATGTCTGCGTTGAACAAAAACCTTCGAGATAAGTTTAAAATGTATCCACTACTACAGCAAAAGCTAATACATCCAGCTGTTCAAAAGATCCCGACTACGTGCCCAGTCGTATTAGCTCAAGTGAAAGTGAGGACAATACCTGAAGATGCAATAGTTCAAGAAACCCTTCTAATTTGGAATTAACAAATAAATACCCCAGTACCGTTACAGCTTCTCATTCCAATACAACAACAACAGGCAGCAATAATGCGGAAGTTACTAAAAAGGTACAGTTAGAAAAAGGAGAAAATTTGAGTTATCCGTTAGTGATAGGAAGAAACAAAATTTTCTACGTTGGCCGAAACCATCGTGTGAAACCTGCTTGTACACATATTGCGCCACAAAATTCCAGAAGACTGACGGTTATTTATAAATACGGAATTTTGGAGTATGGAATCGTCCAAAGAGAGGAAAGCGTTCATATTTCATCATATTTCAACATATTCTGTGAAACAAAGAACGACAGAATCCAGTGCTGAACGGTATAAAAGAAATAAATCGCATGAATATACGCTTAAGGATAGTTGTGGTACTTTGCAGAAAGTTTGTCAAGTATTTTTCTTAGCACATTGGGATATAATAAAGGATGTGATAATGTTATCAGACATGCATTAAGAAACTCACGAAATTCTGTTGTACCCACATCAGATAAGAGAGGATATCACATTCCTCATAACAAACTGGATGATGAAGTAATACGGCAACATATTATGTCCTATAAGCCAACCATATCGCATTACAGAAGGGAGCATGCGCCTAATCGATTGTACTTACCCAGCGATCTGAGTTTTTCTCTGAGGCATAAGGATTTTATTGTGAAAAATTCCCAATCTCCATGCTCCTATGAAAAATACAGGGTGGTGGCAAAACAATTAACTATTTCTATTGTGAAACTGGGCCATGAAGAATGCGAAAGTTGTGAAATATTCAACTTGCACAACCCGAGTCACACAAAATAAAACATTGACAATAACTGCGCCAACGCAAAACGTGGAAAGTCCATATGCACAGAGCCACAAAATCGGAGAAAGGTATCGTGAAGATGCTGAAAAGGACTACAACACAGTAAGTAACAGTATAACGTATTGCGCGGATCTTGAGAAAGTAATCATGCTTCCACTGTTGGAGATATTTAAAACGGCTATATTTACCAACCGCTTGACAGTATACAATGAGAGCTTTGTACCAGTAGGGAAAAATCAAAAGAAATGTAAACCTTTCGCTGCTCTCTGGCACGAAGCCTTATTTGGGAGAAATAAAGAACAAATCATAAGCACGTTTTGCCACTTCTTTCAAACTAAACGGGATGTATCCGAAATTACAATGTGGTTAGATAATTGCACGGCCCAAAGTAAAAACTGGGCTTTCTTTTATTTTAATTTATATAGTGAATTCAGATTACATTACTGCAGATACCATTACTATTAACTACTTCGAACCGGGCCATACATTTATGGCAGCCGATTCGTTTCATCATAACGTCGAATTAGCGATGAAACGAATGGGCAAACTGTATGACTTCGAAGATTTTGTGCAAGCTGTACGAAATGCTTCTCGTGGCACGGATGTTCTACCAATGAAATTAGAGAACTTTTTTAAGTGGAAGGATTATTCTTCTCAGTATAAACTGAACAAGATACAGCCAACACCCTATACAAACACCATGGTGCAGGTAACCGTTCAAAGAGGTTCTTACAGCATAAAATGCAAAACAGATTTTGATGGGGACTCTTTTGAAATAAATTTCTTGAACTTGCACGCTACAAAAAATAATAAATTAGCTATGCCTGAAATGTACGATAAACTAAATGCAGTACCAGTTCAAAAAAAAATTAACATAATTCAAAATATGTCGGGGATTATGAAAAATCGAATGCAATTTTGGGAAAATTTACCTACAACAACATCGGACTAATCCAGATTATTATTACGTGTTAATTACTACCGTTATTTCATTTAGTCCAACAGACTTAAGTTTTTGTTTGTTTTTTAGAGAAACAATAATTGTTCATTGTAGTTGCCTCACCATTTTCTTGTATCTAAGTTTTTTTTCATGTTTAATTACATGTAACAAACAACATTATTAAATAGTTTTAGTTAGGTTTTTCCTGAATTAACTTTGCTTATTTCAAAATACTGTATTTAGTCTCCAGAATCAATACATAAACTTCTAGATCAATTATCTTAATACTTTCCAGCCTCACTTATGTATATTTTATGCCAAAATTTGCAAGCAAGCAATCGCCATATATTGCAAACTGATTGATATGACGTAACTAAAATAATTGACATCAATTTCCTAACCAATTTGGACGTATCTCAAAGTTTTCAGGAAATAATTGAATTTTGTCACTAATCAGTAAACCTCCATTATTGTATCTATTCAATAAGATTATATCCAAAAATAACAGAAAAAACAAAAACAAGGAGTGCTGACACCATTTGCATAAAAACTCAATTTTCTCAGAATTAGCAAATAATGAGATACGTCGTTTTGGCTTAGGAGGGCAGAGTAGCTGACAGAAGTGTCAAACAATTTATCAAGATCGTCAAAAAATCTTGTCTAAGCCAACTTCACATTCTTTAAAATTTTGTTTAACAAGTCGGAAATTACGAGGTGTAAATTTATCTTTTGATCTACGAAAGATAGAGCTAAAATTTAAAAACTGGAATGATGACGACAAAGTTAAAAACACCTGCTCACGTATATCACCCTGTATAGGCAGCGTATGTAGAAAATGTAAGTATTTTTAAACTGACACTTGAATCTGAATAATTTAGACAAAAATAATGCAAAAATCGCTAAAATTCATCAATAAATAAAAAAGTTTGGCTTTATAAACTTGATGGATATTTGGGGTGGCTTACTTATAATTTGGGTCTGTATGGTTCTGTACCTTTTACTGACATAAAATTGTTCACAAAACTGCAATACAAACAATAAACAATAGTGATGGACGCTCTGAAGAATAATTCTTTTTGGAGGAAAAAAAGTGTCAACTGTATGATATACTGGTATTATACTGCAATATACAAAACTTCTAATTTTAGTTCATCAATCACAGATTAGAGTAAGAATTTTATTGTTCTTCCTTTATACCAAACAAACCAATTTATGATGTTTTATGTAATACGATTAAAATACTGCACCAAATGCACAACTAAATGTGGCCAAGAGAAAATGCTGGAAATTATTTTTAATTTCCTACCATTGCCGCCAGAGGGCGTTTAACTGATTTCAAATTACAATTTCTATTTTTTGGGCAATTTTCCTTAGTAATGTACTTAAAAAATGCATCCAATGTAAACTAGCGATCAATATTTAGAACTGTGTTTAATAAATTTTTACGATTACTGTCAAAATAAAGGAAGGGGGAACCATATAACGTGTTACTGTGAAACATAGAGTAACTTAGAAACGGGTTACTTCAATTTGACAATATCGGTCTCCATGTTACGGGAATACTTGTTTCACTCGTTTTCTTCAAAATTGTTCTGCGTGCTTAAAAGGCTTGCTTATACACTATACGTATTATAATATACTAGTACAGTGTCAGTCTCGTTATTTAAAGGCCACACGTCCTATACTATGTTACAATGGAAATAAATGATGCAGCTATAATCAAATTTTAATACAGTTGTTATTTTGTTTATATACTGCAAACTAAAGGATAAAGTTACCATTTGCTCGTACTGTTGCTTATAAAGCTTCCTTCACAATCCCATATACAGAACCTATCATATTGCCATGTAATATACCTCTACATTACATACGACTACTTCGCTTTTCTAAAAAATACAGTTCAAAAATTTGATTTGTATAGATTAAGGGTAGCCTTTTTCGGTATATTCATAAGCACATTGCAGATTTATCTAAATTTGTATTGCATTGCAAATATTTTTATTAATTTTGAGGTTAGAAATTGTGTCCCTCGTACCGTAGATACAGTATTATCGTAACCGTAATACGGTAGTATTGCTGCAGTAATCTATTGGGATAATAAGTTTGGCAATCCTGTACTGTTTTTCCATAAGCCCCATTCTGAATTTGGAGGTTTGGACGCGCTATAGTTTACAATGGATATATTTTTGTAAATACATTAAATGGGAATTTCAGTTTAAAGTCAGTAAAACGCCCTCTGGCGGCAATAGTTTTTTAGTTCACTGCTCAATCTCAAATAGTTTCTGAATTACGGCCGACCGCCTTTCTTAATAGTACATCCGATATAGCATTTTGTGTGTGGCACGTAAGTGATTTATCGAGCAATTATAAGATTATCGGGTTACGCTATAAGAATAATGAAATAAAGCTAAAAGAAAATTTGTTTTTAACCAAAGCTAGTAAACCCTTTTTAGTTATCATAGCAAATATTTTTTGTTAAAAATAGTTTATATCACAAGAATGTGTAAAATAAATTAAACTTAACGTAGATGGTATATGTACTTTATTTTGAAGAACACATTTAAATATAGGACTCCATTAAACCCGTGCTAATGAGGGTAGTCTTGAAACGTCTGAGAGATAAAGGAAAAACGATGTTTTGCTACTTATTGTACGCATTTGATAGAAACGGTATGCGGTAACATATTGCATCAACATTTACGGATCCGGTTTTGCGGTTTTATAAAAAACGCTTTAAATCGAATGCTCCTTAGTTTCATATCTGGGGTTTTCTTTATCAAAATGAAACCTGCAATTGTTTTAAAGTAATTAATACATTTCCTTTTAAACAGTGCATTATGAGCTTGTGTTACATTAAAAGAAACTCGTACTTTCGATTCAGACAGAGATAAAACCTTTTCTCAGGTGACGACATGCGTATTTTACTTAAATTTTGTCATTTGCTCAAGATTCAATTCCATCTTTTTTAATTAAATTTTAAAATTAAAAAAAGTTAATATCTCTTCCATGAAATTTCAGTTTATTACTCATTGTAAATGCAAGTAATTGTTTAGGCATAGTAAACTGTCATATATTATGTATGCTTAATGTAAATTTAAAAATCGAAAATCTAATTCAATGACGTCACCTCATCTCTAAAAAATTTACAACATATCAATTAAAAGTCGAATACATGAAGTAACTCTCCCAGAATAAAATTACTACCCTTACAACATCCAAAGTTGTTACGATGTGCTGTATTCCGCGTGTTATAACAAAGTTTTCTAGTTGTGTAACAATAACTAACCGTAAGCAGTATCTTAGTTTGAGAGGTTGCAATAAAAATGTTTCGACTAAAATAGCTGTGGTTTGCAACTAAATAACAATAATGTAGGGGTTTTCCTTCCGTTGCACGTTTAACTTGCTAGTAGTTACTACGCAATATTGACAAACCTTATATGAGAACAGTTTGCTAATAGTAAAAACCAGTCTAATGTTGGTTAACTATCCACCAGTTAAATGAAACTTTTAAATTATATTTAACTAAATGGGATCATTTACGTACAATATAACTCATTAAACTAAGGCGACCGACCATTCGTCCCGTATTATAGGGATAGTCTCTTTTTCAAACACATCATTTTGTGTATCTATTTGTTTTAATAAATTACGTAAATGTTTCGTATTTATAAAGAAGTCCGTTTTTTGTACCGTTTCTGACGTTTCAATGTTTCATTGTTTAGAAATAATCAATCAAAGTCTAGAAGGTACGAAAAAGATAGCGCAGCCTTTAGATAAGACACAATAGGATGACATCACAAGTTCTAGAATTTACGAGACTATTTTAGCAGTTCCACGATCAAACTTATGAGGCAGTATTAAGTATAAAATCTAGCGCGAAAAGAATTTGCATACGACAGTGTCTTATACGTGTGGAAAATAAATATACCGGTGCGTATAAATGAATTCAGATTAAGTGTTGATAAATGACTGTTTTTAAATAAATAATCGTTACAGTGTAGTATGTACCTAGGACGGTATAAAATCAGAAAATGCCGAAAAGAAATTGTACATTTAACAAAGACTTGGAAAGTAAATATCTATTTATTGAAAGACAATTTCAGCTAATATTGTAAAGTGCTTAAAATATTGTATACAGTTTTCACTAGCACATGGTGGAAAACATAGATATTATTCAACATATATCAACACGTAAGCATAAAAAGGCAGATAGTGCTGCTTCTAGTAAAAGCAAGGTGTCGTTTTTTTTTCGTAAGGACTCACTTCGAAATGAAGAACAAAAGCTAACTGTGATTTATTGTACTTGATCATACCACAAAGTGATCCACAATCGTGGATTGCACTAGTAAGCTAATAAACAGTTGCTTTCAACAAACATTGTATGAGCTAGAACCAAATCTGAAAGTACTGTGTAACATTTTACAAAATCATTAAGCTCAATACAAAATGATCTTGGAACGGTTAATTTTGTAACAATCTATACCGATTGTTCAAATCAAGGGAGCGTAAAAATTTGTCCTATGTTTATAAGATATTTTATGAAAGATAAGGGCATTCAAGTAAAACTTTTGCAAGTTCAAGATCTTCCAGGTGAAACTTCAGATATTATATGAGAATATATTACTAAAACGATTCACAAATACGAATTAACAACTAAAGTAATGGCATTGTGCGCTGACAACACGAATTGCACTTTCGGAGGAGCATGGGAAAAACGTCTTTCATAAAATTCAGCAGTTAATCAAACCTTTGGTTGAGGTAAACTGTGCTGTGCATATCCTTCATAAGCGCATCCAACCATCAGTAAACTGATTGCATATTGAGATCGAGGTCAGTATTGCGAAAATCTGTGGCTATTGAGAATAGTTTATTCAAATTGTAGCTGTTTTTGAAGTTAACCATTTGGCAATGTCACCATTTTTCCATGCAGTTGTTGGTAAACGCTTGACTTGCCTATTATGGTAACTTGTATTATCCAGAACGATTACACCACCCCGTGGAGTGTTCCTTCAAGATATTCTTCAAAAACATCAGCGTTCATATGTTCGTGATAATACCCTGTGTGTTTGGATTCAAGCACAAGTAAACCATTTTAGGAATCCATTAGCGCTACCTATATGCGTAATAATTAGTTCTCAACCTCTGACCGATAGTGGATTTATTCCAGTTGACTAACCCTCTAGGACTGTTTGATTGGGACGCGTAACATTTTTAACTTGCCAAAATTTTTTTACAGTATATCCTTGGTTCAGCCAAGTTTCATCGAGATAAATGATTTCCCGTCCTTCGGCAAGAAACTTCTTCATTTTACGAAAGTATTTGGGTCTCCAGGAAACAATTTGGAGATCATCAATTAGCATTGATTTTCGATTAACTTTTTCCCATGAAAAGTTAAATTCCTGTAGTGTCCTGTGTAGTGTCGACCGAGACAATTGTGGTCCACCAACGTCTTCTTTTAGTACTGCAACTATTTTGTGGAGGGTAGAAATTTCTTTATAGTAGTAGAAGGAAGGAATTTTTCTTCTAATATGTACTTTTTCTTCTTTACTCAAACGTTGTTTTTTTCCTCCTGTTGTGCAAGCCAATTTCTTCAAAACAACCTCTTTTTGTTCTCTTTATAATGTGTACACTGTTGACTTCCCCAGCCTGGTCATATTAGAACACATTTCTACTACACTATCTACATTACTTATCAGATCTTGTTACTTTAAGGTATTATGTACATTCAAAATACCCCATTAAGTGAGTCATATTTCTAATTTACATATAATTAAATAGTAGTGTAATGAGAACTTTCTAAACTTATACAAATTTTCTCGGAAATTTGGACGATCCTATTAAATATTAAATGAAACGCTGAACTGATTTACCTAAATTTAAAACATAACATGATAATGACGTCACAAATGGTATCTTTGCTGAAATTTGAAATAGTTAAATGCACGTTAACAAATATTACTTGGTTTATTATATTATATTATATTACATACATAAAGACAAAATTTGCATCGATTGGGGCTTGAACCTTGGTGGCGCAGTTGGTAGCGCGGTACTCTAGCAAAGTACAGGTCGTAGGTTCGAATCCTACTCGAGGTAAAAAACTTGTAAAGACTTGGATATTAAATCACTTAATTTTTTTTCTTTTTGTATGTATTAGTAGGTGATAATTACAATTACCAGTATTTTTTTTTTATTATTTGTATTTGTTACTCATTTATAAACATCAATTTACCAAAACACTGTATTAATCAAGAAAGTTTATTTTAACAAGTTACTAACATGTAAAACCTTTACAAGTTAACTGTCAGTTTTACAAATTAGTAGCATTATTTACATTCGGAAAATTGTGTTCTATTTGCATCATAAATGTTAAAAATCATCGTACAATTGTTATTCCCTGTAATACACACTTTGAGCGATGCAATACCATGATCGGTTATGGTAAATCCTCTTGTTGTTAAATTCTTTGTTTGACAAAACGTCACGATAACGTATTTGCCCATATCTTCCACGTCAGGGAGAGGAGCTCGTCGCATCGGCAACACCCAAAGGTACCGAATACCGTTATAATTTTCGCAATCAACCAATGGTCATCAGGAGCTCTTATTTCATCCTGAGTCATTGTGTCGAATTCGGGTAATAAACTCATAAAAAAATGTTGCATTGAATTATCTACAGTTTGAGAACCGTGTCTGTTATCAGACACAGCCTGGGAAGATTGCTTGCTGGTCTTATTCTTTAAATAATCAATAAACGTTTTTTCAACTTCTGGAATTGCTCGCTTCCTTCGGCGGCCATATGAAGTAGATGGTTCAAACTGAGTTAAATTACTTGAAGCTGCAGCGTAAAGCTCAGATTGGGACCTTACTTCTTCTGTAGCTGATCCGGATATTTTACTTGTTTGTGCTTCAGGAATATTACCACTAGTTTGGCCTTCCGGTTTCATGTAAGGTAATATAAATTGCAAATATTCCCTTAAATAATAGGGATTTTTTGTCTTTGGACCACTGGGAGGAGTCTTCAAACTTCTTATAAATGAAGATCTTATATTTCTCCATTTTCTTCGCACGAATTCACTGGAAAAAAATATGTTAGGTTACATATAAGTATATTTAGTTTATCCATAGTTGCTAATCCAGATATCTTGCTACGGGTTGCACTTTTACTTCTTTGTCAATGTATTTTGCAAGAGGAAGGAGTACTATATCTGATATAATAGCAGCAACAATAGCTGTAATTTGGGATATTCTACATCACAGGTATATGGCGATACCCACGAGCGAAACATGGAAAGATATAGCCAATCAATTTGATCAATTGTGGAACATACCAAACTGTTTGGGAGCAATTGAAGGTATACACGGTAGGATCCAAAAGCTACCTAACTCGGGTTCAAGTAATGACATTTATAAGCAGTACCATTCAATTGTTTTGTTGGCAGTTTGTGATGCAGATGGATTCTTTTTGATTATAGAAACTGGATACACTCGTCGAAACGATGATGGGGGAATATTTTGAGCATCTAATTTCAATCATTGCTTGGAAAGAGGCCGTTTGAACTTACCTACTACTGCTTGTTTGCCACATGACGAAAGTCGGCAAAACGTACCGTATTTTTTGTAGGGGATAATGCATTTCCTTTAAAACCTCACTTAATGAGGCCATATCCAATTAGAACACTTTATAATAAAAAAAGGATTTTCAACTACAGACTAAACAGAGGAAGAAAAATTATAGAATGCACTTTTGGCATGATACTGTGTTAAATATAATAAAATATTTATTTTACATAATTTTGTTCGTGTTAAAGACAGTATACATTATTCGTTACCAGAGCATGAACGTCAACATAACAACAGATTACAAAATTTGGATTTACAAGAAGAAAATATTCTCCTAAACCCACAATCAAAGACACACACTGTACGTGACTACTTGGCTAATTATTCATAAAACCTCGTGCATCTCTTCCATGGAAAAATAATTATTGTGTATAAAATATTGGTAATAAGAAATGAAGTACTTACCTGATATGTTTGTGTTCTTTGACACTTCCCCCCATGCTTTTTCTGTTATATGTTTCCGCGAATATTCGGTCAATTTATAATTGTATAAACAATCATGTGTTTCTATTTCCATTACTAATTTGACTTCGCTGGCCATAACGAACACGTGTTTAATAAACTTTTTCTCACAAAACTTAATTGTACGCAGTAAATGTTGCGTGCAGCCTATGAAAGTTGCCGATTCACTGCAGTGCCGAAAACGTGCTGTCTTTACCGTACCGAGCAGAGCCGTGTGCAAGCGGCAATTTAAACGATAACAGGCAACATTGTCAAAACAAACACAATAATCTATGTTAGAATGACGTTTAAAACTTCATGTCAGATAGAGATCAATAGACGAATAGATTATAATGTGCTAATATAGTATGTTAGACCAAAGACTATAAAAAGAATTTTTAGGTCAACTGTTACATTTTTTATTTTTTATTTACAATAGATATATGTGGTTAGTCATTTAAATGTCAACACCCGGTTTGTTCTTATTAGATGAAATCTACAATAGCTTACCGTACATAAAAAAATAATTGTGTTATCTATGATCAATTTTAAATGTATGATATCAAACTTTGAGCACTTCTGATGAAGGTTAAAAATTATTTAACCGAATTAAATTAAGTATGAATTAAACACGGTTTTTTGGCACTCAAATCTACAGTCATTGCTGACTGTGACTCACCATTTATCACTGAACGTATATATATACACCGTCTCCAAGATAAGGATGCCCACTATGGTGATCTCGGAAACGGTAAGAGATGGAAGGTACGTTAAATGGAACAAAAGTTACGCATTTGAGAGGATGTATTTATGGTCTTTGTAGAACTCGAATATCTCTTTAGTTTTTGAGATATTTGAAAAAATTGAATTTTCTGATTTTCGTTTTAATTTTTTCTGACCTTATTTGAAGAGCTATCAAGAAAAGAAGAGCACATTTTCATTGCCACTTTTCTAGCTCAACTTAATGCTGTTATTCAATTTTTATACAACGTTTCGTTTGTTGGCAACCATCATCAACTTTATTTTTAAATACACGAAAAATTATTTTTGCCATATTTAAATTTCTCCTTGATTCTGAATTCAACGATATATTATACTTTATATTTTTGATACGTTTCAAATGAGAAAATTCATGTTCAATGTAAAACAGCGAAGACGTACAGTTAAAACTAATACTAGAAACATTACAAAATATTTAGATATTTAAACAAATATCCAGAAAGGCGTCAACCTCACAAAAGAACTTTTGTGCACTAGCAGTTAATCTAAAAGAATATGGTGCGTTCAAAAACCTGTAAAATCTGACAAAAACCTTGCAATGAAGAAAAATCCAATACTGTTTTATTAGCTGTAACGGAAAATCCAGAGGTTTCTACTAGGAAAATTGAAGAGGCAACTGGCATAGCCCATTCCACAGCTCATTATGTTCTAAAGAAGGAGAAAGTACATCCATATAAATTTAGAATTTGCCAAGGACTTCGGCCAGGTGACCCAGAAAGTTGTAGAATATTTTGCGAATGGTATACACGTCAATCTACAGACAATGAATATTTCCGAATAAAATAATATGGTCCGATGAAAGTATGATTAATAATAATGGAATTTTTAATCGTAGAAATGCCCATTATTGGGCAGAGTAAATCCACGTCTGTACAAAAGGCCAAACACCGTTTCGGATTTAATATGTGGGCTGCTATATTCGGTACTGAATTACAGGGCCTTTCATTTACGACAAGTCCTTAAATTCTGAACGTTACCAAATTTTACTCCAAAATGAATTAGAGATAGCTTTGAATGATTTGCCTTTCCAAGAAGTTGAAGGTTGTTGGTTTATGCAAGACGGTGCACCAGCACATAATTCCAGAGTTGTCAGAGAATACCTGTCAGTTATATTTCCAGAAAGATGTATTGGCACTCATGCAAATGTACTGTGACCAGCCCATTCTCCAGATATAACATCTTTGGATTTTTCTTTAAATTACATTCATGGAAACGATATTGAAAATGAAGAAATTTTACAAAGATTAGTTCTCGAAGCGTTTGCTAGTATTACTACCCAAATGCTGAAGAATGTGTTAGATGCAACAGTTAGAAGATGCTATTTATGTTTAGAGAATAACGGAATCTTTTGAACATCTTTTGTGAGTTTATTAACCTTTAAAATAAAATTGTTGTTTATTTGTCTATCATTTAAAATTACAAGACATAATTTTATAATAATTTTACGGTTTTCTAATGTTTCTAGTATTAGTTTTAACTGTACGCTTTCGATGTTTTACATTGAATATGAATTTTCTCATCCGAAACGTATAAAAATATAAAGTGTGATATATCGTTGAATTCAGAATCAAATATGGCAAAAATAACTTTTTCGTGTATTTAAAAATGAAGTTGATGATGGTTGCTAACGAACGAAACGTTGTATCAAAATTGAATAACAGCATTAAGTAGAGCTAGAAAAGTGGCAATGAAAATGTGCTCTTCTTTTCTTGATAGCTCTTCAAATAAGGTCAGAAAAAATAAAAACGAAAATCAGAAAATTCAATTTTTTCAAATATCTCAAAACTGAAAGAGATATTCGAGTTCTACACAGACCATAAATACATCCTCTCAAATGCGTAACTTTTGTTCCATTTAACCGACCTTCCATTTCTTACCGTTTACGAGATCCCCACAGTGGGCAAAATAAATACAAAAGTTGTAAAATAAGTTCTGGTGCATATTCCAAAAATATTTTTAATTATACAGGGTAGACCATAAAAGCTTAGAAGTAATTTTAATTTTTCTTTTAAATAGAAAACCCTACATATTATTACATATTTAGATTCAACATACAATTTTAGACACATTTTATGTATAATGTCCTATACCTAAGTCTAACCGTTTTTGACAAATTTCAAATTTTTTGTCAAAACTGACGTTTGCAGGCCAAAACATAGGTGGAAATCTTTTCTAAATGAAGCCTTTATCAATTAGTTATGGTTGGTTCCCTTGGAAATGGGGACCTACTCTAATGGGCTGTATTGATATTTTTGTAATACATTCATACAGGGTGATCAAAAATGGACAATAAAAGTAGATTCAAAAACCTATAAAGTCATTTTTTAAATGGAAATCCCTATTTTTTAATTCTATCTTATTTAGCATTAAAAATAATTGTGACTTTGTATAAGAGTGTATATTCAAAAAATTGTAGTTTTGAAATAATGACAATTTAACATTTTTTTATTGTAAAAAGGCTATACGGCTTTCAAGTTTTGTTGTTAGTTGGCCGTGACGGCGGAACGCGGCGAAACAAAAAAAAAATCGAGCACTTCAGAAATATTACAATTTATTGAACCCCACATAAATAATTATTTTATTAAACGAACTTAAAGTAAAGACAATATTTTTTTGATTCAACAAATTATGTCCTAATCACCCTAACACCTCTAATGTAACTAAACCTGTAACTAATTATACAGATAAAAGTACCAGAAACACGTCAAATACGTACTACCTAATAAGTTGTTCGAAATGTCCGCCTCTTTCTTGAATACACAATGCAATACGTCTCTCAAATTCGCTGCTTAAATTTCTACACATTTCAACACTAATGTTTTGAAAACAGTTTCTAGTTCTAATCTTCATGTCGTCCTTTGTTGTAGGCGGTATTTTGTAAACCTGCTCTTTGACGTACCCCCTATGCTAAAGTCTATTTTAGTCAGATCTGGGGATCTAGCAGGCCAAGCAACAGGCCTCCTCCCAATCCAACATTCTGGATATCTAGCATTTAAAAAGTTATTATCGGACCTGTATGAGTAACGGTATAAACAGGTGGTAGAACGGGATTACAGATAAATTGGCCTTTTTGCCTCGACTAGTCAGCGTGCGGATCGTGGATTGATGTTAATAATTTTGCACATCCAGAATAATAAATCGTACGTCAGTCAAAATAGGGATGAAGTCAAAATCGGTTCGGTTAAGGGCGCCAGGATATTTGATAGACAAAAATAAGGGTTGTCGTGCCAAAATTACGAGTACATAGCGTGTCTAAACATCCAAAAACATGCGCTTACCTATTCGTAATCAATCTCAGGTGTCCGCTACAGCAACTCGGCAAAATAACCTGAAATAGGGCTTCAAAAGCACTGCACGCTAGTCAAATAAAAGCGTGATCAACACTTAATAAAATTACGTTACTACACCTCAGTGTAAATAATTTGACGTTAACTAATAATCAAAACAAAACAAAAAATTCAAATAAAACACTTAATATTAAGAACGTTATTACTCAATAATAAAAACAAAAAAGTTACGTTATTACTCAACAACAAAGAAAAAAACTAACTTCGTTACGTTATAACTTAAATTATCGGTAAATTTGCAAAAAAACTGGTATGCAACACAGAAGGGTTTCCACAGAATACAAAACACATTTATAAAACAAAACAAAGCTATAATAAAATAAAATAAGGATAAATATAAACATACGATAAAGTGTATGGACAAACAAACTACAAAGGCTTATTAGACGACAGGATGTCTGATCAGAATCTGCTTACGCCGTACTAAATCGTAAACCTAAATATAAATAAACCGTGGATAATATACCCACACTACAATAGGGTCGATTGCCCTTTACTAATAAAATCAAAAATAGAAAAAAAGTGTGAAGGCGGAGCGTTAAAACTATAATTAATTCCAATAATTAAATTTAAAACAACAACTTACGTTAACAAAAAAACGATGCACAACTCCGCTTTCCAACCTTCATCAACAAATAAAATAATTCGAGACACACAAAAATCTTCAAAATTTTCAATATAAAGCCCACTGTTCTATTACCTTACAGGGTCTAGCTAGCACCTCCTCTGTGTTACAACGATAGATACGACCTAGGTGATCGGTTATAACGGAATGGAAACTCCTGGTCCGGCAAAATGATGATAAAATGTTGACTGATATTCTGTTATACACGAACAATTTCTTAATTTAATCTCGTTAAAAAGGTTAATGTGAGTGTCCAAAATTGTTTGATAACTTTTAGCTTTTAAGGTTCCTTTAAATAATTTTAATTTTCCACTAACAATCCTTATTAATTTGTTTAAATAACTATAAATTTTAATATCTATATGCGAAAGTTTCTTTATCTTTACACACGCTTCATACGATAATTGAGTGGCACTCAAGAACGATGATTTTAAGTAAATCCGCAAAGGCGATATAAACCAAGAAGTCCATCGACGCACTAAGAAAACACGAAGATGTCCTCCAAGTAATGTTACGTAAACTCGAAACCGGCACTAGGTATAACCCTATGGTGGTGAACAATTTTAATAAATCCTTTGTCACAGGTTATCTTCAGGAATAGTTTAAACTACCCTTACTACACAAAAAAGTACGTTCGTTAGACACCACAAGGTCCCAAAATATCAACGTTCTAAACCACCCCTTAAAGTGTAACACAAGCGGCAACGTACAACTACTCGAAAGCGTGATCTGTCTTAGACTCCCAAAATTATTAACAATTTCCATTTTGGATTTTAATCCTCTCTTAAAAAAATCTTATCTACTTTAATTCCACCAATTAAAAAACGGAAGGGGAAAATTTAGTACCCCAATACCTAAATTTCGTTCTCGTCCGTAAGGACTCGGTAAATTTTGAAAACAATACGTCAGCAAGATCAACGAATACAGCCTCTGTATGTTTACCTTAAAGTACGAACAATAAGGCCCACATGCAATCTCTATCAATCAAAACCAACATACCTAATAATAAACTGGACAACTATACTTACGCGTCTTTCTGTCGCTAACATTACATCATACGCCGATAATTCCACACTATTTATTTAAATTACTTAATTTTCTATTATATTTTACGGAAATCAAACGAAATAAACCTTAATTAAACTTATAAACTACTATTTACAAATAAGCGTTAATCAATATTCAATAAACGAAAATAATACGGAAAAACAACCTAAATTTTCGGAATAATAATTTCACAAACAAAGAATCTAAAGCTCACCATACACCTCCCATCCCTAAAGGTCGTTACACGTTAAAACAAATTTACTATAAAACTCAATTTGACAAAAAAAAATATGTGTATATACGGAATCTAACTAAATGCATAAAACTACAAACAAAATTACCCAATACGTATACAGGGTGTTCAAAATACCCTGACATATGATGTACTGGAGCCCCATCATGAAGAAACCACATTTCTTGTTGCGTATCCTGTGGCACTTGACGCAGCAAATTACGTAGATGATTTTGCAGAAAGTCTAAGTATACTTCCCCTGTTACTCGTTGATCAAAAAAATATGGTCCAATTACATGATTACTGACAACACCTCCCCAAACATTTAAAGACCATCTAGTTTGAGAAGTATATCTTACAAAATGTGGATTTTCCGTAGAATAGTAATGAAAATTGTGTCTGTTTACACTTCCGTTTTTGTGAAATGTGGCCTCATCTGTAAATAAAATCAAATGAACAAAATTTCTTTGTTGGTTTATTTTTTGTTTTGAGCCTATTGACAAAATTACAGTCGTCTATGATAATCTTCAGGAACCAACTCTTGAAGTAGTTGAATGTGATAGGGGTGCATTTTTTGAGACTTCAATATCCGCTGTACCGTACGTCTTTCAACACCAACCTGCTGAGAAATGGGTCGTTGTCCAATATATGGATTTTCGGTAACTGTTAATAGTACATTCAATTGATTTCCCTTAGTCTGTGCACGTTTTTCCCTAGTATTTTTTTCATATAACACATTGCCAGTTCTTTCAAAACGCTCCAAAAGCTTTTCAAATGCGCTTCCTTCAGGTTGCCGTCTCTCTGGAAACCGTTGTTGATACAGGCTTCTTGTTAAGAGCGTATTCTTATCACTAGCTTCCAAAACAAAAGTCATATCAACCATCTCGGCTTGCGAAAAATTCATTATTTACAATTTTAATTCAAGTTTTAAATCAATTTGCTATAAAATACACTAATGCATCACACAAATTATCAAGTGACAATAAATAATGACGTTTCTGATGATCTCTATTATTTTTATATGCCACGCCTCGCCGTCACGGCCAACTAACAACAAAACTTGAAAGTCGTATAGCCTTTTTACAATAAAAAAATGTTAAATTGTCATTATTTCAAAAACTACAGTTTTTTGGAGTATACACTCTTATACAAATTCACCCTTATTTTTAATGCTATATAAGATAGAATTAAAAAAAATAGGGGGTTTCCATAAAAAAAAAATGACTTTATAGGTTTTTTTGAATCTACTTTTTATTGTCCATTTTTGATCACCCTGTATGAATGTATTACAAAAATATCAATACAGCCTATTAGAGTAGGTTCCCATTTCAAAGGAAACCAACCATAACTAATTGATAAAGGCTTCGTTTAGAAAAGATTTCCACCTAGGTTTTGGCCTGCAAACGTCAGTTTTGACAACAAATTTGAAATTTGTCAAAAACGGTTAGACTTAGGTATAGTACATTATACATAAAATATGTCTAAAATTGTATGTAGAATCTAAATATGTAATAATATACAGGGTTTTCTATTTAAAAGAAAAATTAAAATTACTTCTAAGCTTTTATGATCTACCCTGTATAATTAAAAATATTTTTGGAATATGCACCAGAACATGTCTTACAACTTTTGTATTTAATTTTTTTTTTGTGTCTCTTTAAATAAAGGAGATATGGGAGTTTGTCACACTAATGCGCCACCCTGTATATTAGTATACAATAAAATCAGATCAACTAAACTACTACAATTGACAATAACACACATTTTTAAATTTTCAACCGTAAAAATGCATCGGTTATCGCAAAAAATAAAATAAATGATTAAAATTCTACTAAAAATATTCTATTTGCTTAGAAGTGCTGCATTTTAGGTACATAATACCTTGACTACAATCCTCGTTACGTAACATAATGCTTAATTTCGCATTAGTTATACAGCATGGGAGGTAATTTGTCAATTCCAGCAATAAGTACACAAATGTTTATTCTTGATAAAAGAATGCCAAATTATTCACACAATGCAAAAAGTACATGCAAATCCATACAAATCCTAGCCCTACGTTATCGGATTAATGTTAAGAATGTAATGTTTCATTGATTTTTCATAAGGGACCCTGTCAACTGTTCGGCCTTGTTGTACCAGCACAAAAGCTTTCTGGGATTCTCGATTATTGTCCATTTAAATAGATAGCAATTGTGATTAAAATAGAGAACTTGAAAAAAAAAATTAAATTACAAAAAAAAACACCAAATAACCTAAGGGAACGCATCATTCCAACAGTATTCAATTAACAAAATATTGAGATTTTTTTTAATGCTAGAGAGAATTAAAGAAGCTATAAAATGTATGGTTTTGGGTTATTTACAAGTCGTTTAATAAAACCAATCAGGAGTTTCTTCTCTATAAAAAATTTTTTTATTAATTACCAAATTATATCTATTTTATATTCAAGTGCAACAGTTGCCATTCCAATGGTTTAATTATATTATATCAAGTCCATTAATACGTAACGTCTAAAATGGCCAGGTTTGGTACCGAATCTGTTGATGAAACATTCATTTTGATCCAACATTCTTGTCATTTGGTCAATTCACTTTCAAACTAAGGGACATTGAAGAAAACGGTCCAGCAAGCTCTTGCGATTTTTTTATTCCCTTGATTATCGATTGAAGTGCAATGATAAAAATATTTTGTGAAAAAACTCACCACTATTGTATTTACCTTCGAAAAATGTATAATATAAAAACAATGCTAGCACGTGACCTAAAAACACTAATAAAAATCCAATAAAGTAGAATACGACTACCCCCCCCCCCCCTGTTGTATGGAAATGTGAAAATTATACGTTAGACATCAGACATCAGACATGTTTATAATACTACTACTATAATATGAAGGGTACAGGGGAAAAACGATCTAAGGCACATTTTAGCAAAAATGAGTTTTATAAGGGTTCTTATAGTTTTGAATGTGCTTGTTTGTATGGTATACTTAGAATTTACGAAAAAGCGATGTAACTCCCTTAAATCCGCGCCTAAAGGAACCCCATTGCATTGAAAAACACAGTAGCCGATAACATGCTGCTTATTGATATGGCATGACTTCCTAAACCAATGGCGTTGCTCAACTTCTTGATACAGATCAATTGCGAACGAAAATTTGGATAGAAGGTTGTTTTGTGTTAGTTTTTAAAGAAACAAGAATGAGTGTTAGTGGAGGTAGTGAAAATGAGGATTGTAAAAGTTGCTCTTTGTGTGTTTCAACTAGTAAAGAAAACATCATGGTCGTGTTAGCGATGCTGCTAAAAATACGCAATCAATCTTTTGAAAGTGGCGAAGCATGCAACTGTAAGAGACGTAAATGTTTTGAGATACTCACAGATGACCAAAAACGTAACGTAATTAATGCATTTAATTTAATGCCTGACGGAAATGAACAAAACAGTTAAATCTATGTGGTCCTATAAGTATCGTAAATATTAAAAGAAGACGCCCAAGAAGTGAAAAAGGTACTGCAAACTTGCGTGATAATTCCTTTACTTACAACATTAAAGTTTTACAAGCGGATGGTTAGTTTAGAGAAATTGTAGTTTGCCAACCTGCATATTCATTAATTTGCAGGAAAATACCAATAGGCGACTTATAACTTTGAAACAGTACTTCAAAGAATTTACCTACCTAAAACACTGACGGTTAGAAAGATGCATCAGATGTACCTTGACAAGACGTATTCCCACAAACCAATTAGTTACGAATATCTTCCTGAAGGTCTTCAATATCGGATCCTATACCTGTAGATACATGTGATGCAACAACAGTAAAAATCGAGTCTCTATAGGCTCAGATAAAAAGCACTGCATCATCACGAACTGATAAGGAAGCTTTGTTGACAAAACTGTTAAAGCAGGTGACTTCGGAGGACAAGCTTCACAAGTTAAAGCCTCAAACTTTTTACACTAGGAAACATTTAGAAGAAAGACGGCCAAGAAAGCAAAAAGAATATGAAGCTATTACAATGGATTTCTGTAAAAATTTGCCAACTTCTAATATTACTACTAATATTACTACGATGTTTATTACAAGAAGCAACTTACTTTTGTTAGCTTTAATGTTCATGTGTTATCCTCAAATTAATCCGTGTTTTATACATATTCACAAACAGTAGCTAAAAAGGGACCTGACGACGTTACGTCTATGCTTTATAGTTTTTGCTTTGAAATTTTAAGTCCGGAAGACCTTACTATATTTTGTGAGTCATGCGCCGGGTAAAATAAGAATTATACACGTATTAGATTTTTACATTATTTAATACATGCTAGTAAAAGATGTATCGCCGTACCATAGCAGTAAGGGAAACAGCATACAATGCTGCCACAACAAACTTTGCCATAGCAGCGCGTAATGTAAAATTCGATCCCGATTCCAGTCCGCAGGAGTAAAATCAGCTACAAGAATTAAAAGGCTTTGTCGCAGAAGAGTTTCAGAAGTATTATGAAAAACTGCCTTTCATTGAAATCAATGAGAGTGATGACGAATTTGACGTAAGTTAAAAGTTGTATGTAAGTAGAATACTAGATGGAGTTGTACAGGGTGTCCTATTTTCGATGTAATTCGGGGATTTTAGGTATTTCCCAAATAGATAGAGTAAAATCATGGTCGGGACCCTTGGACCGATTTTTGAAACAAATTTAATAATCTAAAGAACATTTCAATATCTCGACTCGTTTGGGAAATATAGGGTATTTTCGTTTTATCCGTTTTCTTTAAAATCCCATAACGTTTTTGTTTTTGAATATTTAAAATTTTGGTAAAACATCTTTTGTGCCTCTTTTATGTGCAATTTAGTGGCGTACTCGATTTTTTCTAAACTTAATTTGTTTCGAGTTACAGACCAAAGTTGCATTTTTTAAATGGTAACCATAGTTGGCTATGCCTCCATTAATTAGAGATTTCTGCTGAGCTTTCTGAAAATAATAAAAGCTTCATATATTTATCTCGGTAAATAAGAAAATTATAAACGATTTTTGAAAAACACCTCTTGATCAAATCACTTATGTATAGTATAGTTTCATATATTCAAAAGGAAGTATATTACTATGCGCAGAACTTATTTTAAAACTAGATAAAATGTCCTCATAGTATTTTATGCCATATTAAAAACATATTGATTTAGAAAAAATAACAACATTTTTATTTTATAACAGTTTTTTCTTATTTTAGGTATTGTTCAAACTGATGTCCATTATGATGTAAACAAACTTCACATCGGCGCGAAATACACTCAATTGCCTTAATGAAATGAATAGATGTATGCCTTAAATCTTCAAATGCTGCCCTGGTTGAATTGACCAATTGTTCGTATGTTTCGTGGCGAGAATGATATATTTTATTTTTTAAAAATCCCCACAAAAAGATATCCAGTATTGAAAAATCTGGAGATATTGCTGGCCACTGAATAGGTCCGTTATTGCCAATCCATTGATTGTTAAAGTTTCGGTTTAAGTAATCTCTGACTAAAACAGTATTATGCCAAAGCGCACCATCTTGTTGAAAATAAACATTTACCCTCTGCGCTAATGGAATTTCATCTAGCAGTTGTGGAAGACAAATGTTTAATATTTCCATATTCCTCTCGCCGTTAAGGTTGCCGTTAAAAATGTGGTAAACAAATCTACCCCCCAAAATAAAGCATGATACATTAAAACCAAATCTACCCTGATTTTGGCGTGCTAATGTTACAAAATTGTTATTTTTTAACCAATATCGATTGTTGTTGCGATTAAAAATTCCTGCACTCGTAATATGACTCTCATCAGACCAAATGATATTGCGCCCAAAATTCCTATTTTGTCTAATCTGTTCTAAATACCAATTACAAAAAATAATTCGCCGTTCTAAATCACCATCATTAAGGTGCTGAATTACTCTTTTTTTGTACGGAGTATAATTATATTTTTTAAAGATTTTTTGTACTCTTGATTTAGATACACCAACTTCTGTTTCTATTTGTCGGCAGGAGGTATTAGGATTTTCTTCAACTCTTGCTAAAACAGTTATTTCGTCGTCTTGTTGGTTCATTTTTGCATAATTTTTGATCCTAGGCTTCTGAAAGATCCATAAGTTAATAGATGTTCTTTTAATCTGGCGAATATATTCTTGTTGGGATGTCTTCGTTCAGGAATCTTCAATAAAGCAGCTTTATTATTTTGCGTGTTTATAAATACTAGCATTATTAAAGTATTAAAAGCACAACCTACCTATTAAAATATGCCTCTGCAGCTTGGTCTGCATTAAAATTACACTGATAGTATATGCCAATCATATCTAACTTTTCAAAATTTTCATACTTCGTATTATTGACAGCCATCACAAAAAAGTTAACTTGAATAATTAATTATTTAAGCAAAGCTTTGAAACAATAAATCTAATCACATTTACGTTTCCACCATTTATTTATATAAAACAACAGCGTGAAATGTCACATAACTAGCAACGAATGCGTGCAGTAAACAAAGATTCATAGATGACTTGATCAAGAGGTATTTTTCAAAAATCGTTTATAATTTTCTTATTTACCGAGATAAATATATGAAACTTATATTTTCAGAAAGCTAAAAGAAATCTCCAGTTAATGGAGTCATAGCCAACTATGGTTACCATTTAAAAAATGCAAATTAAGTTAGAAAAAATCGAGTACGCCACTAAATTGCACATAAAAAAAGGCACAAAAGATGTTTTTACCAAAATTTTAAACATTCACAAACAAAACAGTTACGGGATTTTAAAGAAAACGGCATAAAACGAAAAACACCCTATATTTCCCAAACGAGTCGAGATATTGAAATGTTCTTCAGATTATTAAATTTGCTTCAAAAATCGGTCCAAGGGTCCCGACCATGATTTTACTCTATCTATTTGGGAAATACCTAAAATCCCCCAATTACATCGAAAATAGGACACCCTGTACATTAATTAATTGAACTAATTTTGAAACTTCTTAGTTTAAGATCAAGCATGGTTGATTTTCGGAAGTTCAAATTTCAACACGACAATTTTTTATCATTTACACCTCAAATGCACTCAATCCGTGGACACCCTTATACTTGGTGGTTATGAAATTAAATAAACTTGGTCGATCAAATTCACAATTGATAATCTGTTATAATTTTTAATTCTGAACAACTTTTCTAAGTAATCTTTTTTGATATTTTTAAAAACAAAGGAACTTTACTCTTGACAATTTTTGACAATTCATCGTAAGAATTAATTAAACTAATTTGTTAAAGCTCTTAGTTCAAGAGCAAGCAAGGCTAATTCCCGGAAGCTCAAATTTCAACTCGACAATTTATTGTCATTTACACCTCACGTGCACTTAATCCGTGGATACGCTGTATGTTGGGAATGCATGAGTGTGGCGATCAATTAGCCCGCTTTCCTTATTCCTTTTCCTATCATGGATGTGTGAGAGCATTATTGCTTTTGGACGAAATGGTTTTGATAGCATACTGTTTGCTAACTGCATTTTTATATTCTTCGGCCATGCCCTAGAAATTAAAAATTGAAAGGCAACAGATAGACTTCGTCCATTTCAGCGGAATAAACTGTTCTTGATAGATTATAAAAATGAGTTGCTCGTTCGACACTATAACTCGAAAACGAATCGGTGGATTTTAGTTTTTCTTGCGTAGATGAATAGAGCTGAAAGACGTGCCGGGGGGCGATTTAGTAATATTTCATTTCCGCATCCCCATATACGTTCGTTACAACTTTCAAATTCTTGTTGATTCCAGTTTCCAAAATATTTCCATTACCTCTTTTTAAACTAACACACTGAATAATTAGGACTGCGGTTTATCCTTATTTAAACGCTTAAAAAATTAATGGGATGATCAATTTATTGAAAACATTCAAATGTTATAATGGTTCCTTACTTCACCTAGTATATGAAATGAAAACTTTTCGTTTAGTCGACGCGCCCAATTATTTGTTATAAGTATTTTGTTTCAAACTAAAATAAAAATGTTTTTGATGACTGAAAATATTTTTTTCTTCAACCACCTAAGTAAGACGCTATATTGTGACAGTATTTGGTACCAAAAGTGGCTGATTTCGGGATTCTTCGGAGTCTCCATGGCAACTGTACAAAAAGTAATTCACTGTTTGTCCTAGCAGAAAAAGCTATTTGACTTTGACGAATTTCAGAATTTTCGCATGCTCAATACAAACGTTTTCAGCCATAAGCAACTTCGCTTCTTATTTTTGTTTTAAGCAAGTTTAAGGTTAAATGTTTTGAGTGACTTTTTAATTTCAATCGACATTAGGCGTCACTGGTGGCGCCATCTATTTTCACGTTATTTTAATAACATTTGAATAAAACTTATAGGGATAATATCTAATGAACATTAATTAAAACTACATGGTAAGGTATTTATTTCACAAAAAGTAGCATAGTACTTACTTGGTATAAAATAGAAATGAGTGATACTGATACTGATACAATTAAGGGGTTCCCAAACAAGTAGTGAACTGTAAACAAATGACTGAATGTAAAGGTAAAAGTGGCTTGAGAAAACGTTTATGTTTTATTCGTACATTACGGGGATCGGAAGGTTGCTGGACTGCAGTTCGCGTCGTCAAACAATATTCTTCCTCGTTCTGAAAATTGACATTTTGTTACTAGTGAAAGAAATAACTATTTTCAGCTAAAATCAACCAAAATAAACACATTTTGTGCTTTATAATTTTTTGCAAATAATGCTTTCATAAAATGATATCGACGTTTTCTCAATTGTCAACTTATGAAAAAAGCAAAAATAGGACATTATTGGGCAATTTATGTAACGATGTAATATTTTTCATTTGACAAAGAGAATCGTGAAAAATTGTTTGTTTTCAAGCGAAATAGTTATTTAACCATCAAGTATATTAATACAGGCGATTAACGATGAGACGTTTTAACGCCTGAGCGTAGCAAATGCGTTACAAAAGTCGACATCGATAATCGCGCTTAATATTCAAGTTGGTTTCAATATTTTTCAGGGAATCGCTTCTTTTAATTTTTCTATTTTTCCAAAATGAAAACTTTGTTTCGACCAGGCTGCCATTTCTTAATGAAGGTACCAAACGACTAAATTGGTTTTTTTTCTGACAGTTCCTGTGACTGTGAAACAATGCGTTAGGTGTTAAATCAATGCAGTGCCCTCTATGAACTTCATTTAAGATCGTTTATTAGTAGACCTTATTAATACATGTTTGGGAGTTGCTTAATAACTCCTATTAATAAACTGAAAACTGAAAAAGGTATTATGTGCGTGCGTGCATAATCGCACTTTTTGCGTAAAGTACTATTGTATACAAAAATTAGGCAAAATAAGGCTTTTTTGGTGTCTTAATAATAATTTAGCTTGTTTATATTACATTTCAAGTTAATATACGTATGACAAAATAGCTATTTTTGCATCAAATACCTAAAATGAGGTTTTTTAGGGCGAATTTGTTGTTTCCGGACGAGGCGTTAACCGAATCCTGAATAGCATATGAGTCCTGAAAAAATTTTTTAGGTACGTGTTACAAACAATATTTTTTTACTTAAGCTCTCTAAAATTTTCCTAGAATACCTAATTTATCAATTTTATTCGAATAAAAGTGCCAGGTACTTGATTCAAAATTTGGAATCTTCATTTAATTTTATTTATCAGTTCTGTCATTTGAATTTCTCAAAGAACTACTTTAAAAAAAGTGCTCCAAAATCCGGCAAGTATTGCGGAGAAAGCGATAGAAATTGTTTTGGAGTTACTACCTAGTTTTTTTTGACAAATTCGAATATTATTTAAAATAATAAAAATGTTTGCGTAACGACTTTTAGGGACTAGGCCGAAAATGAGCTATTTTACGGACAGAAACGAGTCCGTAAAATAGCCATTCTTGGGAGCGTATACAAAAAATAATAATATGCGTAATATTGAATGCGTATAATTCGCAATCAAGACAAACTATTCTATTTTCCGGATACGAGAAAATTGTATTGTTAATAACAACGAAAATAAAGTCAAAACCACCTTTGCAAAGTTACCAAACCACACGTTGCTAACGGCACAACTGCTCTGCAAAACACGGTCGATCAGCTGAATTTTCGGCTGAAAACTGGCGTTTTTCAAACAACTATTTTCATATGTTAAAAGCTGATGAAGAAGAAAAATGTGGAAGTTTGGTGATTTCGTGATTTTTTTTCACCTAAAACGTGGATAACTTTTTATTGAAGCATTTAAAAAACACAAAGACTATGAGGTGTTTATTTTTCTGTTAACATGGAGTTTAGGTCATTTGCATGAGACCGCGAACGTGATATAATAATATGAATACAATAGAAAAAAATGTACTAGTAAAAATGCATTTTATTATAAAAATACTTTACTTTACTTTAGGGTGCTTAAATTATAAATTCTGAAAGATACTGAAAGTAGTAACATTTTACAAGTAAAGCTTAATCCCCAGTGGGGATATTGTCACACATATAAAATACAAAAGATGTGACAATACCTGACAGAGCTGCAAATTAAGAAAAATCCTCTGGAAGTGCAAATTCTAGGTACAACTTTCAGATTATCTAGTAAGTTCTTGAATATTTTTCTTAGGTTGCAAATTAAAAACAATCCCACTTTTGTGTTTGGTGCTATATTTAATTTTAACATTGCGTTACATATTATCTTATACTAAATTTAACCTTAATTATAATTAATTAATCCTAAAAATAGGCAATTAAAGTCGAGATGGCTAACAGGGTATTTATCGTTATTTACTATTACCCTTAAATTAAATAAAAGTCAAATTTAAAAAATAGAAACGTTAAGTTATCACAATTCACGACAATAACAAAACAGATTTGATAAATAAATATTAAATTAAATAAACAAATAATTAACTCCAATTCGGAAACCTAAATTAAAAATAATTAAATCATTTGGTCCCAAATAAATAACAGCAAATCCGGTAAGTAGCACCAAGAATCGTGTAGGGAACAATCTAATTGAAACATAATGTAATTGATAATTATGTGCAACTGAAAGGATGCTGTGGAGATGGAGGGTGGCAGCGTAGTAGTATGGTCGGAAGTTGAGACTGAAGTACATGCCGCAAAAGGGTGATCGTAAGTGAAAGAGCGAAAAGATGTGTTAAACAGTATGAATTGGTATCTTCCCGGGTAATGTGGGTTAGAATAAAAGTGGAGTTTCAAAGAATTTTTCTTGTTGCGTGCTATGCATCGGTGAATGGAGAAAGAGATCAAGCGTGTGAGAACTTTGGTATGGTCTAGACAACGCGTTGAACGTATGTAAGCCAAACCAATGAGTGATGATAGTAGGAGATATGAACGGATGGGTGGGTGTACAGAAGGAATATACTAAACGAGTTCTAGGAAAGTTCGGAGACAAAAGAGTGAATGAGAATGGTGAACGCCTGGTGAACATCCGTGTGGAGAGAAACCTGTTTGTATCTAATACGTGGTTTAAATATGAAAATGTGCATATGTATACATGCCAAAGAAGTGAATCTAAAAGTATGATTGACCTAATAGTGTATGATGAACGACTTAGAAACCTGATGAGAGACAAAAAACTAATGCGCGGGGTCGGTGTGTGGATCGGACCACGTTTTGGTTGTATCGAGAGTGCGTTTAGGGCAAAAATGGGTCTGGAAAAGGAAAGAAAACGTAGTATGAACGTCCAGAATTAGGGTAGACAATCTAATAGATAATGGTACGAAAATGAATACTCAGATGCTGTGAATAAACAATTGAATTAAACAGTGTGAAACGAACACATAAAAGACACTGACGTTGAAAGTGTGTGGATAAGCTTGAATAACTGTGTTGTCAATTATGCCGTGCGGATAAGTGGAAGAGCGACTGTAGGTAGACAGAACAAATGTGCTTGGTGGAATGCATTGGTAAAAAAGGCAGTATGTAAGAAAAAAGATGCGTACATGACTATGATTTCTCCAAAAAATGAGACTGTGAAGGAGCGATTGTATGAGGTGAACAGATTAAGAAACAAAGAAGGAAGTAATGGATCTGGAAAGAGAGAAAATGCGGAATGATTTTGAGGGAAACAAAAAACTTTTCTGGAAATGGGTCAAAAATACAAAATGTGACCCAAAACGGAACGCTGCAGGAGTGATGAATACGAGCAACGAAATAGTGTGGGAGTATTGTGAAGTGAGGGAATTTTGGCAAGAATATTTCGTAAAACTGTACAGTAGTGAGAAAAGTAAGACTGAAGGGTTAAATAAGGAGGATGTAGAAGGAATGGTGAATGAAACTGAGAAGGATATTGGGAAAAATGAGGTAGAGAAAACGGTAGGAAGGTTGAAAAACTAGTGAAATGCTAAAGTATGGAGGTGCAAAGCTTACACGAAGATTTTGTGAATTATTCAATATATGCCTTAAGTGTGGAAAAGTGCAATCATTGCACCACTGTATAAGAGAAAGGGGAACAAGAGTGATTACAAAAACTAAAGAGGAATAAGTCTTCTCAGTGTACCTGGTAACGTATTTGGAAGAATACTTATTGATAGAGTACGAGAAACTACACAAACTAAGATTTGGGGTGTGCAGGGTGGCTTCATGTCAGGGAGAGGATGTGTTGAAAAGATGGTTGCTCTCCAGTAGGTGATCGAAAAGTGTTTAAGTGAAAAAAGGAAGATGTACCGTGCGTTTATAGATAGGAAGAAGCTGTGGAAAATATTAAATGAATATGGCGTAAATAAAGGTCTAATAAACGGAATTAGGGCAGTATGCAACGGTAGTCGAGCATGTGTTAGGGTAAGAGGAGGTGTGAGTGAATACATTAATATTGAGCAAGGGGTGCGACAATGCTGTGTGATGTCACCGTGGTTGTTCAATGTATACATGGATAAATGTGTTAGGCAAGCATGTACCGGTACAAATGGTGTAATGCTTGGTGACGTAAATGTACAAGTTCTAGTGCATGCAGCTGACACAGTCTTATTAAGTGACAGTGAGCTACAAACTGCTCTGAGGAAATTAAAAATTATTATTTATTTTATTAAATACATAAATAAAAAGTTTACCTGGAGTAATTTTTAATTATATATTTACCTTTGAACTTATTCGTTCATAACAATACTTGCTCTGAGGAAGTTTGGTACAGTCTGTGATAGCATGGACCTAAAGGTAAACGTGAACAAACTAAGATTCTGGTGTTTAATAGGGAAGGTGGAAAGGAGAGTAGGGTATGTATTCAGCAAGATATCTGAGGGATGGTACAATGGATGGCGAGATTTGACGAAGGGTCAATGCTTGAAGGAAAGTGATTGGAAGTCTGTGGACCATAATGGGGAACAAAAGCATGAAGTGTAGTTGCGAAACGAGCGTGTTTGTTCCTTCAGTACTGTATGGAACTGAGACATGGGTATGTCAAAAAAAGCACGAACGAAAAATAAATTCCGTGGGTATGAGATTCCTGAGAAGCGCATGTGGTAAAGCGAGGAAAAGCGATGATGGATAGATATAAATGTAGTACATTACGTTGGTTTGGTCACATTGAGAGAATGAAGAACGTAAGATTAACAAAGCAAACGTACGTGGGTGAGGTTAGAGATAATACTGCGCTTGGTAGGTCGCATAAAACTTGGCTGAATGTAATATAAGGTATGATCAAAGAAAGAAAGATAAGGAGGTTTAAAAATAAATGCCAGAGACAATGTACGAATCTGGCGGAAGCTAAGGAGGTATGCAGAGATATAAAAGCATGGAGAAATATCGTGAATGAAAAATAAATAAGACGTATGGATTGTTTTGGACCAAATAAAACAGGTTTCAATAAGTATTAATGTTTCAAGAAAATGATCACTTGAACTCAAAATAAGGATAAAATGGAGGCCTAAATTTGGCCCTACATATCTTGTACACATTAGTCATAGATAACGCACGTTCAATTTCTTAACCTATTCACAGCTTTTACAATCTTCACAGTGCCTCTTGTATCGTTTTTCTCCAATTTACCTTGCCCATTGCCATATTTACAATTTTAGGTTGTCTAGATTTCTACTACAAGTTAATTGAACGTTCCCCCTTTCCAGAATGCTTTGATTTTTATTTTATGTAGTCATTTATTCAGACTAACTCTTACGTAGCGTGGTAGATTTGTTTTGTTGTGTACTACAAACGGATACTAAAAGAGAAAATTTTTCTAATAGCGTTCTGTTTGGTATTGCACTCTTCCACAACGTCCTGCAAAGCACAAATAGAACACTTTAGGATAATTTCTTTCAGTGTTCTATTCCCCACTTCATGAAACGTTGCGTAACACCAATATCAGGCGTAGGACGTAGCGGTTAAATGCAACCGTTATACACATGCATAAAACCACTCTCCCGCAACATTTGGCGGTAGCTACCAGGAGCAACCGATACCGCTGAGAAGGAAACAAACTTTTTACAAAGTGCCCACAAGACCCAACGGACCTTAGAGGCCCCGCGATCACATGTAATAGACGTTCCTGTAGCCAATGTTTTCACAGTATCATAGGTAGTGGTCACGTGAACAGAAGCAGTATTTTAAGATGGTGGCGCAGTTTAGAAAACGTACCTAACCTTTAGTGCAGTGTGCTCTAGTGAATAAGCCGATTGGCGGATGATTTAATTTATCAAATCATCTGAAGTAGAATAAATCGATTTGGAGCTACAGAACTCCATTGCATTTATTAAAAAAATATTAAAATATTAAAAAAACTGCCGCAGATGCACCGGATGCATAAGGGCTTAAAAGCACGTGACATTATTTTTCAACTGAGTATAATTCACACAGTACATGCTTCATAAATTGAGTGTTCATTAAATATGATAATGTTCGAATGTTCCCTTGTCATGTACCGAAACTTGAAATTTGAGATACATTTCTAGCTAAGTGTTGTAAATGCTGCACATCTCATACATATCAGAAATATTTTATTGCAGCTATATAAATTTCATAATTTCATATAATGTTTTGTCTCACTATTACTCATAGTTTATTTAAGGACATGATCATGTTCAGAGTCGTATTTGTTGGTAAAAAATAGCTGCATTAAACGAAATTCTATGAATACAAAGATGTAGTACGATGTGCTGGTATTCCGATAAAACACAGACTTTGTTGACAGCAATTTTGTGCATGCAAAAACCACCTGTTATATGATTATTTAAAGTTAAACGTTAAATACATTGTTATGTATACATTTTCTAAACCCGTATAGTCAATACTTTAATTAACGGAACCATTATCAATAAATCTGTTGAAGCATATAATCATTATTAAAAGACTGTTTAATATAGAACTTGGAAAGTTTTAGTCATTAACTTCAACAGCACACAAAGCTTTACCTCCGTCCTAAACGCTTGCTTCAAGTGAGTCGGGTATATTTTTCATAAATTATAGAAGATATTGATTTTATAATTAATAATTACTCAAACTATTTATTTCAAACTAGTTACGATATTGTCAATTTTGAAAGACAGTATTGGCTTCAAAGTACTTAACATATTCACATTGTGCATGATAATGCAATTCTTAACTTGGAAATCAGTTTTTCTATACAATTTAATAATCAAGATCCTAATACTGTAATACAATATTTTGCACTAGAGTAACAGAGCACTAATGAGTTATACCATGACCTTTAACTGGAGTAAACATACCGCAGTAGCACGTCTGTAGATTAAGTCTAATAATAATTACATGTAATTATTCTTTAGGGTAGAAAAAAAAATTAAAAACATGATATTTATTATACTTGTGAGGCCCTTATGGTGTGACCTTAAAATATTTAAATACTGATTAAAATAACGCTACAATAATCATGACAATTACTAATTACCTAAAATTAAGCGTATTCCGACAGCGTTAACAGTGTTAATATCCCATGGGCATTTATACACTGTCCAAGATAAGGAGGGTTACTATGGGGATTTCGGAAACGGTAAGATATAGAGTGTCGGTTAAGTGGGAGAAAAGTTGGGTATTTTGGAGTTAAATGACATTTTTAAACTGACGAAATTCCGAACCGTTCCGAAGTTATGCGACAAAAAGCGAATTTTCACGATTTCGTTATTGACAAATTGTTACTTTGTAGTTGATGTTAAATAAAAAGTAAGCGAACCTTCTACAGGTACTTTTCAACGTTCTTTAACATAGCATGCAACACATTGTAATCCGACGTTTCGTTTTCGAGTAACCATCAACTTTGTTTTTTTAAATACGGTCCTGATTTTTTTATACATAATTAAATACATTCTTTAGAAAAGCTTTTTATATACATATGTAGGTATAGAAGGTTATGCAATCGACTTTTTTTTACCATCGCTAAACCGCTGCATATTTCAAAGATATAAAAATACCTATATATAGACATAGAACATATCGATTAATTATGTTCTATGCAATATTTTGATACGACGCGTAATTTAACGTCTAAAAATTAATTAATTGTGAATGAAAATTGTTACATTGCATTATCGATATCTCTATGCCAGCGCCCGCTCTAGCATTTACGCCAGACGAACAGACGAAATGCCACCCTCCTCCCCAATAAATATATACTTAAGTGTATATATATATATATATATATATATATATATATATATATAATATATATATATATATATATATATATATATATATATATATATATATATATATATATATATATATGAAAAACATTTATTTGGAAAAATACATGTACCTAACATAAAATTAACAGTCAAGTAATACAAAACAGTAGAAATAAGAAAGTAGCTCTTTAATCCCTAATTACAAAGATGCATAACTGCACAATGAAACAAACAAAACATATAACATATACAAAATAAACTAAAGTAACATTAACTACGCTAAACTCACAAAAACTTTTTTCTCTTTTCTTTCTTTCAGTTCTGCAAACTCTTATTATTTGTTTCATGTTCATTTGATCAGCAATTTCATGCTCAATTGCCAAAATAGCCAAACCGTTAAAACGATTTTGAGTTGTAGTGGAACATAAAGTTCTTAATTAATTTTAATTTAGAGAAACTCCTTTCACCACTCGCTACAGTTACTGGTGTAGTGAGCAATATTCTTAAGGCAGCACTAAGGTTTGGAGCAAAATTTAACATTGTTATTAATTTCAGTGCATTGCTTACTGTGTCTTTTTCCCAAAAGCGCAGATATTTCGTCTGTTAGTTCCATCCTATTAATGTCAACAGAATCGCCATCAGTTAAAATAAGTTCCAAATCCTTGCAGTGTTTTAATAGCGTTTCTTTAGGCATAGTTTTTAAATCGTATATATTATATAAACATTGAAAATTGTTACTATGGTGACTAAGATGTTCAAATCTAGCATCTAGTGCATTAGTGCTTGATCAATTGTAAAATAAAAAAATCTATCTTATATTTTTCTTTGGTATCTTCAATAGGATCATCTCGTGCTTCATATGGGAAGTTAGTTTTCTTTGTTCTTACGCGATATCGTGGTATTGTTGATTCAAAATTACATTCAACGTCAATTTCATCAGCCAATTCTCTTGCATCAACAATAGTTTCATTGAAGGCTTTATCCGATCTTAAATCCTTAAAGAATGTTTTGCAGTTTTTAGAATATCAACTGCAGATGCTAAATCGAAATCTTTTGCTTGCATCAGTTTGCTTATTGGATCAATACAATTTAATATTTTATACGAAATAACTATTGAACACAAAAATTTAAACTGTTTAATACAATTTAATTAACCCTGAACCTTCGTCTCTTATTCAATTATCAATTTCTTCGTTTGCATTAATGCTTAACAAAGCGTCATACACCCTCCCATATGAAATCTTAAAGGCTTTAAGGTCTCTATCATACTCTCCCATCTAGTGTCACTCAACGGTTTTAATGTTAAAAACCCTTGGACATGTTTTAGAAGTATAGACCACCGAAAAGTAGATGCCAAGAAAAATAAATATATTTTTGGACCATATTGAAAAAATTAGCGGTTTCTAAGGATGCCTTTGCCATATCATTAACCACTAAATTGAGAGAGTGGCTACTACACGGAACGTAGAATGTACGCGAATTTAAACTTTTAATTCGAGATTGCACTCCTGCTTTATCGCCCCTCATATTGGACCCGTTATCATATCCTTGTCCTCCAATATCCTGCAAATTTAAACCCAAAGCATTAAGTTCTCCAATTATAATTTCAGACAGTTGTTTCCTGTGGATATTTCAACTGAAAGGAAGCACAAAAACTTTCGTTAATTTTATTTCAGCTTCATTGCAATCTAATTTATTAATTAAAACATATCTGATTACAAGAGTCATTTGCTCCACCTTACTAATGTCAGGAGTACAATCTAAAATTATGGAATAGTATTTGGCTTTTTTTTATATCATTAATGATATGTGATTTCACACTTTGATGCAGCAGGTCTATTATCTTGTTTTGTATATTTTTCCCGAGATAGTGAGCTTTACTCTCCTCTTTTTTGAGTACCCTGCGCACGTGCTTTTCCATAATGGGATCAAATTTAGATAGCAGCTCAATTATTTTAAAAAAGTTACCGTTATTATGCTCAAACAACTTGTCGCTTGTACCTTGAAAAGCTAGACAACTTTTACCGAGCATGTTAGTGATTGCAACGATTTTTAGAAGCACCTCGTACCAATGATTTGTTTCAGCATTAATAATTTTTTGTGCAGCCGCATCTATAGTTTTACAACACTTTAATTTTTGACTCAGTTCTAGCCATGATTTTTGGGCCTGGATGTGGTTTTTAGAAATTTCATGGTCTTTTAATGTTTTAACGAGGTGTTTCCAACTTTTAAAACCTTCTTTTGAAAGGGAACTGATCACACGACAGAAAATTTTGTAGCAAAAGCAGTATATACAGTTTTTTGCAATAGAGTCTCTTGCAACTTGCTCTCCATTGCTTAAAATTCGAGTATAATAATGTGCACTAAATTTTCGACCAGAGTCATCGGAAGGGAATTTGTAATTGTGCAATGGTTTAGATGGACCTTGTTTTACCAAGAAACTTCTTTCGCCCTCTCCTAAAATTGTTGGCCACAATGCTGGATCTGTGCTTAAACTTTGCAGAGCGCTGTCCGTAAGTGCCAGGTTGCTGCCAATTTTTATAGTACTTGGCGGCGTAATTGTGCCAGTTCCTGTTGATTCCAAAATATCGTCTAGGCTTTGGTCGTCATCACTCCCTGACAATTCCAATGTTGGATTTTTTTGCCTCCTCTTTACTTTTGGTACTACCAGACAAACTCTGAAAATAGTTCTTTAAAGCGCCGGCTTGTTTTTGCCTTTAGGTTTCCTTTTCCATCCTGCGTCTTTCATACTGGTAACCAGATAGTTTTCTTCTTCCATCAGCAGACATTCTTAAACAGATTGAGATATCTTCAATTAAACAAATATAATAATAAAAATTAAACGTGAAGATTTATCCTCCCCAAAAAACAAGTATTTTTTTAAATTTTAACAAAAAAAATACAACAGACTTTTGAATTTTATTGTGAACCACTGAGCTAACTTGGATTCTGGAATCAGTAAAACTTTCATATTTTGTTCGAAAAATTTCAGCCCTCTGGTATGAAACAGTAAAAAATATGTTTAAAAAATTTGTTAAAAAGTCGCAAATTTTGCAGGATCGTATTACTATAGGAGCGAGGAGCTGGTCATATATCCTTAGACACATTTTTCTCCATATTTCTACTCGGAGAATCTGTCATTGAAATATGTATATATGTTTTCGAGAAAGCCTGCATACTTTCAGGTGACATTGTTCTGAGCTCAAAACCACTTAATCTGGACGCCAATAAATGAATTAAAATAAATTACCTGATACCTAATTACAAAAAGCAATTAAATGAAATAGAAACTTACATCAAGTAAGTAGCAATAGTAGAGTAGGTACTGGTAGTTATAAGTAGTTATAAACAGCAAGACAAAAGTTGAAATCGCTTTCCAATTGATCACTTCTGAATTGACTCAGTTACGTTTACACCACTGAGACTTAATAATAAAAATATCATTGTATAAAGATTAAATTATGAAATATAATACATACTTACATTTTGTAGAATAATAAAAACAAACGGTCGACGAGTTGCGATAAGTAAACTATAAGTGCAAGAGTGCTTTGCATTCGTCCTGAGCAAAAGAACTTAACATAAAATAGATCCTCGAACCGTTCCGTAAAGACATGCGCATTAGACATGCGCCGCCGCTTATCAGGTTTTCTTTAACATGCGCCGCCGAGCCACTGTCGGTCTTAAAATCCGACGTAAGCCGGTTTTTTAAATTTTATTAAATTTTAACAGTCTCTTCATGTATACGATGCTGTAAACGTTTTCGTTAGCACTATGTTTTAGTCTCTAAAAGCCTTGTGTCCGGTCCGCTACGACGTGCGAGCCGAGACTAATTCGGTTGCAAAAATGAAGTGATAGAGAAAATTTTTATGAGAACTACATGACGTCATAATGCGCTGATACCAATATTCGTTCGGACGATCTCATTTTAAAATTGTAGGGCAGTACAATAATTTGACAAACTTAATTTGTTTTCGCTCGTACGAAGTTTTTCTGATTATTGTTGTATTTGCTTGTTTTGATCGATATATAATAATCAGAGTCTTTTAAGGCTACAAACAATACTTTATTTTAGGTAAGAATTGTTGTTATAACGATAGTGTATATATTATAAACCTTATATGCACCGGTACTGTTTTTTCCGCTCTTATTTTCCTCGCAAAAATGGAATTACGTAATGTAGTTCACATCTACGATTTCCGTCCCAATGCATTGTCAACAGGGTTACTATAAATAAGATTAATTCTACTAATAGTTGATAGAGGTAATCTTACTATAAATGGTCAGTAGAATATATTTCACAAAGCAACCACTTGCTTTGTGATATATTTAACAAGACTGGGCGACTTCTATTTATAGTCAAAACGCTTCCCACCACAAATTGTGAAAAATAATTGCAACTGTCTAAACTCAGAACGTTTTCATTTATTTATTAAATATATATAATAAAGAAACAAAAAAGGTCAATTATATTTAATTGTGCTACTTATGTTATTTGTTTATTTAATTAATTGAATGTCTTTAATCATACTCATTTGATTATAGTGCTCCAAAACTTAAACAAAATAATTTATAAGGCATGCCGCCCTTTAGATTTGCCGCCCCGGACAAATGTCCGGGTTGTCCGCCCCCTGGAGCGGGCCCTGCAGTCTATCTAACGTGATGTTTTAAACGTCATTCTGACATAGATTATGGTTTTTGTATTGCCTGTTATGAACGTAAGAAAGAGGTTGCATAGTTACCCTAAGTAAAATTATAATCAAAATTATTTCACTTCTTTTAATTTTTTAAGTTAGCATCTACATGTCTATTAACCTCTGTCTGACATTAAAAAAGTAGGCTTAGGAAAACAAATACTATGATTTGTTGAATTGAATAAAATTATTGTCTCCACTTGACAGTTACTTTATTCATTAGTTTTCCGTACTAATCCTCGTTAGTAGTTAATTTATTAATAAAATATGGAAGCAGTATTTTCAAATGGAGAAAAGTTTGACATAAAATCATGTTACATCTTAAGCTTTTCGAGCATTTACTATAATTTTTGTTTAATTATTGTTATGCGTTACGAAAAACTCTGTGTCATTTCATTCATTTGATGAAAGCACAGGAAACAAAAGCCCATTTATGAATAAAATTCAGCTTAAATGAAATTGGAAGATATACAGGTTCATACTTACATTGTTTCCATAATCGTAAAATAAGTTTAAAGATCGCAATTAAACCATAAAGTATAATACATGCTTGAATGCAGAATAAAAAGCTCTTCTAATATTACGTACACGTACAAAAAAATCAGGACCGTATTTAAAAAACAAACTAGTGATGGATACTCGAAAACGATACGTCGGAATCCAATTTTCTGCATGCGATGCTATAGAACGTTAAAAAGTACCTGTAGAAGGTTCTCTTACTTTTTATTAACATCAACCACAAAGTAACAATTTGTCAGAAACGAAATCGTGAATATTCGCTTTTTGTCGCATAACTTCGGAACCGTTCAGAATTTCGTCAGTTTAAAAATGTCATTTTACTAAAGTGCAAAATGCCCAACTTTTCTCCTATTTAAATGAAACTCTATCTCTTACCGTTTTCGAAATCCTTATAGTGGCCCTCCTTAGATATATACCGTATGTCCAGTTTCGAGACGCACCATATGAATTTTCCATGTTAAATTTTCAATTGCATATTCTATCTCTATTATAAGTTTTAAAGAAAAATTTTATTAACAAAAATTGTTCAGTATTTCGGTCTCAACATGTTTTGACTAATTTTGTAAAAAAAAAGACATTTTATGTTATTGCATTTACACTAAAAATCACATGTCATGAAAAAACTAAAATTTATTTTCATATTTTCAATTTTACATCTAAATTAAAAGAAGAAAACTAAGTTAAATGATCTAAATTAAATTTACAAATAAATTTCCATTATTAGCTAAAGAAAAACCGAATGCAATAGTTCGCGGATGAATATTGTAAGGCATTCACTAGTTATCGCATTTAAACAAAAAAGCACAGTTGCCATGAAAAAACTGAAACAAACCTGTGTATTTTGTTTTATTCTAAATAACAATCATAAATGTTTGTTTAATAGATTATTTTTAGTATTCAATAGTTCCGTGTTTAATGTGTTTTTGTGATACAATGAGTATTTATACTACAAAAGAAAAGATTCAGATTACAAAATGGAGTTTCCTTGGTCATTCTAATAGAGAAATTAGTGAATTATTTTCAATGAATTTTGCAAATAGACCTTCACCGCATCTCCAGAATTGTAAATAATTTCGAAAAATCTGGCTGTGTAAATTCCGATCATGTTAAGAGGCACAAAGAAAATGCAATGAAATTTCAGAGACCAATGTTTTGGCGAAGATAGAAATGGAACCAAGAGCAAATATTAGACAAATATCACAAAAAGCACTATCGGTAAATCCTCTGTACACCGTATATTAAAACGTCACAAATATAAACCTTATAAAGATCAGGCACCAGATATTAACGGTAGATCCATATTCTAGAAGTGTATTTTGTGAAACTTTAATGGAAAAGTGCCACCAAAATGAACGTTTTTCGTACTTCACATGTTTTACCGATGGATGTACATTTCACGTAGTAGCAAATCAGAACAAACAAATTCATCGGCATTGGTCGAGAACTAATAAGAATATTATTATTCGGTCTGGAACGCAGTACCCTCAGAAAGTAAATGTTTGGGCAGGCATTTTGAAAAATAAAATTGTAGGACCTATATTTATTGACGGAAATCTAAATTCAGAGTTGTATTTACATTTATCGCAAAAAGAAATTGCAGAGAAAGTAGTCGCAATTGCAGATGAAGATGAAATTTAGTTTCAACATGATGGCTGCCCAGCCCATAATGGTGCCGAAGTAAAACAATATTTAAATTTTACGTTTCCAAATAAGTGGATTGGAAGAGGGGGTGAAATACTTTGGCCTCCAAGGTCACCGGATTTGAATCCATGTGATTTTTTGTGGCCTTTCATAAAAAATAAAATCAATAATTTTGATATTATCAACTCCTTAGACGATTTCAAGCAAAAAATAATTGATATTTGTAACAATATTCATCCGCGAACTATTGCAAATGTAAATAGAAATTTCTACGATAGATTGGGTTTTTAGCTAATAATGGAAATTTATTTGAAAATTTAATTTAGATAATTTAACTTCGTTTTCTCTTTTAACTTAGATGTAAAAAAATATGAAAATAAATTTTAGTTTTTCATGACGTGTGATTTTTGTTTAAATGCGATAATTAGTAAATGCCTTTTTTAAAACAAATTGGGATTTTATTTACAAAATTGGTCAAAACATGTAAGACCGAAATACTAAACAATTTTTGTTAATCAAATTTTCTCTAAAACTTATAATAGAGATAGAATATGCAATTGAAAATTCATATGGTGCATGGTGCGTCTCGAAACGGACATACGTATATATATATATATATATATATATATATATATATATATATATATATATATATATACATATATATATATATATATATATATATATATATATTATTTATACGAAATATTTTATCATAGTTTTCGAAAGCACGTTGCTTGGTAACCACCCATAAATGAGTGACAAACAACAAAGTTGTTTTGCTTAGATACCGAAACAACATAAGTGATCATTACCCATAGACTGTTTTCAGTGTAAGTCTGCTGTGATTGGATAGATTAAATTGATTCTAATTTTGGGAAAAATGTTCATTTACATTGAATTCTCAAACAATGCTCCTGAACCATGAAACATTTTGATTTTTATTTTTACAAATTTAACGATTACAGTTATCGTCGTCATTACATTTTAAAAAATTAATTACAGAAAACTAAAAATTCTAAAGACCTTACATTTGAAAAGTTCTATGCAAAATTGTAAAAACGATTCTAATGCTAATGCATATAGATAAAATAAGACCTCTAGATAACGTGGAGTGATGATCTAAACGGAAAACTGTATTTAGTTGTGTAGTTGTTTGAACTTTGTATAAAACTGGCTGTCCTCGATACGCTGCGTCATTCCTTAAGGACAGTGACAATGATTGAACCCCATTTAAGATTCTTGCCGACTAAGCAATTATAAAATGTGAAAAACGAAAGGTTATAGAATGCTGATATAGATCTTCCTTCATAGGTAAATTTAATTTCTTTGACAAAATTTGTGGTGGAAAAATCAATATTTTCACCGATCCTGACTTGTATCGATCCAGAGCGTATTTTATTCTGTACTTTAAATTTGAGATCGAAAAGTTACATCCATATTTAAACACATGAATGAATTATATTTACGGAAATTTAGGGAAAGACGGTTATTATTTTGCTTTGCTTTTGAAAATACATATATCGGTTACGTAATAATAACTGTAAAGGTATGTTTAGATTTATTATTGACTCATGAAGCATAATTATTTCACAAATTTAGTGAAATATTAGATATGCTGACACAAAGCATTGACTATAAGAAAATATTAACTTTCAGGAATATCACACATAATTAAAATACTTATATTTTGGGAATTAAATCGTGGGTTATTTATTTATTAACAAAGGTTAACGATGAAAATTGTCATAATAAAGACAAATTTAACATTTAATCATAACTAGATTATATGTTGTTAAATTTGTTCTTTAATTATGCATTGTTTACTGTTAAGCTACGTCCGTTAGACGGTGTTTTGATTTGTCATCTTCAAGACAGCTTAATAATATTTAATTTATTAATGATCTAGCTATTCTTTACTAAATTAAAATTAGATTCCATAGTTGGATTTGAAATATGTTTATCAAATTGTTCTATTAATAACAAGCTTATATTACCATTTCAATGTTTCATAAATTTATTTTGACATTTCAACTAATTTCTAAAGCTATTATCATTTACTGCGGACGATGACTGTTATCGAAACGTTTAAATTTATGAAAAAAGTACAAGAAGTATTTTAATTAAAGCATTGATTACTGTACGTGTAAATATTAAGTTAACAGGTAAATAGTTGTTGCCGCAGATATCGTATGAGTAAACTTTATAATAGTCTTCGAATGTGATTGATATGTGGGCTCATGTTGACACATTTTAATGGAATAAAGGTTACTTCACGTATCCAGGGTTACCATGAAGTTTTAACCAATAAAGGATAAAGTATTTTATAGAATTTACCGAAACGGACGTAGACATATTTCCTAGTTTTAAATTGTAACAAAATACGAAATTACAACTATTTTGTTTGTAGCTGTATATGGTTACTCTTAATTTAGACTTAAGCAGCTAGGTAACTTTAGTTTTCTTTTTAAAACAAGCGCCTTGCCTACATTATCTATTTAATGTATGTCTTGTTGTTAATGTTGTTAGCGTCAGTGATTTTATCCTTAAAGAGTTAGCTCGTTATAAACATTGTTTCTAAATTACATTTGTTCAGATTTTCAAGTGTAATCGAAAACAGAAAATTACAAATTTATTCTCCAATAGGGACATACATATATTCAACATAACTATGTCCATTAAGGACAACTCGATATAAATAAAATTGAGACGCTTCCTTAAAATCTGAAAAGGTGATTGTTTTACCAAGAAATTAGACTTTCAAATACAATCTTAATTGAAAGGAATGCTACACGTAACTAAATATCGTTATATTTATTTTCGTTTGTTAACTTCATTCTGAGATTTAACAATTTGGTATTATTTAGTTAGTTCTTTTTATTCGACTACAGTTTATGACGTCCGCTTTAAATAATATGATTAAATGTTTTATACATATTGAACGTAGACTTATTTAATATAAAAAAAAACGTAATCGTTGAATTTGACTAACGTATATGCTACTGTTTGCTACGGTGTACCGTTGCTACAGTATATTCGTAAAATTGAAATTATCCATGTGCGCTTTTTAAAATTGATCTGTTTGGATCTAACCAATAAACGTATTTTCAAAGGCTTTAAGCATATTTTACAAAGTTCATGTACATTTTAAGAACCCTGTTGAGGCAATGTTTTGGCTCAAGATCTTATTCCTGAATAAATATTTTAGACCGTCACCTTATGACATCTACCAGCAAATCGTTCATTTAGATATTATCTTACGGTACGTATAAAATGAGGTGGTGCACCGTGGCGCATGAAACTAAAGAGAAAAAAGTCACGAGGGTCACTAAATTAGTTTTATGAAGTTTTAATTTAAAATTTTCAACATTTTATTATGGAATCCATTGTCTATTACTCTACGCTCCCTAACGATTGGTGCTAAATTTAAACTTGATCCGTCTTCAAGTGGCAATAATACTGGAACTTCTAATGCCTTTTGAACTTCAATTTCTGGTACTGATCTGAGGATGGTTATTAATCATTTGAATAACTTTTACGCAATTGATCTTGTGTGTTATCAGGTCTTAGTATTAAATCTGGCTGGATACAAACGTACTCTTGCTCAAAGACGATATTTGATCCAACTAAGTGTTTTATGATTTCAAATTCTTTGATTTGGATAGAAATCTGTCTTGATATACTGTAGAATCTTTGATAGTATCAGAACCAATAACATGTCGATCTGCCTTTTAAAAGAAATTCACGTTTGATAACGGCAAAAATAGCATCAACCACAATAGTCACAACAACTAAAGCAGAAACGATAGTTACAATAACAAAAATAATGCATAAGGAACAAACAATAAATAGTTTTTGAAAAGTTCTTGTCAGCAATGAATATTTATGGTCAAAATTCTTACCTGTTACATGTTTATGTACAAATCATTCAATTCCCTCGATTGCACATTTAAATTGGTTATTTCAACGAAAAAAGCTACTAACAATCTTAAAAAACACCTAGACACATCACTCTATTGCAAACTGCATATACGAATTGAATAAATCGTTTTGCGAAATTTCAACGAATAGAAGCAACCACGGTAACGAAAGATATTCCTCATACTGCAATATTTCAAGAAACAAGATACAAGACACAAAACTGTTAAAGTTAGATTCTCTACCTAAGGAGATTTCGGAGACTATGACGACCTACTTGATGATGACTTTAAATAACATAAATGTATCACTCTCAGCAATACAAACTTTGGTGATGTGAAAGACACGGACTCTACAATATATATAAATGTATGTATAACCAGTATGGCTACTTAAAAGACCTAGGGTTATAAATTCCGGACGTAAAATCCTGCCTCATTCGGATGTCCGGGAGGGCAGGGCCAAGCGACCTCGGTCATCGAAAGTATCAACTTTCTGATTCACTACTGCAACATCCGCGGTATCAGGTCTAATCTTAGTGCTATTCACCAACATCTTGAACAATTACAACCTGATATTTTGTTTCTATCTGAAACACAAGTCTCCTCTAAAGCTCCGAGTCACCCGACTTGCAATTTCCTCAATACCACCTTCACTCTAACTTTCGATATAAAGGAGGCATATGTACATCAAGGACAGAATTGCTTGCAAGAGGGTTTCTTCATTAGAAAATAAAAATGTTGACGTGATTTGGTTTAAACATTCTGGTCCCAATTTTGTGAAATTCTACTGTTGCATTTATAGGTCTCCTAATGACAGCAGCTTTCAAGACTTCTTCGATTACCTTAGTATGAAAGTTGACTATCTCCTGTCTCAGTTTCCATCTTGCGATATCTCATTTGTAGGCGATTTCAATGTTCATAACTCTAATTGGCTTCATTTTCATCTACTACAAATCCGCTGGTCATAGTGCAGAAACATTTGCTATTTCATGTGATCTCACACAAATGATTTCTGAACCCACAAGAATCCTGATAACCCTAACCATACTCCACATCTTCTAGATCTCTTTCTTACATCAAACCCTCTTGTTTATAAAACTTCCGTTCTTTCGCCTTTAGGTCTTTCCGACCATTGTCTAATAAAATCATTTCTACTGTACCTAATTCCACTGTTGTTCGCAAAACCGATAGAACCTTGTGGTGTTTTAAGTCAGCTCGATGGAGTGATTTACGGGATTTCTTTGCAAACTTTCCATGGCGTGAATATTGTTTTAAGTCGTCCTCTTCTTCGGACATCGCTCTTTCAGTATCTGAGGTCATCCTCATGGGAATGGAGTTATACATTCCCAAAAAACAGTACCGTATAGGTCATTCAGGTTCCCAACCCTGGTTCAATAAGGCTTATGCTGATGCAATATCTTTAAAAAATAAATGTTACATTAAATGGAAATCTAATAAATCGGTCGACAGTCATGTGGAATACGTTGGTGCTAGAAATATCTGCAAAAGTATCATCACTAAAACTAAAAAGTTGTTCGAACAACGAAAATGCAATGAACTAGCTACATCTCCTTTAGGCAGTCGTAAATTTTGGTCTTTAGCTAAAGCCATTAGTAAAAACTTTGGAACATCTTCATTTCCCCCTGACGTGTATTGACGGATCGGTATTTGTTGATTCTGTAGACAAAGCCAACGTTTTTGTGGATTTGTTTGCATCAAATTCGTGTCTCAATGATTCTGGAAAAGATGTGCCCTAGTCAACTCTTCTTCATACGCTATGAAACCAATTCATTTTCGGTCAAGCTCTTGGAATCGATCATCAGTAGACCTGATCTCAATAAGGCGACTGGCCCAGACGGTATCCCAGCTATTGTCTTAAATAAATGTTCCCCGAACTAGTACCAGTCCTATCTAAGCTCTATACGATCTCTGTCTTCTGAGAATTCCCTTCATCATGGAAGTTAGCAAATGTTCAACCTATTCCCAAAAAGGCGATAAGACCGATCCTCAAATTACGACCAATTGCCATCACTTCCATTTTGTCTAAAATCATGAAACTAACAAACTCCTTAGTGACCACCAATATGGGTTTAGGCAAAGTCGTTCAACAGGCGATCTTCTTTCATATGTGACCCAAGTTTGGAACAATACATAGAGCAGTCCGGTGAAACAGTTGTAGTCGCTTTAGATATCTCAAAGGCATTTGACCAAGTTTGGCATAAGTGTTTTGCCAAACTCACCTCGTTGGGTTAAATGATATGCTCATCAACTGGGTTTCTAGTTTCCTTGATAAAAGACGAATACGTGTCGTAGTTGATGGCTTTTTTCAAAAGAAGTTAGCATTAACGCGGGCGTACCACAGGGATCCGTTATAGCGCCTACACTTTTCTACTGTACATAAATGACCTTATTTCTTCAACAACTAACCCATCCATTGCTTTGCTGACGATAGCACTCTTCACTGTAGTTCATCTCAGTCTACTCATAGTGATAATCCACCTTCTATGTCAAATCAAGAAATTAAAGCTGAAATGGCAAATTCAATCAACAAAGACATTCAACGTATTCTCGAATGGGAAGCAATAATCTAGTTAAATTTAATGCTAACAAAACTCAGTGTTGCCTTATGTCCGCCAAAAAAATCGATCATTTCCTGTTGTAAGTATGAATGGCTCAGTTCTTAAGATTTCAGACGATTAGCTTATAAATGACCCGTCCTTAACTTCTCACATACAGTCCCTTGAGCATAGAAGGATGGTTTCAGTTCTTTCTTTGTATTATCGTTATTACACGGCTATTTGTGCTGAATTATATTCTTTGATACCATCTCGGCTATCTTTTCGAGAAACACTCAGTTCGCTCATTCACATCATCAGTATGCAGTACAAATCTCCACTTGTCGTACCAAATGGACGCAATCACATTTTCTACACGGCTTCTAAACTCTGGAATGATCTCCCTAGTTCCTGTTTTCCTCTCACTTATGATATGAGAAAATTTAAGGTAGCTGTTCATAGGAATCTATTGGCAATTCATTATCCCTCTATCCATCCTCCTAAGTGTTCCTGAGTGCTTTAGCACGATAGGCCTAATTTAGTCTGTTCAGGTCCACAATCATAAAAAAAAAATGTAAAAAATCAAGACGATCGGGCATGGAAACATACAGCACTGCAGGTAGCTTAAATGTTTCGAAGACACCGAATGTGGACTGTATATTTTCGCCATACGAGGACACCATGCCCACTTCAAAAGAATTTTTTCTTTAATGAACGCGCAGTGGGTTGTAATAATTTACATAGGTTACATTTTAATAAAGGTATTAACTATGCGCGCTTAGGTCAATACGTTACGGCAGTGTGCTTGAGTAATATCAAAGCACGGGATTTACCTTCCACACACTTTATTTTACAAAATTTATTTATATAAATAGGTATTTCGCAAGCAAAACTTTTAAAATAAAACGAAAACTTGCGAACAGTAATTTCCATGCATACATTTCAGGATGTCATTGTAACCCATCCCTAAAGTTAGACCTTTTCTGTGTTTAAACTACGCAACAGCCGGTACGTTACTCAAGCTTTAATAATGTATAAATACCAGCATTTCCTTTAAACCTACTTGAAATTGTGAACTACATTCAAAAGATAAAATTCAGGAGGATCTTTTTTATTTCATTTAATTCATTATTTAAAGCATTCACGTTATAGCGTTTTCCGCAATGTTGTTTTATAAAATTAGAGTGGATTGCAATTGCAATTTGTAGCAGTTTTATTGAATACCTGCACACCTGTTTCATTAATATTTCATACAAACAAGTAGAAAATGCTTCATTACAACAAAATTTGCAGATAGTAAACACGGCGGTTAAAAAACTAATATTGACAACTATTAAACCAAATATATTATTTCATTCGCAACTTGAATAAATTATCGTTTTTGATAAATAATAACATAATAATTATCGGTAAAATAATGTGTGCCGAGTAAGTATGGAACAATTCAATAACCCAAAAAATATTAATATTTAAAAAAAATAGAAAGAGGTGTTAAATTCTTGCGCATATATACAGGGTGGTCCCTATTAAACGTCATTAATTTTGATAGGTGATATAACAACAAGAAAAAAGTGGACTGTTATAAGAAAACTTTGTTCAGAAATGCCTCCTAACAATGATACAGTGTATCAAAGTTGTAAAAAAAGCTGGTTCTCTCGCCATAACTTCTAAACCACTCGATCGGTTTCCAGAAAAGAAACAATGATGAAAATGCCATACTAAGAACATTTTATTGAGTTCTCGACGGGCAGCGTTACGTTTGGATACATCAAAATCAACAGTGTTACATGTACTTCATAAAGATAATAGGACGTTATACCACTTACAGCCTGTACAGAATCTGCTTACTGGTGACGAAAACCGTCGCATGACATTTTGTAACTGACTACTGATTAATTGGAGAGAATCCAGAATTTTTATAAACAATTCTTTGGACCTTCACTCGGGCAGCGATTTTTAACCACTGCAATTGTCACGTTTGGGCTCAATAAAATCCAAGAGAAACCCGTGTTAAGTTTTATCAACATGAGTTTAGCATTAATGTATCTGGGCCTTATAAACGGTTGCTATTGGTCCATTCTTTTTACCTCTTAATGTTAACCTTTTTTGAACTTTTTTACCAATCACCTTTCGATTTGTTCGATGAGGTACCCCTCGGTACACGAATGCATAGTTGGTTCCAAATGGACGACGCTCCCGAGTATTTTGGAAAACAGGTGAGGGCATGGATGAATGTAAACAATTCAGATAGATTGATGAGGCGGTTGACTCAAATTGATCAGCCAGGAGTGGAAGAAATCGGTAGGGGGCCAGTGGGGTGGCCGTAATATCACAATTTATTACGAGCTTTCGTGTGTGGGGATACTTAAAAGACATTGTTTACGAGACGACAACGGAAACACGAGAAGATCTGGTGGGACGTATTGAAGAGGTGTGCGTCAACTGAAGGGAAATTGTCCTCAAGTCTTAGCGGCAATTAATTCCGTGTCCAAAGACTTCAAAAATGCATGGAGGTCGGCGGATTCCGTTTTGAAAACTTATTAGTGTAATTATTTGCTTATTTGCTTTTTTGAATCTTTGATGGTTGTCCCATTTTCGTATGTTTTACGGGATATCTTGCTTATTTTTTAGATTAGAACCTTGCGGTTTTCGCGACACCGTTGTATTTTTTAATGAAACCAAAGATGCACTAATCAAATTTGCCATAGCCATCTTAGTTTGTGTGCTACAGGGTGATTTTGGAAAAATTGCATTTTCAGTCATCCCCTGTAACTCTGTTATTGTCAGACATATTAAAAAGTAAAACTGATATTTGTAGATTTTTACGTAGAATCCAGTGGTGTACTCAGATTTTCTTTAAAGGTCACAGTTTTGAGATATTGACATAACCTACTTTTTATGGGACACCCTATATATTTTTAAATCTTTTCCCTTGCCAAGAGCTTTTCAAAATATAGCATAGTCTATATTTATTTTTATAAATAACGTGATAAAATTATTTTTTTCTATAATTTACATTGATAATAGTGGATAGCCGTGGGTAACCATGGTAACGCAAAAAAACAAAATAATTAACGTTCTGCCATTACTTAGGTATTTGATTTTTGAAGTTTCCGCTTCCTCAAATTATTCCTGGTTACATTTTCCCAAATTTAGTGCTGATATTTATTGTTATTCGTTGTTTTTGTTTATTGTTATCGTTCTTGTTCTTGTTGTTATTGTTGTCGTTTACTTATTTTTTAATATGGCTCGAAACCAAAAATTTGAAAACTTTGAGAAATATGATATGAATACCTGCTTCATATTATCTAATGAAAACGCAGACCAGGTCTTAGAACTCTATCTGAACAGGTCAGTTAATCTTTACCTTAGTATTTATTTTATATACCTTATTTTGTCATATCCCGAAAGAAGACAATCCGACAGAAGAATATTTCAAAAATTAAAATTTAATCTTTGCCAACATGGATGTTTTGACAAACCTCGACCCCAAGTTTACAACAAAGAGAACGAGGAATCAGAGATCAACGTTTTAGCAGTTGTTCAAGCCACTCCTGAAACCTCGTGCAGGAAAATAGATGAAGAGACCTGTGTGTCTAAAACAACAGTGCAAAGGATTAAAAAAAAACATAAATTCAAACCCTACAAGTATAAACTTGTTCATCATCTGCACCCTGGTGATGCTGAACGTAGATTGGAGTTCTGCAATTGGTTTATAAATATGAACACTCAGGACAAAAATAAAAAAAAAAATAATAATTTGGTCAGACGAGGCCCATTTCACAAGTTCGGGAAGTCTTAATAGACACAACTCGCGGTTTTGGAGTCAAGAAAACACCCACGTGGTTTTTCCTAGAGAGCGTCAAGACAGGTTTGGATTTAATGTCTCTTGCTTTATTTTTAACCGAAAAATAGTTTACAAGATTTATGAAGAAAACCTAAATTCTAATGGGTACTTACAAATTCTACAAGAAAAACTATGAACATTTTAGAAGATATTCCACTGGCTCAACTGAACGATATATTCTTCCAGCAGGATAGGGGCTCCAGCCCACAATGCTAGAATAATACAAAACTTGCTAAATGAGCGTTTTCCCAGGAGATGGATTGGAACAAATGGACCTGTCCGATGGCTACCACGATCACCGGATCTCTCGGTTTTAGATTTTTTTTGTGGGGGTATTTAAAGAATAAAATTTATTCAAGGCAATATGCCAACATGCAATAATTAAAAATTGCAACAGAAAATGCTTTTGCAGAATTACGAAGACAATCATTTATTTTGGAAAATGGTATTAAAAGAATTTATAAACTTTGTGAAACTTGTAGGAGACATAATGGTCTGCAATTTGAACAATATTTGTGATTAATAAATTTTTTTTTCTTATCAATGTAAATTATAGAAAAAAATCATTTTGTCATGTTATTTATAAAAATAAATATAGACTATGCTATATTTTTGAAAAGCTCTTGGCAAGGGGAAAAAGATTTAAAAAAAATATATAGGGTGTCCCATAAAAAAAAGGAGGTTATGTCAATATTTCAAGAACTGTGACCTCTAAAGAAAATCTGAGTACGCCACTGAACTCTACGTAAAAAAATCTACAAATGTCAGTTTTTACTTTTTTAATATGTCTGACAATAACAGAGTTACAGGGGATGACTGAAAATGCAATTTTTCCAAAATCAGCCTGTAGCACAAAAACTAAGATGGCTATGGCAAATTTGATTAGTGCATCTTTGGTTTCATTAAGAAGTAGCACGGTGTCGCGAAAACCGCAAGGTTCTAACCTAAAAAATAAGCGAGATACCCCGTAAAACATACGAAAATTGGACAACCTGTACACTGTGTCCCATTTTGGTTGAAATTGTAGGGTATCTCGTTTGCGGAGCAAAAATAGAACGATGCGGTTTTCGCGACCCTATTCAACTTTTTCGGGAAACGAATGATGCCACAAACAGAATTGCCATAATCCTATTAGTATTTGGGATACAGGGCGAAATTCAAAATTTGCACATTTTAAGCACCCCCGTAACTGCTTTGCCTTGTAATTTGTCGAAATGGCGAAAAGTGGGTCTCCGTAGCATTTAGTGGCTAACATGGTTTTCACCACAAAAAGTCAGTTTCTTGGCAATAAACCAAAGTTTTGTTTTTTAAATGGAACACCCTGTATATTTCTTTATTACATAATAGAGCTTACTCTCAGCTTTCAAAAAATATATATTGTAGCACTTCTTTTGCATTATTAACCTCAAAAATGAATGTTACGTTAATTTAACATTTTGATGATATAGTTGGCCATGAAACCTATAAACTCAGTATTAACTCGTATTTTCTTGAACGTCCAAGATATATTTGAATGTTAAAAAAGGGCTACTATATTTTTACTGCTTTATGATAATTATAAATATGTAAATACGCGATGATAATAAATCCAAGGATTTTTACGCAGAAATGCAATAATAATAACAAAAATTATGCAAATTAGGTACAATAGTTTTTGAAACATATCAAAACTGGGAATTTTTTTTTAATTGGGTAAAATGCATCTTGCAGCTTCTGAAAAAAACACTAATGGCAATAAAATTTATAAAGAATACTTTATATCTAAATTTGTAAGTAGGCTGGACCTAATCTGATCTAAACGTAATTGACCTGTCAAATCTGATTAAAATTATTTTTGTACAACAATCATATTGTTTGTTCATTGTGCAAAATATGGCAGAACATTTTGAAAACATTGAAAGATATGATATGCTGATTTGCTTTGGTCAAAGTAATGAAAATACAAACGCAGCAATAAATTTCTATTTTAACAGGTAAATAAATATAGTTTCCTTGGTATTAATTTTGATAATTAAATAACTTTACATCTATGCAGGTTTCCAGAACGGAGACAACCTAATAAAATCTCGTTTTATAGATTAAAAAGATTTAATTAATTATGGATCATTTTCTAAACTCAGGTCAAAATAATATAATAATGAAAATCGAGAGAATGAAGAGGTTACTGTTATAGCCAGTGTATCTCAAAAACGAAGCCATAAATCAAAAATTTGCTAGGGTAATTTTGTTTTTATTAAACAGGGTATCCAAAAATTGAACCTTCTTTGTAAAATATCCAGTGGCGCCGAAGATTCGGAGGGGTGTAGACTCCCAGTATTTACGTCACTTTAAATAATCATTTCTTAGAGATGTACTACATTAGTCTGTGTGTGATATTTGATGGAAATCGACCGAGTGGTTTAGAAGCTATGATGAGAAAACCAGTTTTTTTACAACTTTGACAGTCTACTTTTTTCTTGTTGTTCTATAACCTATCGAAAACGTATCCAAAAGGCGGAACAATCAAAGAAGAAGAAGCAAGAAGGAAAGGAATATGAAGAAACAAACAAAGTACTCTTACGGTACATAAAAGGAACATACCGTTTCCTGTTATCCTCTGATTATGCAGTTATTAACAGTCAAATTTGGAAATTTCTTTAGATTGTAATGGAGAAATACAGAGTGAGTTAACGATAGAGTAAACTGATGTTTTATGGGTCAACTTAGCCAATAACATGTATCTATCATATTATATGGCTATTGGTGTGCGCATTTTAAAATTATTCTTGATTATACATGTAAAATTTACGGTTTTTGAAATAAATTCGAATTTTATTCAAAAAACATACCATCTTATGCTTTGTTAGGAAAAATTTTATATTTGGACCAAGAAAAGACCAAGCTTACGCATACGTTCTATTGCAGTCACATATTCTGTCGTTCATTACTAAGCAGATGAAGAAGGTTAGGCAAAACCTCTTGGAGGAATTAAAGGTAGATACGACCAGTCATGGGAGTGTTAAAAAAATACGGTCCAATAATTCTATTGTGGAGAATGCCATACTAAACATTTATGGACCGATGGTTTCGGTTTTGCATTTGTCGGATCCAAAATACAACAACAGTTTGACAGGTGAAATTTTTATCATGTGGGAAATTTTCATGGCTACTGCGAATAATCACAAGAAAAACCATTGAAATATTGAATAATGTAGAAAAAACAAAATAACTCGAAAACAGTGAGACTTAGGTATAGGACATACTTATTTGTAAATTTTACATGCATGAAACCTATATAAATAAAGTTTTATAATTGCACGAAGGATCTAAAATCGAAGGATTTACAGAGTGTTCCATTACAAAAATTGAACCATGTCTTGCCCTGCTTTTGGAACTCCTGTATAGCCAAGAATAATTTTAAAATGCGACACTTACTGGCCATATAAGATGATAAATACATTTTATTGGCAAAGTTTACCCATAAAGCACCAGTTTACTTTACTCTATCATTGACTCAACCAGTACATTTAAAAACTATCAATAATATATAATTCAACAAGTAGAATAAATATTCCAGAACTAATCTTCTTATTTTGATCATTGCATTATTGTAATTTCATTTTAAAACGCTAATACCTCGCTCATAAATTTTGAAGATATTGCTACATCTAAACTAAGCTAGTGATTTTTCTTTGCTTGCGTCTCAGAAAGTAACAAGGTTTTGTCATTAATGTCATTTTGTAAGTTTGAAAAGTCTACGTGTCATATTTGTGTTGAAACATTTTACACCATTACCGTTTCTAGTAGTTATGTGATCGTAGTTTATTATTCCTTAATTTACTTCCAAATCCAACGGATGGTGTCTGTGTGTCTGTGTATCTGTGTGTCTGTGTGTATGTGTGTCTGTGTGTCTGTGTGTCTGTGTGCTGTGTGTCTGTGTGTCTGTGTGTCTGTGTGTCTGTGTGTCTGTGTGTCTGTGTGTCTGTGTGTCTGTGTGTCTGTGTGTCTGTGTTGTGTGTCTGTGTGTCTGGTGTCTGTGTGTCTGTGTGTTCGTGTCTGCGTGTCTGCGTGTCTGGTTGTCTGCGTGTCTGCGTGTCTGCGTGTCTGTATGTCTGTCTGTCTGTCGTGTGTCTGTGTATCTGTGTGTCTTGTGTCTGTCAGTCTGTGTGTCTGTATGTATGTGTTATGTGTGTCTGTGTTCTGTGTGTCTGTGTGTCTGTTTGTGTCTGTGTGTCTGTGTCTGTGTGTCTGTGTGTGTCTGTGTGTCTGTGTGTTGTCTGTGTGTCTGGTGTCTGTGTGTCTGTGTGTCTGGTGTCTGTGTTCTGTTGGTGTCTGTGTGGTCTGGTGTCTGTTGTCTGTTGTCTGTTGTCTGTGTGTCTGTGTGTCTGTGTGTCTGTGTGTTCTGTGTGTCTGTTTGTGTTGTTGTGTGTGTCTGTGTGTCTGTGTTCTGTGTGTCTGTGCATCTGTGTGTCTGTGTGTCTGTGTGTCTGTGTCTGTGTGTCTGTGTCTGTGTCTGTGTGTCTGTGTGTCTGTGTGTCTGTGTGTCTGTGTGTCTGTGTGTCTGTGTGTCTGTGTGTCTGTGTGTCTGTGTGTCTGTGTGTCTGTGTGTCTGTGTGTCTGTGTGTCTTTGTGTCTGTGTTCCTTTGTGTCTGTGTGTTTGTGTGTCTGTGTGTTTGTGTGTCTGTGTGTCTGTGTGTCTGTGTGTCTGTGTGTCTGTGTGTCTGTTGTTGTGTGTCTGTGTTCTGTGTGTCTGTGTGTCTGTGTCTGTGTGTATGTGTGTCTGTGTGTCTGTGTGTCTGTGTGTCTGTGTGTCTGTGTCTGTGTGTCTGTGTTGTGTTGTGTCTGTGTGTCTGTGTGTCTGTGTGTCTGTGTGTCTGTGTCTGTGTGTCTGTGTGTCTGTATCTTGTGTCTGTGTGTCTGTGTCTGTGTGTTGTTTGTGTGTCTGTGATCTGTGTGTCTGTGTGTCTGTGTGTCTGTGCTGTCTGTGTCTTGTGTCTGTGTCTGTGTGTCTGTGTGTCGTGTCTGTGTCTGTGTGTCTGTCGTGTGTCTGTGTGTCTGTGTGTCTGTGTCGTCTGTGTCTGTGTGTCTGTGTGTCTGTGTGTCTGTGTCTGTGTGTCTGTGTGTCTGTGTTGTGCTGTGTGTCTGTGTCTGTGTCTGTGTGTCTGTGTGTCTGTGTCTGTGTCTGTGTGTCTGTGTCTGTGTCTGTGTGTCTGTGTGTCTGTGTCTGTGTCTGTGTGTCTGTGTGTCTGTGTGTCTGTGTGTCTGTGTCTGTGTCTGTGTGTCTGTGTTCGTGTCTTGTCTGTGTCTGTGTGTCTGTGTCTGTGTGTCTGTGTGTCTGTTGTCTGTTGTCTGTGTGTCTGTGTGTCTGTGTGTCTGTGTGTCTGTGTGTCTGTGTCTGTGTTCTGTGTCTTGTGTCTGTGTGTCTGTTGTGTCTGTGTGTCTGTGTGTCTGTGTGTTGTGTCTGTGTCTGTGTGTCTGTGTTGTTCTGTGTTCTGTGTGTTCTGTGTGTCTGTGTGTCTTGTGCTGTGTCTGTTGTGTCTGTGTGTCTGTGTGTGTTCTGTGTGTCTGTGTCTGTGTGTCTGTTGTCTGTTCTGTCTGTCTGTCTGTCTGTCTGTCTGTCTGTCTGTCATCTGTCTGTGTGTCTGTATGTATTCGTGTCTGTATCTGATGTGTCTGTTGTATGTGTATCTGTGTGTCTGTGTGTATGTGTGCCTGTGTGTCTGTGTGCCTGTGTGTGTGTGTGTCTGTGTGTCTGTGTGTCTGTGTGTCTGTGTGTCTGTGTGTCTGTGTCTGTGTCTGTGTGTCTGTGTGTCTGTGTGTCTGTGTGTCTGTGTGTCTGTGTGTCTGTGTGTCTGTGTGTCTGTGTGTCTGTGTGTCTGTGTGTCTGCGTGTCTGCGTGTCTGCGTGTCTGCGTGTCTGCGTGTCTAGTGTCTGCGTGTCATGTCTGTCTGTCTGTCTGTCTGTGTGTCTGTGTATCTGTGTGTCTGTGTGTCTGTCAGTCTGTGTGTCTGTATGTATGTGTGTATGTGTGTCTGTGTATCTGTGTTCTGTGTGTCTGTGTGTCTGTGTCTGTGTGTCTGTGTGTCTGTGTCTTGTGTCTGTGTGTCTGTGTGTCTGTGTGTCTGTGTGTCTGTGTCTGTGTGTCTGTGTGTCTGTGTGTCTGTGTCTGTGTGTCTGTGTGTCTGTGTGTCTGTGTGTCTGTGTGTCTGTGTGTCTGTGTGTCTGTGTGTCTGCGTGTCTGCGTGTCTGCGTGTCTGCGTGTCTGTGTGTCTGCGTGTCTGTGTTGTCTGTCTGTTGTCTTGTGTCTGTCTGTGTGTCTGTGTATCTGTGTGTCTGTGTGTCTGTCAGTCTGTGTGTCTGTGTGTATGTGTGTCTGTGTGTCTGTGTATCTGTGTCTGTGTGTGTCTGTGTGTCTTGTGTCTGTGTTGTGTGTGTCTGTGTGTCTGTGTGTCTGTGTGTCTGTGTGTGTCTGTGTGTCTGTGTGTCTGTGTCTGTGTCTGTGTGTCTGCTGTCTGCTGTGTCTGCGTGTCTGCGTGTCTGTGCTGCGTGTCTGGTGTCTGTATGTCTGTCTGTCTGTCTGTCTGTGTGTCTGTGTATCTGTGTGTCTGTGTGTCTGTCAGTCTGTGTGTCTGTATGTATGTGTGTATGTGTGTCTGTGTCTGTGTGTCTGTGTGTCTGTGTGTCTGTGTCTGTGTGTCTGTGTGTCTGTGTGTCTGTGTGCTGTGTGTCTGTGTCGTCGTGTCTGTGTGTCTGTGTGTCTGTGTCTGTGTCTGGTGTCTGTGTCTGTGTGTCTTGTCTGTGTCTGTGTGTCTGTGTGTCTGTGTGTCTGTGTGTCTGTAGTGTCTGTGTGTCTGTGTGTCTATGTTGTTGTAGTGTCTGTGTTCTGTGTCTGTGTGTTCTGTGTTTGTCTGTGTGTCTTGTGTCTTGTGTTCTGTGTGTTCTGTGTGTCTGTGTGTCTGTGTGTCTGTGTGTTCTGTGTCTGTCTGTGTCTGTGTCTGTGTGTCTGTGTGTCTGTGTGTCTGTGTGTCTGTGTGTCTGTGCTGTGTCTGTGTGTCTGTGTGTCTGTGTCTGTGTCTGTGTGTCTGTGTGTCTGTGTCTTGTGTCTGTTCTGTGTCTGTGTGTCTGATGTCTTGTTGTCTGTGTTGTGCTGTGTGTCTGTGTGTCTGTGTCTGTGTGTCTGTGTGTCTGTGTGTCTGTGTGTCTGTGTGTCTGTGTGTCTGTGTCTTGTGTCTGTGTGTGTGCTGTGTGTCTGTGTGTCTGTTCTTGTGTCTGTGTCTGTGTCTGTGTGTCTGTGTGTCTGTTGTCTGTGCTGTTGTGTCTGTGTGTCTTGTGTGTCTGTGTGTCTGTGTGTCTGTTGTCTGTGTTTATGTCTGTGTGTCTGTGTCTGTGTTGTTGTCTGTGTGTCTGTGTCTGTTTCTGTGTTGTGTCTGTGTGTCTGTTGTCTGTGTTCTGTGTGTCTGTGTGTCTGTGTGTCTGTGTCTGTGTGTCTGTGTGTCTGTGTGTCTGTTTTGTCTGTGTGTCTGTGTGTTGTGTCATGTTGTCTGTGTCATGTGTCTGTGTGTCTGTGTCTGTGTCTTTTGTTGTATTGTTTGTGTAGTCTGTCTGTGTCTGTGTGTCTGTGTGTCTGTGTTGTGTCTGTGTTCTGTGTGTCTGTGTTCTGTGTCTGTGTCTGTGTCTGTGTGCTGTGTCTGTGTGTCTGTGTGTCTGCGTGTCTGGTGTCTGTGTCTGTTTGTCTAGCGTGTCTGGTGTCTGCTGTGTCTGGTGTCTGTATGTCTGTCTGTCTGTCTGTCTGTGTCTGTTATCTGTGTGTCTGTGTGTCTGTCCTGTGTGTCTGTATGTAGTGTGTATGTGTCTGTGTATCTGTGTGTCTGTGTGTCTGTGTGTCTGTGTCTTGTGTCTGTGTGTCTGTGTGTCTGTGTGTCTGTGTGTCTGTGTTGTCTGTGTGTCTGTGTGTCTGTGTGTCTGTGTCTGCGTGTCTGCGTGTCTGGTGTCTGTGTCTGGTGTCTATGTCTGTGTCTGTTGTCTGTTGTCTGTACTGGTCTGTGTGTCTGTCATCTGTGTTAGTATGTGTATGTTCTGTACAGTCTGTGTGTCTATGTGTTGTGTGTGTCGCTGTAGTGCTGTGTATGTCTGTCGTGTCTGTGTGTCTGTGTGTCTGTGTTCTGTGTGTCTGTGTCTGTGTGTCTGTGTGTCTGTGTCTGTGTCTGTGTGTCTGTCTAGTTGTCTGTGTCTGTCTGTGTCTGTGTCTGTGTCTGTTGTCTGTGTGTACTGGTTAGTTGTCTGTGTCTGTGTGTCTGTGTGTCTTGTGTCTGTGTTGTCTGTTGTGTCTAGTGTTGTCTTGTGTCTGTGTGTCTGTTGTCTGTGTTGCTGTGTGTGCTGTGTGTCTTGTGTCTGTGTGTCTGTGTGTCTGTGTGTCTGTGTCTGTGTGCTGTGTGTCTGTGTGTCTGTGTGTCTGTTGTGTCTGTGTGTCTGTGTCTGTGTCTGTGTCTGTGTCTGTGTGTCTGGTGTCTGTGTCTGTGTCTGTGTCTGTGTGTCTGTGTCTGTGTCTGTGTGTCTGTGTCTGTGTCTGTGTGTCTGTGTGTCTGTTGTGTCTTGTGTCTTGTGTCTGTGTCTGTGTCTGTGTGTCTGTGTGTCTGTGTGTTGTCGTTCTGTGCTGTTGTGTGTCTGTGTCTGTCTGTGTTGTGTCTGTGTGTGCTGTGTGTCTGTGTCTGTGTGTCTGTGTGTCTGTGTGTCTGTGTGTCAATGTGTGTCTTGTCGATCGTATTCGTTGTCTTAGTGGCTGTGTCTGGTTTAGTGTTGATGTGTCTGTTTTTCTGTGTTCAGGTTCGATGTATGTCTGTTGCTTTGTCTGTTTGTTGTCTGTTTTTTTGTGTGCTGGTGCTATGAAGTATTCTGTAGATGATCTGGTTGTTTAGTTTTTGTGCGAAGTCTGAATGTGTCTGTGTCTGTGGCGCCTGTTCTACTACTGCTTGTACTCACGTTTCGCTTTTCTGGTTTGGACCCTAGGTGGCGTATCGTTACTAATAGTCGTTTGGAATAACTTATGCAACTTGGTCAATGTTTTGAACATCTGGGCGCTCGCTGTTTCCCGTCGTGTATGTTTTTCCATCTTGATCAATGTGAACAGTTCTGGTACATCGAAAATGTAGTTGCAGATTGATGGCTTTTCCGTGGCTTGAAAAAATAGTAATTGTCGGTGTTAGGGTCGCCTTGTCACTTTTTTGGATGGTTTCTTTTATACTGTTGCAGGATTGGATGGCTTGTGGTCTAGTTTGGAAACATTTTTGCTGGATCCTTTTCGTCGTCTTTTGGTTTGCCTTTAATGGTGGTTCTAGGGCTGTTGAAATGATTGGTTTGTTCTATGATAGGTTGCCTGGGCTATTTTCCAAATCTTAAACATGAGTTTGTGCAATAATTCACAAAGTTGGCTTCGCTTCAAGTTGTATCTCTGCCAAAAGGATTTGGGCAAATGGACGTCCAGGTTTTTACTGTTGACTTTAGCTAAAGTTCAAAATTTATGACTAAAGTGCGTATCTAGTTCTTCATGCTTCCGTTCGAAACTTTTAGCTGTAGTGTAACTGTTGGTATTTCTAGTCCCAGTGTCTGTGTGATCTAGCCTTTTATGCTTCCTTTGGCTAAAATTTATTTTAAGTGTTGGTATCGTACAAGTCGTTTAACTGGTTGGGAACGAAGTGCCTATGAGGATGACTTTATATACTGAAAGTGCTATGACCGAAGAACCTAAAATAATGTTTGCTTCATGGAGGGTTGCAAAGAAACCATAGATCTCTCGATTTAGCTGACTTAAAACGCAAAAAGTTCTATCTCTATTGTGAACAACAAAATAGTTTAGAGTAGATGATATTTCTATTAAAGAATGGGAAGATAGGTTTAAAGAAAGAGAGACATCTATCATAAACCAGTAGGTTTGATGTAAGAAGGAGATATGGAGTATGGTTTGGGTTATCAGTGCTTTTAGTAGGTTCGGAAATCATTTGTGTGAAATTACATGAAATAGAAAATATTTCTGCAGTATGAAAATCAAGATTAGTGGTAGATGAAGATTGAACGCGATTAGAAAGAGAATATAGAAGTTTCTCAGTATTTAGATTCGCAAGTTGAAGGTAAGACCGAAGATAGTTAACTTTCAAACTAAGGTTTTCAAAGAAGTCTTGAAAGTTATATATATGTAGGAATAATAGACCTTCACAAATTTTGGACCACATCGTTTGATCCAAACCAGAACTTTTTATTCTCCAAAGCAAAAAACCTCTAGCAAGCGATGTTCTGTTTGTGATAGGCACACACTGCTTTACATCGAAAGTTAGAGTGAAGATTTTGTTGGGGATATTGCAAGTCGGATGCGTCGGAGTTTCCAGAGTAGACTTGTGTTTCTGAAGCAAAATGTCAGGCTGTAATTGTTCAAGGTCTGGGTGAACAACATTAGTATTAGACCTGATACTGCGAATGTTACAATAATTAAGCAGAAAGTAAGTACTATCAATGACCGAAGTTGCTTGGGACCTGTCCGGCCTGACATCCGATTGGAGCAGGATTTTATGCCGGTAATTTTTACTCCAGAAGCTACAGCTCTCCTTTTCTTTAATTTTGGAATCAGACTCCGATAGCAAGGATACAGTGAGGGATATTTTCATTCTTTCACTCAAACTGCCAATAACGAACAGTGTCTGTGTCTGTGTGTCTGTGTCTGTGTGTCCGTGTCAGTGTGTCTGTGTGTCTGTGTGTATGTGTGTCTGTGTCTGTGTGTCTGTGTGTCTGTGTGTCTGTGTGTCTGTGTGTCTGTGTGTCTGTGTGTCTGTGTGTCTGTGTGTCTGTGTGTGTGTGTCTGTGTCTGTGTGTCTGTGTGTCTGTGTGTCTGTGTGTCTGTGTGTCTGTGTGTCTGTGTGTCTGTGTGTCTGTGTGTCTGTGTGTCTGTGTGTCTGTGTGTCTGTGTCTGTGTGTCTGTGTGTCTGTGTGTCTGTGTGTCTGTGTGTCTGTGTGTCTGTGTCTGTGTGCTTGTGTGTCTGTGTGTCTGTGTCTGTGTGTCTGTCTGTGTGTCTGTGTGTCTGTGTGTCTGTGTGTCTGTGTGTCTGTGTCTGTGTGTTGTGTCTGTGTGTCTGTGTGTCTGTGTGTCTGTGTGTCTGTGTCTGTTGTCTGTGTGTCTGTCTGTGTCTGTTGTCTGTGTCTGTGTCTGTGTGTCTGTGTGTCTGTGTGTCTTGTGTGTCTGTGTGTCTGTGTGTCTGTGTGTCTGTGTCTGTGTGTCTTGTGTCTGTGTGTCTGTGTGTCTGTGTGTCTGTGTGTCTGTGTGTCTGTGTGTCTGTTGTGTCTGTGTTCTGTGTGTGTCTGTGTCTGTCTGTGTGTCTGTGTGTCTGTGTGCTGTGTTTGTCTGTGTGTCTGTGTTTGTCTGTGTGTCTGTGTGCTGTGTCTGTGTTCTGTGTCTGTGTGTCTGTGTGTCTGTGTGTCTGTGTGTCTGTGTGTCTGTGTGTCTGTGTGTCTGTGTGTCTGTGTGTCTGTGTTCTGTGTCTGTGTGTCTGTGTGTCTGTGTCTGTGTGTTGTGTGTCTGTGTGTCTGTGTGTCTGTGTGTCTGTGTGTCTGTGTGTCTGTGTGTTGTGTGTCTGTGTGTCTGTGTGTCTGTGTGTCTGTGTGTCTTGTGTCTGTGTCTGTGTGTCTGTGTGTCTGTGTGTTGTGTGTATGTGTGTCTGTGTCTGTGCTGTGTGTCTGTGTGTCTGTGTGTCTGTTGTTTGTGTCTGTGTGTCTGTGTGTCTGTGTGTCTGTGTGTCTGTGTGTCTGTGTGTCTGTGTGTCTGTGTGTCTGTGTGTCTGTGTGTCTGTGTGTCTGTGTGTCTGTGTCTGTGTGTCTGTGTCTGTGTCTGTGTGTCTGTGTGTCTGTGTGTCTGTGTGTCTGTGTCTGTCTGGTGCTGTGTGTGTGTGTGTCTGTGTGTCTGTGTGTCTGTGTGTCTGTGTGTCTGTGTGTCTGTGTGTGTGTGTCTGTGTGTGTGTGTGTGTGTGTCTGTGTGTCTGTGTGTGTCTCTGTGTCTGTGTGTCTGTGTGTCTGTGTGTCTGTGTGTCTGTGTGTCTGTGTGTCTGTGTGTCTGTGTGTCTGTGTGTCTGTGTGTCTGTGTGTCTGTGTGTCTGTGTGTCTGTGTGTCTGTGTGTCTGTGTGTCTGTGTGTCTGTGTGTCTGTGTGTCTGTGTGTCTGTGTGTCTGTGTCTGTGTCTGTGTCGTCTGTGTCTGTGTGTCTGTGTGTGTGTGTCTCTGTGTCTGTGTGTCTGTGTGTCTGTGTCTGTGTCTGTGTGTCTGTGTGTCTGTGTGTCTGTGTGTCTGTGTGTCTGTGTGTCTGTGTGTCTGTGTGTCTGTGTGTCTGTGTCTGTGTGTCTGTGTGTCTGTGTCTGTGTGTCTGTGTGTCTGTGTGTCGCAGTTTCTTTTCTAATAATATATTCTATGTCTATGTTTCTAATGCTTTTCTTTATATTACAGCCCGCCAACGATTTGACCAAATTAAAAAGAATTACATACTTTGGTAATCCAGTTAAATTTGAAGCTGAGCAAGAGTACGATCACTTTTTTGCCTATACAAAATTTTTTCCCATATTTAATTTTAAGAAAAGGAAATGTAACAGGGCACATCAGCCTCACATCTGGGAAAACATCTTTCAACAGGTAAAAAAGTTTCTATTTTAATTTAATTTTAATATACAAGATATATTAGTAAATTAGTAAATTAGTAAATCTTTATATTAAAGGGATAAAGATTACTAAAACTACTACTAATTTTAAACAAGTGTTTACTGTAATTAAATTACTTTTCATTTAAAGCAAATTCAGTTTATTATAAGTTTTTGTTATAAACAAATAGGTTCAAAGGTAGATATGTAATTAAAAATTATTGTTAATTTTATTAAATACATAAATAAAAAGTTTACCTCGAGTAGGATTTGAACCTACGACCTATACTTTGGTAGAGTACCGTTCTAACCAACTGCGTTCTCGAGATTCAAGCCCCAATCGATGTACATTTTGTCTTTATGTATGTAGAACTGATGTATGTTCTAATATCGCATTATATTTAGAATGTACATCAGTTCTACATACATAAAGACAAAATTTACATCGAGCTTGAAACTCGATAGCTTGTTTAGCGCGTACTCTAGCAAAGTACAGATCGTAGGTTCAAATCCTCGATAAACTTTTATTTATGAATTTAATAAAATTAATAATTTAATTAAATTCAGGTCTGGTGAGTACGCTGGGTGCGGTAGAACTTCCCATTCGAGCTGCAACAGTGCATCCTTCATAAATCTTGCAACGTGTGGCTGAGCGTTGTCATGCAAGAGGGTGACTTAGCGTCTGTTACTCGCTATTGCTTTTCTTTTTTGCAAAAATACGTCGTTATGTTTGTTTAATTGACGTCGGTAGACATCTGCAGTAAAGTTTTATTGGGTAGCACGCAATACACTTCACCTTGTTATCCCGCCATATGTACAACAAGACTTTACGGCCATGAATATTCCGCTTCGGTGTCGATGTGAATGGCTCTCCTGGACTAACCCATGACTTTTTGCGCTTGGGATTGTCGTAGTAGAGCCACTTTTCATCACCAATACGCCACAGAAAACTATTCTTTTTTTGCGTGGCTAGCAATGTTGAAAATGCTCGAAATGGCATTTTCAATCAATTCGTGTGGTAACCATTTTCCCTTCTTCTGGATCTTTCTCGTCTCATGTAAACGTCTGGAAACAGTTGATCCATCAACTACTAAGCTCTCTGAGAGTTCTTTGAGACTTTGAGTTGGGCTTTCGTCCAATAAGTCTTACAATTCATTGTTTTCGAACTTCCATGGTCATCCAGGCCGTTCTTTGTCATTGACATCAGCATCGCCACTTTTAAAGCGTTAAAGCCAAAACCGACAATTGGAATATGACAGAGCAGCATCACCATAAGTTTCTAAAAGTGTTTGATGGGTTTCGACAGCAGATTTCTTCAAATCAAGCAACAAAAGTAATGAATATCGAAAATGAAATTCTGAGCGTTCCATGAGTAGCGTCTGTATACACTGAACAACTCAATAATACTAAATGGAAAACTATAATTTTATATAGGGAAATTTCAAAACCATCGAATTTAACAGTTAGATTAGGTTGTTTAATAGTTGTTTCCCTTGATACTTGGCATTTTCTCCAATAGATATCGCTGATCAAGGTACATGCAAGCACCTATTATAACGGGACTGAATCAATAATGGCAGAAACAAATTCTCCATAACTAACACTTGTTAAAATATCTCGTAGATGAGTCACTATTAAAACGACACCGAAATTATAAGTATAAATTAGTCATTAAAAATTTGGAGCGTAAAAACACGCAGACAAATTCGAAAGTACCATGTGGGTGAAAACAGAGCATCCGCGTTAGTTAACGCGGCATAAAATAATGTCTTCGTAATAGTAAAAATATATTAAATAAAGTAAGTTAAAATGATTAAGCTACTGATTAACCGAGAGGCATGACCACCCTAATAAACCAATTATCTCCAATAGAAACTTTCGAATTCTGGCGCAAAAATTCACAAAGAAAAAGATTCACTGCCACATAAAAATACACCATAACATGCAAGCAGATATCATTCAAGATAAGGTATAAATTGGGATTAACGCATAATTAGCATATCTCAGCCGTATTGAATAATTTATTTTGAACCAAATTTTTTTTTAATTGTTGTCTTGAATAGGCTATGTGTAGCCTAACGTTCTAAACCACTCAGAAATACTTAGCAGGATGGCTAGGGGGGCCAATGAACAGCTACCATAAATTTTTTCATACTACAAGAGACAGCAAAACAGGAACCAGGAAAATTATAGTACAAAGCAATGATTAAAATGATTCTTTTAGCCTCATATGTCAAAATAGTTATCGGGGGGTAAAGTATTGTTCTGATCTGTACAAAAAGCCTAATTTAGCAACAGTTACTTCAGTAGCTGACTAAAAATTTTCAATCTATGACAGATTTGAAGATAGTCAGTTCATAATATAGTGATAAAGTCTGGAAATTTAAATCTGACCCATTCATACTTCGAACAGGTAATTATCGATATTTCTTAGCAGGCTCTAGGCAACATTGGGTTTTATTAGCATTAAATTTAACTAGATATTCACTTCCCCATTCAAGGATATCGAATAAAATGACCATTTCAGCTTTAATGTCATGATTTGATATAGAGAGCGAATTATTATTATGAGTAGACTGAGATGAACTAATGAAAAGTAATATCTTCAAAGTAATGAATCAGGTTAGTTAATAATATCATTTATGTGTAGCAGAAAAGTTACAGAAACTCTCAATTATCCCTGTGGCACGCCTGCTTCAACACCAACTTCTTTTAACTCAACACGTATTCAGCTTTTATCTAGGATATTGGCAACCCTACAGGTGAGCGTATCAGTTAACCTAAACTAGATCAGTTTGGCAAATAAACACTTATGCCAAACTTGGTCAAATGTTTTTGAAACATCTGGAGCGACTACAGCTGTTTCACCAGATCGTGTAATGTATTATTCCAATCTTGAATCAAATGTGAAACAAGATTACCTGGTAAACAACTCCAGAAAAAAAGTAGTTGCAGATTGATGGCTTTTCCTTGTCACTTTTTTTGAGAATAGGTTATACATTTTATAACTGTTGCAGAGAATATAGAGATAGAGCTTAGATAGGTACTAGTTTGGGGAAACATTCTTTAGCTAGGATACCATTTTTTCAGTCGTCTTATTAGAGTTATGCCTATTAATGGTGGATTCTAGGAGACTGTATCGAAAATGAATTGGTTTGATATCATATGAATAAGAGTTGCCCGGGACACATATTTTCCAAAATCATTAAAACATGAGTTTGATGCAAATAAATTCACAAAAAGATTGGCTTCGCTTACAAAGTTAGATAATACATCTGCCAAAAGAGATTATGGGACAAGCAATGAGAACGTACCAAGGTTTTTACTGTTGACTTTAGCTAAAGTTCAAAATTTATGACTAAAGGATGCGTATCTAGTTCATTCCATGCTCTCCGTTCGAACAACTTTTTAGCTGTAGTGATAACACTGTTGCAGGTATTTCTAGTCCCAACGTAGTCTGTGTGAATCTAGACCATTTTAATGCATTTCCATTTGGCATAAAATTTATTTTTAAAAGATGTTGGATATCGTAACAAGTCGTATTAAACATGAGTTGGGAACGAAAGTGACCTATGAGGATGACTTTATATACTGAAAGTGCTATGACCGAAGAACCTAAAATAATGTTTGCTTCATGGGAGGGTTACAAAGAAACCCCATAGATCTCTCGATTTAGCTGACTTAAAACGCAACAAAGTTCTATCTCTATTGTGAACAACAAAATAGTTTAGAGTAGATGATATTTCTATTAAAGAATGGGAAGATAGGTTTAAAGAAAGAGAGACATCTATCATAAACCAGTAGGTTTGATGTAAGAAGGAGATATGGAGTATGGTTTGGGTTATCAGTGCTTTTAGTAGGTTCGGAAATCATTTGTGTGAAATTACATGAAATAGAAAATATTTCTGCAGTATGAAAATCAAGATTAGTGGTAGATGAAGATTGAACGCGATTAGAAAGAGAATATAGAAGTTTCTCAGTATTTAGATTCGCAAGTTGAAGGTAAGACCGAAGATAGTTAACTTTCAAACTAAGGTTTTCAAAGAAGTCTTGAAAGTTATATATTGTAGGAATAATAGACCTTCACAAATTTTGGACCACATCGTTTGATCCAAACCAGAACTTTTTATTCTCCAAAGCAAAAAACCTCTAGCAAGCGATGTTCTGTTTGTGATAGGCACACACTGCTTTACATCGAAAGTTAGAGTGAAGATTTTGTTGGGGATATTGCAAGTCGGATGCGTCGGAGTTTCCAGAGTAGACTTGTGTTTCTGAAGCAAAATGTCAGGCTGTAATTGTTCAAGGTCTGGGTGAACAACATTAGTATTAGACCTGATACTGCGAATGTTACAATAATTAAGCAGAAAGTAAGTACTATCAATGACCGAAGTTGCTTGGGACCTGTCCGGCCTGACATCCGATTGGAGCAGGATTTTATGCCGGTAATTTTTACTCCAGAAGCTACAGCTCTCCTTTTCTTTAATTTTGGAATCAGACTCCGATAGCAAGGATACAGTGAGGGGATATTTTTCATTCTTTCACTCAAACTGCCAATAACGAACAGTGTTTGTCGGGAAGTAACTGTGACCTTTGTCTTATTTCCAAATAGTACCCTAACTTCAGGTTTTTCAGTGGTGGGGCGAGTTTGCAATAAAGGCGACATAAGTAGAAAGAGACCATTAGTAAATAATCATCCACGAAGCGAAAAGTTGTTTGAGACGTACAAAGCGTTGGCTTGCGTGTTGGAGCAATTATCTGGAAAATCTATTTCGAATGCTACACGGGGATGACACTGGATCTTTCTACGTCCAGAAAAGATATTCTATCCCTATGGTGGAGGAATACGGTCAATCATGGAAATGAAAAGAAATACAATACTGTCCCGTTAGTATTTTCAGAAAAACTTACCTTAATGGTAGTACTTCTCTATGTACAAAACCTGTAGCAGTGTTCTTTACTAGATCACCTGAATAGTTCATAGGAAAATCAGATTGGTTAATTGCGATCTGTGGTTTTTTTAAGAGCACGTGGTAAACTGCATAAATAAATTCTTAGAGGAACAGAACGTTAACCTTCTTAACCTAATCAATGAACATAAATCGCATACTAAAGTTCAAATTTTGAAAGCTGGTGAATGCAGACTGGACCAGAGCCGATTTAAAATGGCAAGCTAAATCAGACCAAATTTTGTCTTTTGCTTTCAGAAGTATTCGAATCTATGTCCATAGAAAGCAGTATAATTAAACGATTCAGAAAATGTGGCTTTTATGCTTTTGATCCACTGGATTACATTATACTCTACTGGACAGTTAGTTCATAAATACGAGTAAAACCAATTTTTTTTTCATAACAACAAAAGCAATAGAATCGTTCAAAATTCATTTAAAGGGAACACTTAAACAGAATCTTTCATAACTTGAGATTATTTTTTAAACACGGGCACTGAAAGGCACTGACGTAATGGTTTGAAAAAATTTCAGATATTGACAAATGGGTCTACGTTATATTCAGTAACGTACAGATGTAAGTGTTTGGTGCAAACAAATAACTAATGAGGGTGGCCTCAATTGTTCAAAAGACATATACTGGTTTGAGAGGAAGAAATGTATTTGTCTGATTGTGTAATCGCAGACATGGATAATAAAAAGTATATTTGAAATATTCGCTAAAATTGCTTCCCAATGACCCATAGGTTGTTAATTAAATATTTTCTGGGCCTTGACTTTAGGTCCAACAGAGGTCAACCTATCGAGGTCAAAATAGGAGATACACATCCTTAATAAATATGCTATCATGCATTAAAGGCAAATAAAAAAAATATGAGGAATAGGTCATGCACTGAGGTCAATGAAATATACAAGATGTTCAATTCAAAACTTCCAACTTGAGATTTTTAGAAATGTGAAGATTTTTTAACAAATCGCTAGAATACATGGATTATCGGTAGGGACAATTTTTTAACCAAAAATTTATTCGTGCCATTTTACCCCCGCCCTCAGGAGTTATCACATTCAAAATCTTAAATGGTAAGTGGTATCGAGTGATAGTTCATTTGAAAGGTCCTTTCATTCCTTTATTTTGGCGTTATTTTTTTCTAAATCGGTTCATTGGTTTGCGAGAAAAGTAAGGAAAACATTTTTTGCTCTATGGAAGTTATCCCTCTTTATCTGACATGAACGTTTAAACGCCCATCTGAGATATATTATCGTTTTTGTTTTTACAATATTTGTAGCTAGATAATTCATTATCATAATATCATGTTTCAAACTTTAAATTAAGATGTAGAATTGGTTTAAGAGCCAAAATAGTTTAATAGTATTGAAACGTTGAGAAATTCCTCCGGTTGTGTTTATATGCCAAGTTAGTTAAGAGCAACCACTGTTTTTAGTTGCTTCATGTATTATGAAAAACTATAAAAGAAAAACAAGAACTCGCCAAGACCTGAACATTACATTTTTATAGATTAAACAAATGAGTATTTTGCGTTAAAAAATTTGTTCGATTAATATAAATAGATTTAGTTTTATCTCTGCATAAATGTTACCATAAAGTTAAAATGTCTTACTGTAGCGGTAATAAATTAGGGCATCTCTAAATTGTGTACGTGTTTGTACTACAAATGAATGAATGTAAATATATATGTTGGTAACAGGGTGAAAATGCACATATTTAAAATCGATACTCTTAAAAATTTATGCAGAAACAATTCATTCACTACATGTCAGAGCATCAAAACCTAATAAAATTTACATGGAAATAGAATTTTGTTTACACCATAGATTTAAACTAATATTGAAAATCAATACTCGTTAATTTGCAAAATTTACAGTTTTATGCTTGACTGACACAAGAAGATATAAAATCTTACGCGTTACAGGAAAATTAAGAATTACAGATTTGATGCAAAGTAAACCAAGTTTCAAACTATTGTTTTGGTAATAATACTAAGTGACGTATAAACTCATTTCAAAGTTTAAAACTTAAACGCATTTAGTTCACTTGAAATGAATCCGCCATACAAACTGTACAAATTATTTTTTGTGAATCGCAACAATTATATGATATACATCAAGACAGCCCACACACGAATTCTTCACCTGCGGTTTCGATTAAATATAACTGATATCATTTAACACACTTGTTGCCTAAATAAATATTTAATCGTAACTCGATAGTAGATAAAGTTCGACTAATGGCACACCCACGCATACGCACACCCACACACCCAAACACACACACACACACACCCGCACACACCCGCAATCATACACCTGCACACACCCACACACACACCCGCACACACACTCGCACACACACCCGCACACACAACCGCAAACATACACCGGCACACACCCACACACACACCCGCACACACACTCGCACACATCCGGACATAAACCACACACACAACCACACACACAAGCACACACTCACCCGCACAAACACCCGCACACAGACCCGCACACAGACCCGCACACACACCCGCACAGAGATACCCGCGCACACACACCCAATCAATACATACGTAAACACACACACACACACACACACACACACACACACACACACACACACACACACACACACCACACATCACACACACACACACACACACACACACACACACACACACACACACACACATCCGCACAGACACCCGCACATACACCCGCACATACACACATCCAACCAACGCACCCACCCACACACACACTCACAAACACACACACACACACACAACATCCGCACACACACACACCCACACATCACATACACACGTAGCACACACACGCACACGCACACGCACACGCACACGCACGCACACGCACACGCACACGCACGCTCATGCACACGCACACGCACACACAAACACAAGTACACGCACACGCACATCCACACGTACACGCACATGCACACGCACACGCACACACACAAGCACGCACACACACACACATACACACCGAAACTTTGTTAAATGTTGTTAAATGAGCTAAGAAAAAAAAGTTTATTGCATAAACCTATATATGTATATGTTGAAAGGTAATACACAAATACACACAAGCACACGTACACACACGCACACGCACACGCACGCGCACATGCACATGCACAGCGCACACGCACACGCACACGCACACGCACACCTATGTATGTATATGTATATGTAGGTTGAAAGGTAATAGGGGTATAAAAATTACCTTGTTTAGAAAATCCGTGGATATCTTAAACGCTACTTTCTGACTATAAGTTGGTGAATGTTTGAATAACGCAGATGTGGATCTTTTTAAACACATCGTTCGATGTAACACACATAATCGTAATTTATTATACAAGACAATAAAGGGGAATTTTAACATTAAGTGAAAAATTTTCACGAGTGTCGTTCGCCACAAGATAAGATTCGTTTTATTTACACTGTATTTAGAGTGTTACCTTAGCAACTTATTTGAGTGTATAAAAGTACAAAACAAAAAGGTTTTTTAGTTGCAGCTTGGAACAAAATTGCTATTAGAAAACACAAACGCCAAATTTTGAGACATTCAGTACATATTACTTAGTTATTCTGAATGAAATCATTATTTAAGCACTTCTCTTGGACTAGTGGCAGTTACAGTTTATTATTAATAAGAATACATTGTAGAATTTATATATAAGCGCAACGAACCATAAAATTTTAAGATTTATTTTCCTATTTCTATAAATAATATTATGAATTCATCCTTGACCTACTAAAGTAAGAAACAAGAGAAATCAGAAATTCAGCACCATACGATATCAGATATTTAAGTTTATGAAAGCAAATGAAACTGAAAATCCTTTTGAAAGGTTAGACCGCTATATTTTTTTGGCACAATTATTTTATATTTTGATACTTCTCTACTGCATAAGTTTGGGAATGAGGTTAAATAAAGTGGGGGTTCATTATTAATAGGACGTTTATAGAACAAAGGACACTAATTCGCTTTGGAGCATGTTAAAGCACATTTTGTATCAGTTGGCAGCATCCACTATTTACTTACTGCTATAGCAAACTTTTTGCTATTATGTTTAGTTCCAGTTTACAACCTCGCTTTCTCGCTTAAAGTAAATTGGAACAATTGCTATCAAGTATGAGATTTATAGAAAAATATTTTGTAATGAAGATAAAAACAAGAAATGTAAAAGTAAACGTTTGGAACATTTATAAAATGAATATGATGATTTAGTTGGCCCACTTAATTAATTTATAAAAGAGCAGTAAAATTTCAACGTTACGTAAACACAACTTAATAATTTTGGCATAACTTCAAGAAAGCTTCAAAGATGTTTTCTAAACTAGATCGTTCGCCATTAAAGATAAAGAAAACGGAACATTTTTGTAATATATGGCCAACTTAAAAAACTAAAAAGAGAATTGTTCTAAAAGTTAAGGTTTGTATAACGTTTTTTATAATGAGTTATCGTTTAGCAATAAGCTAAGAAAGCACGTAGCCAAATAATTTTTATAAATTTTATTGTCGCCAACGTTATGGTAGAAGCCGCGAACAAGGAATTGTAACGTCACAATAGTTGTCCGAACACTTTATTCGATTATGTAGACTTACAGTGTAATGCAATATGATTTAACATAATATATGGGTATAAAATTAATGATATTCAAAGAAAAGCGTGCGAAGGTTGGCTTGTATATTGTGACAAACGACCACTAGATGGCACTATTGAAATGTGTATTCACGTATTAGTAAAATTGTTATTGTTAAATCAGCGGCAGCTTAGAAATGGACAAGGTAGTTTGTTGGAAGTGAACGTTTGAAGAAAGTAATTAACATAACATAACATTCACGCTATTCCCTTGCAGGGTAGGCAAAACAATCCATGCCTCGTTGTTTTAAAATTTATCTCCATGCTTTCCTATCCCTGCATACCTCCCTAGCTTCCGCAAGATTCATACATTGTCTCTGACACGCCCTTTTATTTTTTAAACTCCTTATCTTTCTTTCACCATACAAGTTTTACGCGGCCTACCAAGTCCGGCCTTACCTCTTACTTCACCTGCATAAACTTGCTTTGTTAATAATTTTTTTGGTGTGACCACACTCCTTCATTATACACTCGTAGTTCATCTTATCCCTTCTCGTTTTACCGCACGAGCTTCTCAGCACTCATTCCCACGGCATCTATTTTTGTTTCGTGCTTTTTTTTTACTCATGTCACACTTCTACAGTACTGACGAGACAAACACGGCATTATAAATGGCTCGTTTCGCAGCTACGCGCATGCTTTCGTTTTTCATTATCGTCCGTATACGTCCAATCACTTTTCTTCTAGCATTAACCCGTCATCCAATGTCACTATTCATTCTTCCATCTGCAGTAAACACTCTACCCAGATATACCAACTCGTACGCTTGTTCCACAATTTAATCATTCAGGGTAAATGCTGTACTCTCCTTTTTACATTCCCGATTGAACAACACAGTCTTAGTTTTGTTCACGTTTACCTTTAGCTCCATTGAGCTGTTTGTAGCTCATCCGCATTCTTTAATAAGACTGTCATCTGCATTCACCCGATCTTATACATTTACGTCACCAACCGTTAAACCATTTGTAGCGGTTCAAACTTGCCTAACACATTTATCCATGTATACATTGAACAACCACGGTCACATCACACAACCTTGTCACACTCCTTGCTCAGTATTAATGTATTCAATAACACCTCCTCTAAGCCTAACACATGTCCGGTTACCATTATACACTGCCCTTATTCCGTTTTGTTAAACCTTTACTTACGCCATATTCAATTAATATTTCCCACAGCTTCTCCCTATTCCCTCGGTCATATGCCTTCTCCAGATCTACAAACGCACAGTACAGCTTCTTTTTTACACTGATCGATCACTTGGAGCGCTACCATCTGATCAACACATCTTCACCATGGCATGAAGCTACCCTGCACAGCCCTTACCTTAGTTTGGGTGGTTTCACGTACTCAATCAGTACTCTTCCAAATACTTTTCCAGGTACTGTGAACAAACTTATTACTCTGCAGTTTTTGCAAACACTCTTGTTCCCCTTATCCTTACACAATGTGGTACACTGATCGCGCTCTTCCAATCACTCGGTACTTTTCCATATTTAAGCCATACGTAGAATAATTTATACTATTTTTGTGTAAGCTTTGCATCTCGATTTTTTAGCATTTCACCAGTGATTTCATCCACGCCTGCTTATTTACCGTTTTTCAATTTTCCTACTGTTTCCTCTATCTTATTTAACCTAATATCCTTTTCAGTTTCATTCACTATTCCTTCTACACGCCCCTTATTAAACTCTTCAGTCTTATTTTCCTCACTACTGTACAGTTTTCCGAAATATTATTGCCAGCATTTTCTCACTTCACAATCGTCCCATACTATTTCGTTGCTCCTATTCGTCACTCCTGCGGCATTCTATTTTGGGCCACGTTTTGACCCAATTCCCTCAAAATCATTCTGCATTTTCTCTCCTTCCACAGTCATCACTTTCTCTTTACTTATTCTCACTGCCTTCTTTGTTTCTTAATCTGTACACCTCATACAATCGCCTTCCCTCAGTCTCGTTTTTTGCCGCAATCATTGCCATGTACGCATCTCTTTCTTACCCTTTTACCGATTCATTCCACCAAGCACATATTTTCTGTCTACCTATAGTCGCTCTTCCACATTTGACATCACAGTATTTCTAGCCTATCCAGGCACTTTCAACGTCATTGTATTTTATTTGTTCATTTCACACTGCTTCATTCATATTCAACTTTTTACTCTCAGCATCTCCATATTTCGTTTTCGCACCATTATCTACTAGTTCATCTGCCCTAATTCTGGACGTTCACACTACGTTTGCCTTCATTCTCCAGACTCATACTTAATACTTTTAGATTCACTTCTTTGCCGTGTATACGTATGCACATTTTGATGCACGTATTAAATACAAACAAGTTTCTTTCCACACAGATGTTCATCAGGCGTTCACCATTCTTATTGACTTTGGTCTCCGAACTTTCCTAGGGCGCGATCTGTATGTTATTTCTGTAGACCCACCCTTCCATTCATATCTCCTAATATCGCCACTCTTTCGTTTGCCTTACACACGTTAAACACGTTCTCTACATCATTCCAGAAGTTCTCACGCTCTTGGTCCCTTTCCCCATTTACCGGTGCATGGGCTCCAATGAGAAATTTTTTTATTGTTATTTTTAGTAATTAAACTAGCAGGCCCTACCAACGGTATCGTCCTACTACCGGACAGTGCTGGCACTGATTTGCCTACTGTTTCGACACGAAAGGAAGTAAGAAGTAGAAAATAGAGACAGAGACAAGAAAGACATATATATATATATATATATATATATATATATATATATATATATATATATATATATATATATATATATATATATATATATATATATATATTCTTTTTAATTTCAAACACTTCGTATATAAATTAGATTGTTCCCTATGTGATTTTTGGTTCTCGTAATTCTTACCGGACTTGCTGTTTGTATTTGAAAAGGGAAACATTATTTAATTATTTTTAATTTAGAATTTGGATTACGATTTAGAGCTAGTTATTTTTTATTTATACTTTGGATTACGGATTGGATCTAGTTATATATTTTTACCATTATAGCTAATAAAATGAATACTTATGACAATGCTAACGTTTGAGTACGTTATAGAAAGGGGTCTATTACAGGGCCGTATATTTTTATGGATCACATTCGGCATGTCTTGTATTTTATCCTACTGTTACAAATACGTATTTATGATCGTTTTATATCCCGCGCTACCGTGGGATATATTAAGTGAATTCCTTGGTTCTCCATATTTTTGTTGTTATTGCAAAATGTTTACCTGTTTGAGTTCAAACCTTAGACAAAAGGGCGGAAAGTAATTTTATGAAAAACTGAAAATTGCTCGTGAAGATTTTTGTTGAATAATTTTTTACGATAGTCCGATGTTTCTAGGAAAACAATTTATAAACATTTTAAAGTAATTGATATCGTAAAGATCTACTTCAACGTTTGGTGATAAAGCAGCATTAGAAAAGAGGGTTTATAATTGGTTTGCAGAATTTGGTTGTGGTCGAGCATCCATCAGTGATGATCCTCGTGAAGGTCGACTAAAATCGGTCGTGATTCCATCGATGCTGTACGCATTGCAGAAGATCGGCATTTGAGGTACCGCGAGATAGATGTATCCCTTGGCATATGACGCAGTAATACATTCGATTTTTCATCAAAAATTAGCTGTCAGAAAGATTTGTGTCCCATAGATTCGCTTAATTTGACTAAGGCTCAAAAACAGTCCCGTGTTAATCGGTGCAAGGCAATACGTGCTAAATTTGATCGGGAAACTGCAAAAACTGTCTATAACATCATTACAAGTAAAAAACTTGGATGACAAAAACCTCGAATTAATGTCCCATTGCCCAGACTTATCGCCTAATGACATTTTTTTTTGTTCCCGGGATGATACCAAATAAAAAATGCGTGGACAACGATTTTCATCACCTCAAGAACCGGTTGCAGCGTTTGAAAACCATGCCAGATATGCCAACTTCAGAGCGGAAAAAGTGGTTGAAGAATTGGTATGAACGCATGCACAAGTGTATAAAACTTAAAGGCGAATATTTTGAAAAGCAATCAACAGCGTGTTCCAAAAATTTTGCACAATATAACAGACACAACAAACAAAAACAATTAAACAAGAAAATAAACAAAATGTAACATAGGAAAGGTATACTGAAAAAAATGAGTTCCTCTTCTAGGACTCAATTGTTGGTTTTTCTGTTTTTCAACTAGTTTGGTCATTTTTTAAATAGTTTGTTTTTTACATTGAAACTGTCCTTTAATGGAACAACCTGTTAAAGGAGTTTTTCTTATTTATCCTCTTTATGTATCCCAACACATAACTAGGATTTTTTAACTTTGATAACAATTGCGTTCTGAATAGAATCGCAATGGTACCTGCTTAATGATCGCAAGTTATTGGATAACTGTTAAGGTCTGAATATGACACTGTGTGTCGAAACTAGTCACTCTTTTGTTATATTTCACTAAGATTTTCAATATATACATTGTGGGGAAGGTTTCGTGTTTTTAAGTATACCTTTATTTTCAAACCCCATTTCGAGTTTAATTATGGAGTATAATGTCACTAGTTACAATTACACAACCTACTGCAGTTCTGGCGTATGAAACGCGGATGCTACTTATCGAGGAATACAGGTTTTCCGTTATAATGGAGATTAAGATATATTCTTAAAAAAAAAGGGAAACTGAGTTTCTCCGCATAGAAATTATTGTGTACGTATTTAAGACATATTTTGATTATACTGCAAATAGGTCGTCATTGTAACATTGCATGTTTGAAAGCAATTGTGGCACTGGTTTCATATTGACTTGATTAAATGTTGAAGACTACCCCATAAATAACAAATACGTAAATCAGTGTATACACAACAGGTACGTACAGATTAAATATTATTAAAAATAAAATAAAACTAGTAACATATTGCTAGTTAAAATTACGTAACATATTTGAGGGTTACTAACAATTAGGCCGATCGTTAAAAAAAGTATTTAGTGTGAGTTCTAATGTACGATATTGTTAAAAACAACCTTATTTTATATTGTTGTACTTTGTGCCACAGAAAACTACTCGCTGTAATAAATTAAACAATAATAAAATAAATATTTTTCTTGGAATATCAAATAAGGAAAAAGTTGTAATTAACATATCTTCTTTCCAAGGGTGGTAACTTTCGCAATATGAAAAAGGAGGGTATTAACAGCATGAGCTCAAAAAGGTAAATTAGGTATGTCTCATGTGTCCATTAAACCACGCAACACAAAAAGTGTATAATTGATTGTATTTGTGACTATAACCCGTTTCTCAATTCTAGCGTGTATAAAAGTTTTTTTTTCTATAACATTAATATCAGTGATAAATTTTCTTTACTTCTTTCTCATAAAACATATCAATAAAAAAATTTCCTAAAACTGTTGTTATATGAATTAAACAAGAGAAAATAAATTAAAGAAAAGCGTTTATTTCATTTAACTAAACGTGGAATTAAGGAATATAGTAACAAAGTGAACCATAACTTTGAATGATTGATGGGTTTGATAATGAAGTAATGATAATTATATACTGTTTTCCATATTATTTCATTCAAGGTATACAAAAGGCTCTTAATCAGTGGTTAGTTGATTACACCGTATCAGTATTTATAAATACGTACTTACTGAATCCAATAATCCATTTTGAGGAACGTAATTACTAAATTAAAACAAATACTAAAATTCAACAATAATTATCTAGATTAAGCATGCCGGCACCAACACTCACGTACGCATACCCTCACACACGTGTTAAACAATGTATGGTATTAATTTTTTTGCATTATCACTTTTAATTTTAAGAGTTTTGTAGGAAAAAAGAAAGCCTGTGCCTGCAACAACATCACTGAACTATGGTAGGCCATGTCGAGTTCAAATTGACTTCCCTATGATGCAGTACTTCAGGCAAGCGGAAATTGCATCTTTGTATAGAAAGAGTGGTGGAATAATACCGCCAATTGAAAGAGAATTGCTGTAAAATTCAGACTACACCAAATTTTATGTATGAATACTTCTGTAACAATGTATGATGATAATGTAATTAAAAAAATTGTAAACATGTTTTTTTATACATCAAGAATACAATATTGGTAATTAAAAAAAATAAATTAATTAACAATAAAAAATTATTTTTCTAACTGTGTTAAATTCAACACTAAAATTATTCTATTAACCCATTTGTTACTAATAATAAAGAACACAAAAGGTGACTTGAATTTTAATTTTGTTGTATGGTAGCTTTTGGGGGGCAAGGGAATATACGTCCTACTGGGTATCAAATTTGGTAATATATGTCCCATTGGTACCAATGAATGAAAGAAATGCAAAGAAACAAAATATACAAAAAATTTTATTATTCAAAACATTGAAAACAGTGTATTTCAAAAATAGTACTTCTCAAAAAGTAGTATTGCATAACTTAGGTGTGATAAGACGTAAAACAATTTTTGCAAAGCGGAATATTGCAGGCAGTACAATTAGTTTTGGTCCTGGTTTCCTTTTTTTGTTTAGTGCAGCGATTACATCGCCTCCTAATTGGCCCCTCGATTGGCAGATGGTCTCCTTTATTCAGGAGCCTAAAAGTTGTTGATGGCCTGCCATATGGTGTTCGGCGCACAACTCGCGCATGTGTTCCGCCGTAACTTCAATTAATCGAACCAGAAAATCTAGAAAACCTTTCTTTTTATTTCTTCCCTAGAGCTCAGTAAATACGATCCATGTCGTAGAGGCCGACGAGTTGGTCGGTGAAATCAACATCGCCAATATATTTATTGTAGAATTCTATCATTTTAGGACATGGAGTTTCTACTCATATACCATCTTTACATTTTCTATGTACTACAGTCATTTCATCTCCATGACAATTAGAAAGCACTGTCACATCTTTGGTATCCTTCCAGGAGACAGCACATGTACCATATTGATTGCATAAAAACTGAGCTTCACCTCTTTCACGTTTTTTACTAATATCAAATTTCGGCATGTTTTTCTGGAGATTATGGATGTATCGACTGCCGCAAAAGGTAAGTTATTCATAATTTTAGGACTTGTGAAAAATCTGTCAAAGGATATGCTTACGTCAGTATCTCGAATTAGTTGGGGAGCCGATAGAAAAATAGGTGAACGTAATTTATCAAAATTTTTATTTACGGTACTTCACTTGGGAGCATATGAGTTGGGCAAAACCGATTGTCTGCTGTTTATAAGTGGTACCCCAAACTTCTGAGGTGGCTTCAAAAAGGGTGGGTTTTTTGTTTTGGTGAACGTTGTTGATCAAAGTTAAACATTCTATGGGTGATCTACACACTTAACTTATATACGCAATGTATTAAGGTAGACGATTTTTTGGGAACCTTCCCCTTAGCAGACCCCCGTCAAGGTCACAACCATTAGCCGTTGGTTGAACTTTTTGCGGCAATAAATAGCTTTTTTATTGCTTTCAGCTATAAAACATCGGCAGACGAAAAATCTGGAAATATTCTCTTAGCAGATGTCGCTGTAGCCACAGGGTCCCTTTTAGTGAACCTAATTTATCAAAAATATTTTTTGTGCCAATCGATGCCTTGTTTGTTGCCGCTAACGAAAAAAAAACAGCAGGCGAAAAATCTGGAAACATCTTCTTGCAGACCCCATTTTGTTCATCCATGATTTGCTTTTTGTTGAACTTAAATTATTAAAAATATTTTTTGCGCTAAATGATTAATCTTTAAGTGCTATCCATGATTTGCTTTTTGTTGAACTTAAATTATCGAAAATATTTTTTGCGCTAAATGATTAATCTTTAAGTGCTATCAATCATAAAACATTGACAGACAAAAATTTTGGAAACTACCCTGACAGACGATGTCAGAGTCAGGTTTCTCTAGTTGATTAAAAAATTCACAGCCGTAAAACAAGAAACGCTGCTGTTTTTATACTTTTCCCAATCAGCTATACATTAACCATTTAACCTACTTGACCGGGTATTTGACTGATATAACTCGAAATATAAAATGTATATACGAATCTGTAAACTGGTTAAATCTATCTTCATACTAGCTCTAATTTTCGTTTCTTCTTATTTTTTTTTATTTTTAATTCTTTGACTCGCAAATTAAAAACTAAGCCCTAAAAAATTCTATGAAATATGATTTTTATACTGTTTTACAACAATTATTATGATCCACAGCCACCCTTGAGTCGTAAATTGCGAAAAAAAAAACGGTGAATGAACGGTGTCCAGTGACTCACGGATGCCTCTATTTTAGACCAAAATAATGTTATCGGCTATTCCTTAGTACCTTACTACCTACTGCATTTACTTCGAACCACGAAAGTCGTAAATTGAATAGAGATACACTTATTAGGTGGTGCAAGGTGCTTTCAGTTTCAGTTACTTTTTTGATTTTATGCAGGCTTGTACTATTTTACTGTTTAATCCCGTCGAAATATTTTTTATTCGTAAATGGAATTGTGTATAAAATGGTAAGTTCCTATTTTGTCAAATCTTCTAAGTACATAAATATAGGTAACTTGAATTTGTAATTGTAATTTGAAAAACTTATATTATCCATTTACATAGGAATTAAACGAAGTAAAATATTTTACTATTTTGACATTTAAACATATAACTAATGCTTTATAATTTATTACATATTAAATTTTAAATACCTATTAGGAAGAACAAGAAGCTGGACCGTCCAGTATTCCTCCCGATGTCGAAAATAAAGACAACAATGAAGAAAACAAACCCCAAAAGCAATGTGTAATCCACTTAAACACTGCTAATTATTCGAAAAATGATTTAAAGTTTTTTAAATTATTTACACAAGAAACCCTCAACAAATGTAAATTAATTTCAGCGGTCCGCCAAAAACTCTTACTGAAACACTCGTCCTTTCAACTACCAGAAATTACTGATGATACGCATGGTTATCATACATCATGTTACAAAAGCTATACAGCTGTAAAAAAAAGTGACATTGAAAAATATCAAAAAATGATTGATTCATCTTCGGAATTAAAGGCAGTAAAAGATGATAGTGGTACAACAATCTCCATCGGTGTCGTCGTCGATGAAATAAATAGGCAGACCCACCAAGGTACAGTTATTTTACTTCAGTCAAAAACAATAGGAGTTTTCAAAAAGGTTTGTAAATTTTGTGACAAAAAAGATTGTTTTTATAAGCATAAACGGTACTCTTTTGTAAATGTTGCTACAATCAACGTTCAAAATAATATTATTTCTTATATTAACATTTTAAATGATCATAAGATGCGTGCAAAAATCGGAAACATAGATTTCATTTCAAAAGAAATTAAATACCACCAAATTTGTCGTACTCTCCAAAGTACTATTCTTGGGTTGTGGTATAGACTGGCGTTTAAATTTTGATTATCATGTTAACTTAGTAACAAATAAATTAAATAAATATTTATTTTTACTAAGAAGCTTACATAGCAATACGTCCCTTGAAGTGATTAAAACGGCCTACTTTGCGCTAATACAAAGTACTCTACTTTATGCAGTATTGGTTTGGGGTCATAGTGCACAGTGCCGAAATGTTTTTTGATTGCAGCGCAAGGCAATCAGAATCATTGCTGGTCTTGAATATAGGGCTGACTGTCGCAACTCTTTTATTGCCTTAAAGATCTTAACTTTTCCATGCCTCTATATCCTCGAAGCTCTCTGTTTTGTTAAACGGAATCTCTCTCTGGCTGTTCATCAATCTGATATCCATCAGCATAACACAAGGCACAAAGATAATCTGAGAGTTAAATATTGCAGGCTGAAGAAATCTCAGAATAATGTGTGGTATCACTTGGTATAAGAGAATTGCCGTTGGCGGCATTTAAAAGTAAAATCAAGAATTTTCTTGTAAACAATGCATTTTATTCATTTGATGAGTTTTCCATCAATTCTAAGTCAATTGAATGTTAGTTCGTTCGTAATTTTATTGTTTGTTTTTTTTAACTTATTATATGTATTATGATATGTTTAAATATGTTTGTTTTACCCGGACAAGTGTAAGTGTACTTATGTACTCATGCTGCACAATAAATATTATTATTATTATTATTATTATTATTATTATTATTATAGTAATAAAGCACAAAAACTGTTAGTTCAAAATCGCTCCAAGCAAATATCTGCCTGGAGGCAAAAGAATATGAGATCACAATGAAAGCTTTCGTCAACTCAAAAGAATTTGTGCAACAAGAAATAATACTAAATCAAAAAGTCATGTTTTTAATAGATACACGTAATTTTTATATCAGAACTTTTGAGGAAGTTCAAAAAAATATAGACTTTTTTGACAATCACAAAAGTTTAATGTATTTAAAAAATAAGCTTCTATTGGGATTTTCTGACGATATTGTCATTAAAAAATGTTTTAATAAAAATATAATATACAGCAAAAATACTGTTTTGTCAGAGCCACTTCTTTTAAAATTAGCGAGTAATACCAACTTTGAAATTGAAATGCAAAGTGTTGCGTTAAAGCTCCGTAAAGAAACATTTCTTATGCAAAAGAAACCACTTCCCCAAAACCTAGAACTTGAAGATATATTTAATAGCGAATGCGATATACTAAAAAACTTAAAATCTTTTTTTAAGTACCTTCTTGCTGGTTCAAAACTTAATGAAGCAAATGTTAAACAAGTCAAAATCAAATCTCTTGCTGACGATACTATTTTTAATGTAACAAATGGTAGAATCAAGCCCGCGAAACATCTAAAACTGGGTTTAACAATTAAGACTTTAACAGGAAGTAAAAAGGTTTTAACTTTATTAAACAAACTTGGACATACCATAAGTTACAGCGTAGCTGAAGAGTTAGAGACCGAGCTAACATATTCTTCTGCAAAAAATGACAACATTCTGCCTACGACAATAACCAACAATATTTCGAAAAAATGTGGCTTAGCATTTGATAATTATGACCGATTTGTCGAGACTCTCAGCGGAAAAGACACCCTGCATGACACTGTGGGTATTTACTACCAAGAAGTCGTGGACTGTCAGAATTCGACAAACAAAGCGTCGTCACAGGAACCTATATTACAACTAAGCAGACATCGTCGAAAATATGAAGCCTCGGAAAAAGATATTGAACCTTACAGAAAGAAACCTAAAATGATCGATCCTATATTAAACCTTGCGGATCCAACAAGATCTCTAATACCGAGTAATTTAGCCCAATACCAAAAACAAGATAAACTGTTTGCAATTAATCATTATGTTATGGATAAAGATGTCCCCATGTGGGTCGGTTGGAATTCCAAGATATACGATAAAACGTCACATAAACAAATAATTCATTACTTGTCTCAAATTAATCTGTCCCCAACTTCTTCAAGTGTTGTAGCTGAAACCTTGAAAATGGTAAAGAAAATCGCTTCAGAAATCGACCACGAAGTTATTACTGTAACGTATGACTTAACGATAGCTAAAATTGCTTACCAAATACAAAGCACTGAGGCTCCCATATACGATAATATAATTATCCAGATGGGGGCCTTCCATATCCAAATGACTTATTTCAAAGCTCTAGGTAAATATATTGAAAGCTATGGTTACATCGAAGTTTTAGTGGAAACCGAGCCTTTGGCTCCAGGGTCTATTAAAGGTATTATATCGGGTACACACTTTAACAGGTATAAAAGGCTGCATCCGTTATTTGCAACTGCCCTAATGGTTCTACATTTTGAAACCTTTTTAAAAACCTATTCTGATTATAACGAATTGGCATTAAGGGAAGCTTTGACACACATACAAGACAAAATTAAAAATGGAAAGAATTTATCAGGTGAAACAGAAAACGTTCTAAGAGACTATACAAAATCCTGTGAGGATACACTTAGAGGAATTCATGGCAAAACCGCTTAGTACTGGTACACTTACTGCTTCTTAATTCAAATTTATTGGGACTTCTCAAGGAGTATAAGGATATCGGACTTTGAACTATATACGCATTCACTCTTTAAAATATCTTCAATATTTTTTGCATTTAATCAACCAAATTACTCAAGGTGGACGGTTAAATTCCATGGTAATCTCATAAGAATGGAAACAGATTACCCAAGTTACAAGCACCATTTTCCAAACGGTTGCTTTTCGGTAAGGTGTACTCAAAAACCATTTTCAAGATGTCCAATTGACCTTACCCTTGAACAAACAATAAATGCTCATGTTGCTCGTTGTTCTGGGGTTACTTATATTTCTTACTTATAATTCAGCAGATGCCAGGCAACGTTGGGCACAAAGTCATTCTATTAGAACATCAATTGTTTCTAAAACACTGCAACATGCTGGCTGTCATTATGAAGATATTACAAGATTTGAAAGACCAATAAAGAGACAGGTAGCCCATTCCTTCGCTAGTGATGGTGTAAAGTATACTATGAAAAAAAAAGGATACAGTTAAAGAACTAAAATTTGAAAGAGATCTTATGAGTAAAATGCTGCTTATGTCTTTGGAAAACAAAATTGATTTGGAACTTGTGCTCAGCTATCCTTTAACACCTGTACCTCTGCCTCTTTGCAATCTCGATGGTAGTATGGTTAAAACCTGTAAATCAACCCTTCTAAAATTATTTGAAAGTCACGACAAAAATCCAGGGCAGCCGATAAATATTGACGTAGTTATTGTTGATGCACTTTATTTTCTACACTTAACTAAAGATCCACCATAAACTTTCCAGGGCGTAGCCCGACATATTTTAGGAAAGTTGTGCGCACTTAAAGGAACAGAAATTCACTTTATATTTGACAAGGTTATTACCCCATCACTGAAAGATGTTGAACGTGATAAGAGAACTACCACCGATACAAGAGAAAATGAATACACAACAACAGGTCCCAATCAGAGACGCCCTAATAACTTTATTGCTGCTTTACGGCAGGATAACTTTAAGCGATCTTTAACTAAATACCTTAATGATGAATCGTCAATAATCGGTAATAAGATTTTGTAGGTAAATGAAAATAATGTGTGTAACAAGTTCTCTTCACAAAAGGAAAAAAACTATAAAAGGAATCTCAGAGGAATATTACTGTGAGCACGAAGAGGCCGACTCAAGGATGATATATCACTTGTCGACAACTAAAGGTTCTAATATAGTAGTAAGATCTTCAGATACAGATGTGGCTGTCATAGTGTTGGGCAACCTTTCTAAAATAGAGAATAAATCGGTCTGGATGGAAACGGGGCACATTTACAATAACTCATTAAGGTATATCGACTTAAAAAATGTATATGTTTGCTTAGGTTTCGATATCTGCAATGCGCTGCCAGCGTTTCACGCATTTAGTGGATGCGACTACATATCAGCGTTTTATGGTAAAGGCAAACTTCGACTTGCTTGCAAGTTGCAAAGAAACACAATTAGCATTTAGTTCCTTAGGTGTAAATGAAATTGTTTCACAGAAAAATGCGTTGCTAATTGAAAAATTTGTTTGTAAGGTATATGAACGTTCAAAATTAACCGACATTAACCAGGCAAGACTAGATATTTTTGTTGATACCTACAGATGCAAATCAAAAGATAATCCGCTAAAATTAAAAAATACCTTAAATGGTCAACTTTTTCCCCCGTGCAAATCGGTACTAGTAGAAAAAATAAAACGAACGAATCAAATTGCCGCTGTTTGGAAAAGTGCTACGGAGAAGAAACCCACTTTTTATGACCCACCCAATCATGGGTGGTTATGCAATAATGATAAATATGAACCTTGTTGGTTTAAAGGTCCTCCAACACCCACCCAGCTAACGATAATATATCTGATAGTGAAGATGACTTAGCAATAACAGACGTTTCATTAAGTGACGAAGATTCCGATTAGTTTTTGCTCTTATTATACTTTTATATTTAATTTTTAGTCTGGATATTATGCTTTATTAAAAAAAAATCAATTCCTGTTTATATTTTTTGTATACTTTCATTTTTATGTTTTAATTATATTTTTCCTTTTCTGTTATCTTAATATTAATATAATATTTTTATATATTTTTAATAAATTTATTTCATTTTTAGATTTGTTACTGATAGTTGAATAAACAGAAAAAATCTGTTTCTTTTGACGATTTTGTTTGTTGTTTTTTATTTGTACTTTAATACCACGTACAGTTGAAATTATTGACATCGGAACATTTTCCGTAATTTGACATTCAAACCGAAACTGTTTAAAAAACTTGTGCTTATTATATTGGTTTCGACTGTACGTACCTTCAACGTATTAAAAATGTTTTAAAATTTTGGAGAGGTATTTCAGATGGAGAAGTCATTAAAAATAATTCTTAGCTTGTATGTGATTATCAAAAAAGGCTATTAGATCTTTTGTAGAATATACTATTTCATTAGAATTATTTTTTTTATTTGCTACCTCAACAACCCCTTCCAATATTATTGTCTACCGTTACCAAAAACGTTAATAGAGCTTAAGTTTAACTTCCAAATTTTTTGTCTGTTAATGTTGTATGATTGCTAGCACTTAAAGATTAGTAATTTAGCGCAAAAAATATTTTTGATAATAATTTAAGTTCACCAAAAAGCAAATCATGGATGAACAAAATGAAGTCTGCCAAGAAGATGTTTCCAGATTTTTCGTCTGCTGATTTTTTTTCGTTAGTGGCAACAAACAACCAATCGATTGGCACAAAAAATGTTTTGGATAAATTAGGTTCACTAAAAGGGACCCTGTGGCTACAGTGGCGTCTGCTAGGATAATATTTCCAGATTTTTCGTCTGCCGATGTTTGATAGCTGAAAGCAATAAAAAAGCTATTTATTGCCGCAAAAATTATTTTTGATAAACTAAGTTCACGTAACGGCTAATGGTTGTGACCTTGGCGGGCGTCTGCTGAGGAGAAGGTTCCCAAAAAATCGTCTGCCTTAATACATTGCGTATATAAGTTAAGTATGTAGACCATCCATAGAATGTTTAACTTTGATAAACAACGTTCACCAAAACAAAAAAGTTTGGGGTGCCACTTACAAACAGCAGACGATCGGTTTTGTCCAACTCATATGCTCCCAAGTGAAGTACCGTAAATAAAAATTTTGATAAATTACGTTCACCTATTTTTCTGTCGGCTCCCCTACTAAATAGTCTTACTTAGCTACGTGACAACACCTTCACCTAGAGTTGAAGTTTGATTCCTTTCTTCATCTCTTTCTGAATATATATTCAAGTCGTATGTATAGCTTTTTTTTTGCATCACATCTAACCCATAATTTCACGCCTCTTTTTATGGGTTTTAGAAGAAGATATTGTTTCAAGCAGCTCCTCCACCTTGAACTTAGCCATGGCCTCATCAATACTCTGAAAAGAACTTTCACTTCTTGCTTGACAAAACGTATGTTTCAAGCACGAAAGTACATCTTGTATGTAGTTGATTTTTCTGGCATCAGCTGGTTTTGTTGGACTGTTGAAGTGTAGTTTGGAAGACAATCTGTTTCTGGAAATGGCTTGTCTTATCATTACGTTTCCAAGTGAACTATTAGAAGACCAATAGTGACGTTGTCCAGGTACCTTATTGTAGGACATTATCAAATAGCAGCCAATTACTATCATTATTTTCATGCGGATCGGTTTTGGATATATCGAATTTCTTTTTTACTTGGAGTATTTCTAATCTTTCGTTTGTTTTTTCAGCTATCTACATAGATAGGCTTTCTGGAAATTACTTGAAAAAAGTATCAAGCTCAGTAGATGCTCTATCACTATTTCCAAGCATTACACAAGGTTTTTCTGTCGGTACTGTCATCCGTGGTTGAAAATCTTAGTCGACAGATTTTCATTGGTCGAAAACTATTGTAGGTATAGGAATAATTTCTTCGGAAGAATCAATATTTTCTTCGGAAGAATGAACATCTTTGGAATATGAGTTTTCCAAGGAAGAAAAATCATCATCGACTTCAACTCTCTGTCTTTTATTGTCAACACTCCGTCTCCTATTAAGTTTTCGTTTTTCACACATTTTTGTCACTTTAATCGTTGATGGCTCAGACAATTCGTTACTGGATTCCTCTGAAACTACTTGCTCAAATTCTGAACCACTATCTGCAAATGAATCTTCTTCCGAATCAGAAATATTGTCGGTAATCCCAACAACGGAAACACAGATAATGGTTTGTTTCTGAAATAAAAATTCGTGTTTTACTTACGTCAGTACCACTGAGGGGGGTTAGAAACGATGCATATTACCAGAGGGTCATCAACCGAGCTAAATTAATGGGATTTAGTTACCTGTGGGCTAATGTAAGTACCTGCTGGAACGTACATCACCCATTGGGACCGAAAGGGTTAAAGTCCGTCAACAATAGCTTTCAGCTGCAAAACAGTGTGGTCAAATAGAACGCGAATTTTTTTTTTCTCAAGTAATCATTTCCAGCAGTTCCTTTGACGAAGAAGAATTGTTTCTTTTGTTAGCTGGGACGAAAAAAGGAATGGGCATGTTATAGTCATAGTTTTTATGTGGCATTATATGATTTTGTATAATGACTTATTTACACATTGACTTACAGGTACACGAGATAAATTAGAATAGAAACGAATGTGACGAATTCCACCAACTCTGCGGTGAATTGAGTTCATTCGAAGACCGCTTCTTCACATATTTTCGAATGTCTCAAGAATAGTTTGAAAATTTACACATCTTCAACCGAAAATATCAAAACTTACAACAAACTGGAAGAAACCCATTGTCATGTATCCATGATTTATCAAGATTTGCCGATAAATTTGCGAAATTATAAATTATTTCTTGGTACCGAACATCTGGAATGTAGTATAGGTTCTCGTGATTTGAAGTAGTAACGCATTAATGCTTGGACAAACTTTTCTATTGTAACGTTAATTTTTGTCGTTACGTAATTAAAAGCTTTTTTGTTATTTTCTAAAGCAAAAATGAAGCTTTTGTTGTTGATCAAAGTAAGATGGAAGTATCGATATTTGGGAAAAACCCTGTTACTAATTTGAAAAGAAACATTCGTTTATTTGTTTGTGTCTTTGTAAATAGGGATAGTTTTGTATAAATAAATGTTTCCGTATTTTAAATTTGAGAAATTTAGTTTAAATAACCTGGAGATTGCACCATATAAAATTTGAATTAAAGAACGTATTCAAATTGATACAATTAAAGGTACATCTTTTGCAAAAGTTACGTATTGCTGCCAATTAGGCACAATTTCTGTTGATAAGAGTTCGGCTTCAAACAATGAATTTGACTTTAAATATATAGCATTAAAGGCTAGTTTGCTTGAAAATTCCAAGTATTCATATATCAAATTACTTGTATAAGGTTTCGAGTAGAAGTAGGCTCTGCTGACAGTACAATATCTCTCCCGAGGATTTTCGAGTTGGATTCGCGAATGCTCGTAGGTAGAAAATGAAGTTTTTTGGTTAATTAGAGTGGAAGGGGTTAAAAGAAACCAATGTGGCCGCAAGTGAAATTATTCATGGCAGCAATGGTTATATATGCTTAAAAGCGTACAGTTTATCGTTAAGGTGGCGAAGATTGTCGCGAAACGACGTTGTCAGGTCTGTGTTAAAGGAACTGTCGTTATAGTGTTAATCTTCTCACAAAATCCGGTAAGGAATCACATAATTGTTCAACCTCCACGAGGCCAATTTATCGTGCAGTTAGTCCTTAGTGATAGCGAGATCCAGTGTGGAGTGTATAAAATTACTAAGTGCTCTCGTCATCTACTGGAGAAGGTTTTACTTTTATTTTGCGGAAAAATACAACGTTGGTTTCAAGATTACAAACATTAAGTTCACAGTTCACCAAAAATCAGATAACCTGCTGTAAATAAATAAAGCTATTTCGTAGTTTAAAATATTAAGAATTATTCGGAACGTGTACATTATTAGTGTAAAGGTGATAAGTAACGCTTATGGTGTATAGTTACCGAGAATAAAATTAAGTGAATGAACATCGGGTTAATGTAAACATTAGCGTGTACACGGTCAATTCAGATTCGAAGCAAAACGCAAGCTGCAAAAGGAAGCAGTCGCCAGTTGTATAATATTGGGAATTGCGAGCGTCGGTCCAGCATCAACCGTATCATCGAGGTTACCCTCTAAATTCTGTGTAACAAAAGGGCCTCCCCGCTTAAGGTAATATTTTTGTGTTTTTATTGTGGTGACTGACAAAAGTTAAACTCTTGGATGTTATTTAGGTGTAAAGCAAATGAATGAACGCACTGTTTTTTTTCTTTTTTTTTGAAATTCATTTTGATCATTTTATCGTTTAAATTTTAAGACCAATGCATTAATTCAGCAAATTATCTAAAGTTATTGAAGTGTTCCATATTTGTTATTTTTGGTAAATCGAAATTACTGTAAGTTTAGTCAAAGGGCCGTTATTGAAACTCTAGCTAGGGTCACAGCCAATTTAGATAAGCTATCTGATGCTACTCGCATAGTAAACAATATTGTACCCTATTTTTCTTGTCTTACTATTTATTCTATGCACATTATACTTATTTAGGTTATTGGACTTGTTTTATTTTAATGTGAACCTATTATTACAGAGCATCTGACGACGCGCATTTTTAATTATTATTCTATTGAATTTGATCTTCGAATTAACGTGGTTAGATTGTGTTTAGTTTACATAAAATAATTACGGCCGAAAGCTTTTCAAGTGATTATTTAATTATAACCTACATTTATAGGTCGATGAATTATTTAATTTTTTTCCTTGTTTTATGATTTGAGCATAATTAAACGTGACTTGAGAAATTAAAATTTCAAACAATTGTATACAGAATTTAAAACGTTTATTTCTTATTTTTTTGTTGAAGTGAAATTGCTTTAAGTATAGAACTTCTTTTGTAACGTAACGCAACAATAGATTATTGTTTTATTGACAACTTAGTGATTGATTTTGTGGCACGCTATTATTTTAGCTAAGGGTGCAAATATTTGTTTTGAAGATTTTCAGGTTGGCGAGAGATCTGCTGGTCCTAGAGCCCCCTGCGGAGATTACGTATAGGTAAACAAGCTATTTGAGTATATTGGGCGAGCTGTGAACTAACGTAATTAGGAATTTCAACCCCTATGTTGACATCTCAATAGTCTGGCGCCCGTTTCCGGTTTTATGACTTTTTAACTCCTATTTGAACTTGATAAACAATGCTATTGTGCGCGAAATTTAGTACATCTTACCCACCCCGACCTCTGGCTAGTGGTGCATAACACCAATTTTATCTGTTATTTCGTTTTACTGCCAGTTTATACCGTAACACCATTCCGACAAAGGAAAGATTAGCTATATGCCTGAGGTAAATGAAAACATTTTTTCTCAAAATAATATAGTTATTGTTCGTTTGCAATTTTTTGTTTTATTAATATTTTACAGTAGTAATAACAACATATTTATTTGAAAATATTTTTTGTTGGTACAAAATACTTTTCACAATTTGTTTACACAGTTGTTGATACAAAATATTTTACATTGGTTTGAGCTGTAGAGATGAGTGTAATTCACTCCCTTCGGAGGAAGGATTAGAATCGCTGGAAGTTTGCCACAACACATTACTTGAATGTGGTAAAGGAGAAAATAAAGGTAAATTTTTACCTATATCAGCAAGTTCAGCGCGACCAAACAATTTGGCCAATTCCATTTTCAAAACACCTTCAGTTCTAGGTGACAACTTTTTAAACGTATCTGCGTAACTCAAAAAAAAAGACGATCAGTATAGTCGAGATGGGTTTTATTAGGTTTGTTTCCCGATGTATTCTGTAGATAATGTGAAATATTATCCACACCGTCTCCATTTTGTGAATCTGCGTCGGTCACAGAGTCACTATCGTTTGTGTCCTCGTCCACTTGAACAAATTCTGTTTCGATTGACTCACGTACATTTTACACAATTTGCCGTGGAGTAATCATATCTTTTAGGAACCCCAAATGTGTTACACAGGGCCAATTTTTAAACTTCTTCGCCGAACCAGTACCTCCATTTAAGTACTTCAGATATTTTACATAGGAATCCATTTGAGTTTTACGGTATCAACTGTAACAAACAGAATAAACTACTCATATACAGTTTCTCCTTTATTCCTTATGTACTCGCCAACACGCACTAGCCAAGCGTGGCGTTTTAATGGCAATACCCATAAAATGACGAGTTTTAAAACAGACGCTACACCTCAGGTGAGTAGGGCGAGACGCTCACACTCTCACATCGATTCGTCGATCCGTACCAAGGGTTCTGGGGGCCACAAATATTCGCCAATGTTAAAATCAAAACTAAACAGAGCAAGATCTGCCAGGAATAAAATTTTGCCTCGTTCGTATGCCGGGAGGGCAGGACTCAAGCGACCTCGGTCATCGAAAGTACCAACATCCGGATTCATTACTGCAACATACGTGGTATCAGGTCGAATCTTAATGCTGTTCACCAACACCTTGAACGAGTGCAACCGGACATTATGTTTCTATGAGAAACACAAGTCTCCCCTGGAAGCACTGATTCGCTTGACCTGAAATTTTCGTCTACTACTAATTCCACAGGTCATAGTGCAGAAGCATTTGCTGTATCCTGTGATCTCACACAAATCATTTCCGAACCAACCAGAAACCCTGACAACCCTAATCATACTCCACATCTCCTAGACCTATTCCTTACAACTAACCCACTCGTCTATAAAACAAGAGTCCTTTCCTCACTTAGTCAATCAGACCACTGCCTAATCGAAATAACATCCCCTGTACCCAATCCCATTGTTGCTCGAAAAACAGGTAGAACTGTGTGGCGTTTTAAATCAGTTAACTGGAGCGAACTGCGAGATTTTTTGGCAAACATTGCTCTTTCAATAAATGAAGTTATCTTGATGGGTATGGAGTTACACATTCCCAAAAAATATAATCGTGTAGGTCATACCCGTTCCCAAGCCTGGTTTAATAGGACATGCACTGATGCATTATCGCAAAAGCATAAACTCTATACAAAATGGAAATCAAATAAATCTATAGAAAATCACGCCTACTATATTTCCGCAAGGAATAGTTGCAAAAGCATCATCACCAAGAGCAAAAAGATGTTTGAAGAACGTAAATGCAAAGAATCAGTCTCATGTCCTTTGGGCGTCGTAAATTTCGGTCATTAGCTAAAGCCATCAGTAAAAACTTTAGTACAACTTCCTTTCCTCCCGTGACGTCTCGCGGCGAAGCTGTAGTAGCTGATCCTGCTGAAACCAACCTCTTTGTCGATTACTTTGCAGCAAATTCATGTCTCAATGATTCGGGTAAAACTGTGTCGTCTCCCAAATCTACCCCATACGTTATTAAACCAATCCGCTTTCGTTACGCTCCGGTAAGCTCCTAGAATGAATTATCAATAAACTTGACTCAAACAAGGAGACTGGTCCTGACGGTATTCCAGCTATCGTCCTTAAAAATGCTACTCCGAGCTAGTACCTGTATTGTCCAAACTCTTTTCGGTTTCTATGTCATCTGGAGAGTTTCCCTCATCGTGGAAGTTGGCAAATGTGCAACCTATCCCTAAAAAGGGCGACAAAACCTATACCTCAAACTATCGACAATCATGGAGAAAGCCATCAATCACCAACTACTTTCGTTCCTCGAGTCCAATAAACTTTTAAACGTCCACCAGTATGGGTTCAGAAAGAGTTGTTGAACGGGTGATCTTTCATATGTCAACCAACTTTGGAATAACACATTAGAGAGGTCCGGTGAAACAGTCGCAGTAACTTTAAAAATTTCAAAGGTTTTTGACCAGGTTTGGTACAAGTGCCTACTTGCCAAGCTCACTTCGTTCGGCTTATCCGATACGATCATCAATTGGATATCCAGCTTTCTGGAAAAAGTCGTATACGCGTTCTCGTCGGTTGCTTTTTTTCGAAAGAAACTAGTATTAATTGGGGAGTACCCCAAGGATCAGTGATGGCTCCCACACTTTTCCTGCTATACATAAATGACCTCATTTCCTCAATCAACAACTAACCCGATCCATTGCTTTGCAGACACCAGCTCTACATTGTAGTTCTTCTCAGTTTTCCCACAATAATAAGTCTAGTCACGACGTTAAGGTGAAAATGGCAGCCTCAATCAGCAGTGACTTAGAACGCCAAGAAAAACCGATCATTTCCTATTGTAAATATGAATGGCATAGAACTCAAGTTTTCAAACTATATTTCTATGTTAGAGATGTCCGTATCGTTAAACCTTTCATGGGTTGACCACCTTTAGTCATCCAGAAAAACAGCTGCCCGTAAACTGGGCTTTCTATGCAGATATAAACAGTAGTTCACATCGCAACAACTCCCTTTACTGTATAAGGTTCAAATTCGACCTCATCTGGAATAAAATTCCCACCTCTGGGTCAGTGCTCCCCAATAGGTCCTTGATATGGTAAACCACATCCAAAAAAGAGCTATAAGGTTTATAAATGACCCGTCTCTGACTTCTGACCTACAGCCCCTTGAGCATAGAAGAATAGTTTCGGTTCTTTCTTTGTTCTATCGCTATTACCATGTCCAGTGTGTCTCCGAAATACACTTCTTAATACCTTCGCAGGCCATCTTCGCTAGGAACACCCATTCATACCATAATTACGCACTCAAAATTCCATCGTGTCACACTAAATGGGCTCAATCTACATTTTCCGGACGGCGGCGACCAAATTGTGGAATGCACTACCCAGTTCCTGCTTTCCTCCAAACTTTGACTTATCAATTTAAGGTAGCCATTCATACACATTTCTCTGCAGTCTAACAATATCCCTAAACCCTCCTAGTGTTCCTGAGTGCTTTAGCACGTTAGACAAATCTTAGCCTGTTCGGGAATACTATAAGAAAAAAAAATTCCTTACAATAATATAGTTTAAATCTTCTGATTTTATATTCAGCTTGTATACAGATTTATTTAAGTACTATTAGCATTTTAATCATATAGTTTTTTGCAGGTCATGTGGCTTAATGTCATATAATTTAAAACTTCACCGAAGGTTTTGCTGGCAGCTTAATGAATCCCAGAAAAGCAAGGGAGAAAAAAAAAGGGATGGTGCCAACCTTCTAAAGCCTGAAAAAGAAAAATTAGGACAGAACTTACGAGTTATTTACGCCACAGAATATGAATCGTTATATTTAAATATAACCAACAGCATTCCTTGATAAGTACAATGGTACACAAAGTGGGGTATGTATCCAACCACTAAATAGCTAAGATAAAAAAAAATTGAATTAATGTTAATTGGAAAGTATTTACTAGACTACTAGCGACACAATATCAATGACAATCTTTGCTGTTGGTTAAATATGGCTATGGAGTAACCAACTAAAGTGAAAGTATAATTAAAACAGATACGTTATGTTATGAGCATACAGACAAAAGCATTAGTCACATCACCATTACTTTATCTAATTCAAGCAATTGCCAAAAAAAAAAGCTGTGCATGCATTTCAAGCGTAAAGCGATTTTATTTTCACGCTACGCTTCGTTTCACGTCGTCTGTCAATTTTCTTCCTCAAGCGATAAATTGTAGCTGTGTGCTCTTAATTCACAATTGCTACTATAATTTTATTTGTCATGAGAAAAGCATACTTAATTTTAACGACTGCATGGCATTTAGGCAATTAGGGCGCTTTCCATCTCTGCTTCGCATTTAAGTAGGAATCTCCATTCAAATTTATTAATATACAATATTTCCGTGTTTACCGTGTGCTAAATTACGTAAATTAAATCCTTGAATTACCTTATTTTAAATGTAGTAGACATTGGTCTATTAAAAACTGTATTCTTACAAAATAATTCCAAAAATGCTTTGTGCTTTGTGACAAATAATTTAATGTACAATTATAATTACCGTAAATCTTATTTATTTAATTATAAATAAAAATAATAAAAGCACTTTAAGTTGAATATCCCGTTTTAGAATTATTAAACAATTGATGTTAACGATTTAAGAATAAGAATTAGATAAAAACGTTAGGGGAATGTCACATTTATTATAATTTTAATATACAGGGTTTTCCACGGTAGGCGTTCGTTAGAAGTTTATGTGGTTAGAAACAATTTAGAAATCTGAATTTTTGGACTTAAGGGTTATTTAAGATTCTCTTTCATTCTAAAATATTTTCAAGGTCATGTTACTTCCGGTTATACCGGAAGTCGCCACTAACTTCCTTATTTTAAATGGAATACCCTGTATATTATTTTATTTTTGGATTCTTGACAAAATTTTAGGAGAAGTCTCATAAGGGTTTCCTATACCTTTTTTCAACTATTTCTTAGATATCTTGATTTTTTCAAAAATTTTGAAAGATGTAACCTTATTTTCAACACTACTTGTCTTACTTATTTTTGACTGATGGAAAGTGCTTCTGGAGTAGACAGAAGCATAAGAACTATACTTTTGAAATACTCATTGACAATTGATTTATTACATACATGGTGTTCAAAATTTGATGAACTATTAAACAATTTTCAAAGTTGAAAAACTTTGTTAATTCAAATGTGACACCCTGTATATTATTGGATGAATAGATGCAGCATTTAGTTATGCATCGTTTGGCTATAACATTACCTATACCTATTATCGACAATTTTCTTGTTAATTAATATTTTCTACTTTAATGTGATTTTTGACAGAAACTGAAATGTTTTTCAAAATAAAATGAACTTAATTCAAACTACACAAATTCTATTTTATTAAAACAATGAAATAAAACAAGAAGATAACAAAATTGAGAGCATAATAACAAATGAAAACATAAAACAATTATTTGAACATAACTAGAAGAAAAGTGATAAAAAGATAAAATGAATCATTACAAATGTTCCACATGACCGCCAATTTGATTTAAGCATTTTATAACTCGTATAACTCCGTATTTTTTATAAAAGCCGATAAAATTCCAAAACTGCAATCTAGTGAGCCTTGATTTTGACACGCATTAAAACATTGTTGTTGATTTAATGTCAAATCAGTACAATTTAAGTGATTTTGTAATTTTTTAAGTATTTTTTTAAGTACTGTTTATAATGGAATGTATTCAAGAATATTCTAACAATGATTTATTAAATTTGTTTTACACGCATGGTGAATGTGGACGAATTGTTAGGCGAACATGCAGGTTGTTTAACGAACGGTATCCACTCCTACCATTAATGACACCTGGAAAATTTGCAGTAATAGATAATGAAGTTAACGAGGTAAATGTGTTAGCTTATTTTCACGCTTATCCACGAACTTCAATTACAGCAGCTGCACTGGATTTGGATATTTCACAAACATCAATCCACAGAATATTAAAGAAGTATAAAATGCATCCTTTTTCGGTAATAACTGTGCAAGGATTACATCTTGGTGATCAGGTACGACGAGTTAACTTTTGTGAATTTATTCTTGTACAAATGACTCAATATCCGAGATTTCTTCACAACATTATTTGGACCGATGAATCAAAATCAAAATTCAGTAGAGAAGGAATTTTCAATCGCCGAAATAATCACTACTGGCACAGGATAATTCTCATGTAACAAGAGAACGTAATCACCAGTTCCAATTTAGTTTTAACGTTTTTTGTTTAGTTATGGATAATAGAGTGGCATATCAAGTGTACGATGAAAATTTGAATGGGGCGAGATATTCTCCGTGGATTTGTTATGGATTTTCTAAATACTCTACCTGCATGTGACAGAGCAAACAGTTGGTATCAGCTGGATGGTGGTCCCGCACGTTCCACTATAGCTGTACACCAACAGTTGACATTGATGTTTGAAGATCGGTGGATTGGCCCACAAGGACCTTGGAACTGGCCACCGAGATCACCCGATTTGACGCCCCTGGACTTTTACCTCTGGGGTCGTATAAAAGAATAGTGTACTCTAGGCCAGTTCAAACTAGAGAGGAATTGCTAAATCATGTTCACAATGCATTCAATAGTATGTGTCCACACGAAATTCGGCGATCTATTTCGCAAGCAGTATATGATAGAGTTATAAAATGCTTAAATCAAATTGGTGGTCATGTGGAACATTTGTAATGATTCATTTTATCTTCTTTATAACTTTTCTTCTAGTTATGTTCAAATAATTGTTTTATGTTTTTCATTTGTTATTATGCTCTCAATTTTGTTATCTTCTTGTTTTATTTCATTGTTTTAATAAAATAGAATTTGTGTAGTTTGAATTAAGTTCATTTTATTTTTGAAAAACATTTCAGTTTCTGTCAAAAATCACATTAAAGTAGAAAATATTAATTAACAAGAAAATTATCGATAATAGGTATAGATAATGTTATAGCCAAACGATGCATAAGTAAATGCTGCATCTATTCATCCAATAATATACAGGGTGTCACATTTGAATTAACAAAGTTTTTCAACTTTGAAAATTGTTTAATAGTTCATCAAATTTTGAACACCATGTATGCAATAAATCAATTGTCAATGAGTATTTTAAAAGTATAGTTCTTATGCTTCTGTCTACTCCAGAAGCACTTTCCATCAGTCAAAAATAATTAAGACAAGCAGTGTTGAAAATAGGGTTACATCTTTCAAAATTTTTGAAAAAATCAAGATATCTAAGAAACACTTGAAAAAAGGTATAGGAAACCCTTATAAGACTTATCCTAAAATTTTGTCAAGAATCCAAAAATAAAGTAATATACAGGGTGTTCCGTTTAAAATAAGGAAGTTAGTGGCGACTTCCGGTATAACCGGAAGTAACATGACCTTGAAAATATTTTAGAATGAAAGAGAATCTTAAATAACCCTTAAGTCCAAAAATTCAGATTTCTAAATTGTTTCTAACTACATAAACTTCTAACGAACGCCTACCGTGGAAAACCCTGTATGTGATAAAGAAAATGACTGATCTGCAATGTATTTAGAAAAAAACAGAATAGGTATAATTGTACTATAAATCAAAGAATACTTCTATATAGAGTATTTGAAGTGATTGAAAAGCTCCCAAGTCCAACACGTCGATAACCCGACTGATAGTTTTAATATTTTTTTTGTAATTTGCCTCCATTTTGATACACAAAAAGACGTATTAAGAAACACGACGTCATTCACGGCACATTTTACGAAAATTTTTAGGTTGGCAAACCTTGATCCGGAATTCTCATGCAAATCACTCTTACAAAATGTGTCAAAAACAGGACACGCCCAGTAGAAAACACTGACGTGCGCAAATCTATATACACAATTTAGATGTTTGCACTTATAGTCATTTTTTAGTATTATTGCTCCTTCACAGAGAAGATTAAGTAACATAAGCAACAATGGATTCAAAGAAATTGAATTTATGTCGCTATCGAAAATAAAACAATTTTATAGATAGCTAGTTTCTAATATGTTCGTAATAAATGGTATAGTCATTTTCACAGCAGTTGCGTAACTAATATTAATACTGTCAGAGGACGCCGATGTTGTCATATTGTGAAAAAAAAATCGCTGCAAAATTATCTGCCATAATGCTTTCTCATATATGTAAATAAATAACTTCAAAGCCCACAATACGTGAATTTGAGTCATATCGGTTTTTAACCCTAGAGCTACGGACGATTTTTTTCTTGTTGTTTTAGCACTGACTACTGTATTTAATTTTAACTTATTACTTTTGCACCAACTAGATACAAATTCCACTCCCTCCAGAGCTTTAGAAATAGCGATTTCGTAATTTGAGCTAGTTGAAATTATAGTGGCGTCATCCGCATACAGAATGCAATTAAGTTCCGCGGGCATTGACGCTGGCATGTCATTAACATATATTAAAAATAACAAAGGACCCAAGATAGATCCTTGTGGAACACCATTTTTAATATGTAACTTCTCGGACAAGACGTTATTAAAGAGAACGCACTGATACCTATCACATAAAAAAGATGATATTAAAGAAGCGCTTAAAACGCTAAAGTTATAAATCAAGGTTAATTTGTTTATTAATATTTTGTGCGAAACACAGTCAAACGCCTTAGAAAAGTCCACAAAAGCCGCTACAACATGATTGCCCTTTTCAAAACTTTCTAAGGTATTACTTACAAACGTAGTTATTGCATCAGAGGTTCCTCTTCCTTTTCGAAAACCATATTGCTGTTTGTAGAAAACATTATTGCTTTCAAAGAAATTCACTGCTTGTTTGTATAGTACTTTTCTATTATTTTACTAAATATAGGCAAAATCGAAATTGGTCGATAATTGTTTAAATCGTTTTATCATTGCCCTTTTTGAAAAAGGCAGCACAAGTCCCACTTTAATACATTTAGGAAAGATTCCAGTTTTAATAATAATGTTCACCAACTTTGTTAATGGTTTTATGAAGACACTTATGTTACGCTTTACAAAATTGGTACTGAAACCGAACACATCTCTGGTACCGCCATTATTCAAGCTCTTAATGACATCACGTAGCTCCACCTGAAACACACTTAAAATTAAAGGTAGGTAAATTAGTGTTATTAATGACAAAATTATTTGCTTGATTATTATTGTTTGGCATGTTAGATATAATTTCATCTATAATTTTAACAAAATAAACATTAAAATCATTAGAAGTTAAATCAGAGTTAATTTCTATATTTAAATGTCTGTGAATTTATAATAGACCACATTGTTTTTGTTGGATTATTAGAGTTTTTATAAGGTTGTCATTAGCTTTAATCTTAGCTACTTTAATTTCCTCTTGTAAACACTGGATAAGGCTTTTTCATTGCATGTAGGTTTTGGAAGCGGTATGTATTATACAAGTTACTAATCATAATCACTTTCTCTTAATTCTCTAAGGTCATCATTGAACCATTTTAATTGTATATCACGACGTTTCTCCGTAATTTTGGCAATAGGAAAACAATTCAAAACACATTAAGAATTACATCAAAAACTACCAAAACATTTGTCGCAGTCATCTAAACTGTTATTTAAAATGGTATCCCAATCATAGTCACATAATTCGTTAAAAAATAGTTGTAAACTTGCCCTAGTAATAGGACCATACATCTTAATTTCCTGATTACTGTTCATTATTTTAAAATTATTTATTTCAAGTTGTTGACCTAAATGATCTGATAAACCTGAATCAAATGTGATAGCACTAAACTCGGTAAATGAAAAATTAATAAATATATTATCCAAACAATTATTCTTGCAGTAGCTGAATAAATTGTTTGGCTCAAACCATTGCTCTCTAAGAAGTCACATAATATACGAGATCTCTTATCATCGAAAGTGTACATTAAAATCTCCTAATATAACAATATTATATTTCAGTAATTTGAGAGTATCTGTTCTAATTGGGAACAAAAAACATTGAAATCACCAAGGGGAGGTCTGTATAAGCAAATAATTACCGTATTTGATTGTAACAGAACACAACAAAATTCAATGTGTGTTTCTATGATTAAATTATTAACAACTGTTAGTGGTTTCACTGTGACGTCTGACCTACAAAAAATTGCAACCCCACCATGAGATTTTGACACTCTGCAGTAGTGAGATTGCAGACACAAGGGTCCTATGCTAATAGATTCAATAATATCTGAATTTGTAATCCAATGTTCACTAAAGCAAAATACATCAACTTTTTGTCAACAATAAAAGATTCCAGTTCATTAACCTTAGTAGTATAGCTATACGGATCCTGTCCCACTTTTGTCACTAGATTTGTCACCAGATCTAGGAAAAGTCACTAGAAAAGTTACTAGATTTCAAGGTCGGTAACATTGCCTATTTCAAGGCTGAAGACCAGAGTGTGTAACCCGCCTCTTCCAAGTCCCCGCTTCAAGGTCAGTCCTGAAGACCCTCAGTCTCAGACAAGTCTATGCATGTTTCGAGGCCACGCTATTCTGAGAAACAAAGGGGCCCATTGTTTAAAGTCTATGCTTTCAAGGTCAGAGAAAAAAGACGATCTATTGTTTTGGCTGAGTCATTCTAGGAAATCAAGAACAAAGGCGATGCATTGTACAAAGTCTATGCTTTCAAGGTCACATGAATGAACAAAGACTATCTATTGTTCAGTTAGAAATAGATTGTTATCTCAATTCTAGGAAATCAAAAGACGATGCATTGTTCAAAGTCTATGCTTACAATTTTCAAGGTAAAAGAACAAAAGCGATTCTTCTGGTCGAGTTATAAAAATAAATTGTTATCTCAATTCTAGGAAATCAAGAATGAAGGCGATGTATTATCAACGCTTCAAAGTCTATGCTTACAATTTTCAAGGTAAAGAACATTCTTCTGGTCGAGTTATAAAAAATAAATTGTTATCTCAATTCTGAGAAATCATGAATAATGTATTGTTCAAAGTCTATGCTTATAATTTTCAAGGTAAATGAATAAAGACGATTCATTGTTCAGTTAGAAATAGAGTGTTATCTAAATACATCTCTTTCAAGAACAAAGACAATCCATTGTCAACGATTTAAAGTTTATGCTTAGAAGGTCACACCTCTGCAAAGACGATCCATTCATCTCAATTCTAGGAAATCAAGAGCCCTGAGGTGCATGTTTCAAAGCCACGCCCCCTCAGGTGGTCTAAACAGGTGGCCGTTCCGCTAAACAGGTAGCCGTTTCTTAAAAACAGGTAGCCGTTTCCTAAAACAGGTACCGTTTCCTAAAACAGGTACCGTTTCCTAAAACAGGTAGCCGTTTCCAAAACAGGGGTCCGTTTCCCAAAACAGATAGCTGTTTCTCAACCGTTTCTCCGAAAAGGCGATCTATTGTTCAGGTCGAGATTCAACATCTCAATTCAGGAAATCAAGAATGAGGCTCATTGTTCAAAGTCTATGCTTACATTTTCAAGGTGAAAGAACACAGATGATCTATTATTATGGATGAGTCATAGTTCTAAAATTCTGAGAAATCAAGAACAAAGACTCATTGTTCTATCAACGTTCAAAGTCTATGCTTATAATTTTCAAGGTTAATGAGAATGAACAAAGACGATTCATTGTTCTGGTTGATTTATAAAAATAGATTGTTATCTACACTTCGATTCTGAGAAATCAGTTTTCAAGAACAAAGGTGATTCATTGTCAACGATTACAAGGTCACACTCTGAGAAATGAACAAAGACGATCCATTGTTCTGTTATTTTAAAAATAAATTGTTATCTCAATTCTAGGAAATCAAGAATGAAGGCGATGTATTATCAACGCTTCAAAGTCTATGCTTACAATTTTCAAGGTAAAAGAACATTCTTCTGGTCGAGTTATAAAAAATAAATTGTTATCTCAATTCTGAGAAATCATGAATAATGTATTGTTCAAAGTCTATGCTTATAATTTTCAAGGTAAATGAATAAAGACGATTCATTGTTCAGTTAGAAATAGAGTGTTATCTAAATACATCTCTTTCAAGAACAAAGACAATCCATTGTCAACGATTTAAAGTTTATGCTTAGAAGGTCACACCTCTGCAAAGACGATCCATTCATCTCAATTCTAGGAAATCAAGAGCCCTGAGGTGCATGTTTCAAAGCCACGCCCCCTCAGGTGGTCTAAACAGGTGGCCGTTCCGCTAAACAGGTAGCCGTTTCCTAAAAACAGGTAGCCGTTTCCTAAAAACAGGTACCCGTTTCCTAAAAACAGGTACCCGTTTCCTAAAAACAGGTAGCCGTTTCCTAAAACAGGGGGTCCGTTTCCCAAAACAGATAGCTGTTTCTCAACCGTTTCTCCCGAAAAAGGCGATCTATTGTTCAGGTCGAGATTCAACATCTCAATTCCAGGAAATCAAGAATGAGGCTCATTGTTCAAAGTCTATGCTTACATTTTTCAAAGTGAAAGAACACAGATGATCTATTATTATGGATGAGTCAGTTCTAAAATTCTGAGAAATCAAGAACAAAGAGGGCTCATTGTTCATCAACGTTCAAAGTCTATGCTTATAATTTTCAAGGTTATATGAAAATGAACAAAGACGATTCATTGTTCTGGTTGATTTATAAAAATAGATTGTTATCTACACTTCGATTCTGAGAAATCAGTTTTCAAGAACAAAGGTGATTCATTGTCAACGATTACAAGGTCACACTCTGAGAAATGAACAAAGACGATCCATTGTTCTGTTATTTTAAAAATAAATTGTTATCTCAATTCTAGGAAATGAAGAATAAAGGGGGCCCATTGTTCAAAGTCTATGCTTACAATTTTCAAGGTGAGAGAACAAAGACATTCCATTGTTCAGGTTGAAAATAGATTGTTAAATACACTTCTATTCTAGGAAATCAAGAACAAAGACGATTCATTATTCCATTAGAAATAGATTGTTATCTCAATTCTAGGAAATCAGGAATAAAGACAATGCATTATTCAAAGTCTATGCTTACAATTTTCAAGGTCACATGAGAGAATAAAGACGATCTATTGTTGAGTCGTAGCTTATGAAAAGGTGATCCGAACTTATCCGACCTTACCCGAACTTATCTCTATATAAGTAGATAAAGAACAGTCCCACGTCAGTCGATACATTACAATCGTCACAACAACAAATTACCTAAAGTAAAAAGCAACTATTATTAATCACCAGTGTGTGCATCATATTTTTACAATCCTAACTAAAAGTTTTATTGTAAACCGAAGAGCAATTTGTTAAAAGTAAAGAGTACTCACCAATTTGTGCATCATATTTTTACAATCGTGACTAGAACCGTTGTGAAGAGCATTGTTACGTGTTTCATATTGCTAGCTATGAGTATGCCAAGTAGTAGTGAGATGGTTAATTTAACAAAGCGCATTGTTCCTTATTGAAGACAAAAAGGAATTTGCCAGGCACATCCGTATAGTTAACTCAATATCAAGCTATTGCAAGATATAATTAAACATAAAATTTATTGTGAGACCAATGAAAGCTTGTTAAGCTTGAGAGCAATTTAGCATTGCTCAAGTGCTATCTGGTTAGATTGAGACGGTTAAAGAACGCTTCAGAGAAGGTTGGTAGTGGAATTGTCAATAAAAAGGTATGCATAAATTACGTTGGTACCCCTAGACTCATGTTTTAATGGTAGGCTGCTTACAGGAATTATAATCAATATGTCAAACATTAAGGACCCTTTGATATTTTTACTAAACGCATATAATAGTTTTGCACGTAAGGTGAAATTAATGTTAAGGCAATCTATGCTAAAGGTAAATGTGGTCTTAGGCTGTAATTTCAACAACCCCAAAATCATAGTATTGAGTTGAAGACTTTTGCCAAAAAATTGCGTTATTGATATTTCAACCAATATACGTGTCTAGTACAATGAAAACGTGTATGATAAGTTACGGATAAAATTAGAGGAGTTTTCTGAAAGGGATTCCGGTTGGGCAGTACATGAAGTCTTACATTTAAAAGTAAATATTAATAGCTATGTCCCATTTAGAGGTGGTTGTTCAACTTATGTTAAAGTTCCTCGCTTCATAGCAGTAAAACACGCTGTTGTTAATGTTAAAAATAACGATGAGTTTTGCTTCCTGTGGGCCGTTGTTTCGGCATTATATCCTGCTTCACAAAAATCAGACCGAACTTCTAGCTATCCTCATTTTCTAGACGTTTTGAATTTTGATTCAATTCACTTCCCCATTCAGCTGGATGATGTAAAAAAATTTGAGAATCTAAACAACCTCGCAATTAATTTGTACTGCATAAATGGTAAAAAAGTTTCACCATTTGTATTGAGTAATCAGCAAAGCGATAAAGAACCCATAAATCTTTTAATACTTTCTGATCAGGCCGTGGATAACACTGTATACCATTTCACATGGATTAAAAATATGTCAGCTTTATTTTCAAAACAGATATCTAATTATGAGGGCAAGAAATTCATTTGTTACCGATGCTTGAACCATTTTTCTTCAGATCGCCTTCTACAAAAACATACCACTCACTGTCAGCAACTTAATCAATGCTCTACTAGGCTGCCTACCGAAAGGGAAATGAATTTACAGTTCAAAAATTTCCCATTCCAAGAAAAGGTACCATTTGTCATTTATGCCGATTTAGAAAGTATTTTAGAAAGTGTGCAAATGGTATCGAAGGTAATACTCTATTTCACTCCAAACACACACCTTTCAGCATTGCTTACTATTTGAAGTGTTCATACGATGATTCTTTATCTCGATTTAGTCTTTATAGAGGAAAGGATTGCATTCAATGGTTTGTTAACGAGCTTCAAAGTATTGCACATTGGGCTACCGAAATAATCAATCAAATTATTCCAATGGGTACTTTAAGTCTCAGTCAGGTTGAGCAATTTGAAAGCACCACGATTTGTCACATTTGTCGAAACCATTTACTAATTCTGATATAAAAGTTAGAGACCATAATCATCTTACGGGAGCATTTCGGGGCAGCGCACCAGGCGTGTAACCTAAACTATACAGACTCACATTCTGCCAGTTGTATTCCATAATTTATCAGGTTATGACTCTCATTTCATCATTAGAGAATTGGCTAGTGTTCCCGGTTTGATTTCACTGCTACCCATAAACAAAGAAAGATATATCTCTTTCACGAAGGTAATGGAAGGCACCAAAATTAAGTTTAGATTTATTGACTCTTTCAGATTTATGAGTAGTAGTATTGAAAAGTTGTCAGACTATTTGGAGGATAGTAAAAAATTATTTCTCGCGCTAGTTGCAACAATGAGGAGGAATTTTCTCTAGTAGTTCGCAAAGGTGTGTTTCCTTATGAGTATATTGATACGTGGGATAAATTGAATGAGACCACGCTCCTCCCAAAGAAGCATTTTCAGTCATCTTAATAATGAGGAATCAGTGATGAGAGTTTTGCGCATGCGGTTAACGTTTGGAACAAATTTAGCATTAAATCGTTAGGGAGTACTCGATTTGTATCTAAAACAGACGTTCTACTTTTAGCAGATATTTTCGAAAACTTTAGGCAAACTTGTTTAAGTACTTACGAGCTTGATCCTCTACACTATTATACAGCTCCCGGTTTAGCATTCGATGCTATGCTTAAAATTACACAAGTAAAGTTAGAATTATTTACAGACATTGATATGCTAATGTTTATTGAGAGAGGGATTAGAGGTGGTGTAGCTCAATGTTCAAATCGGTATGCTAAAGCTAACAATAAGTACATGGGGGAAAAATTTGATCCCACCTCTGAAAGTGTGTATTTAATGTACTACGACGTGAATAATTTATATGGAGCCGCCATGTCAGAATTTCTACCATTTGGCGATTTTTCTTTTGTTGATGAAGCTAATTTTGAAAGTTTAGATTTAATAAACCATCCTGATGATTCGGAAATTGGTTATATAGTCGAGTGTGATTTAGACTATCCTATAGAATTACATGAAAGTCACAGTGATCTACCGCTGGCACCCGAACATATGGTTCCACCACGCCTGATTCCAAAATGAAAAATTACTGCTTACCTTGTATCCAAAACGTAATTATGTAATTCATTACAGAAATTTAAAAGTATATTTAAAATATGGATTGAAGTTGGTAAAAGTACACCGTATATTACGTTTTAAACAGTCCCGTGGTTAAAAAATATATAGATTTAAATACAGCCATGCGTCAGCAATCTCAAAATGAATTCGATAAAATTTCTATAAATTAATGATTAATAGTGTTTTCGAAACTGATGGAAAATGTACGTAAGCATAAGGACATACGGCTAGTAACGAAATGGGAGGGTCGCTATGGTGCTCGTGCTTACATATCAAAACCAAATTTTCATAGTTGTACAATATTTGACAATGATATGCTTATCATTGAAATGAATAAGCTTGAAGTATATTTCAATAAACCTATATATGCAGGATTCAGTGTTTTAGACGTTTCAAAAACTTTTTATATAATTTTCATTACGGTTACACGCTACCCAAGTTCCATAATAGTGCTAAGCTCTTGTACACGGATACGGATAGTCTCATATACGCCTTTTCGGTTCGATATCTATGAATGTATTAAAGAGGACATCGATAAATTCGATACATCTGATTATAATCCGACAACATCTTTGGACTCCCATTAGTAAATAAAAGGTCCCCGGCTTAATGAAAGATGAAAATCATGGCAAAATTATGGTTGAATTTGTAGGACTTCGTGCAAAATGTATGCTTACGCGGTTGATGAAAAGGTTGTAAAAAATCAAAGGGTTCTACCCACGCAAGTGTGAGGCAGATCACTATTAATGATTATAAACAGGTTTTATTTGATGGTGGCGTAATAAGGCGCTATCAACACCTCATAAGATCAAAGAAGCATGATGTGTTTACCATTAAACAAAATAAGTCATACTCAATCCTATGATGATAAACGCCTAGTAAATTTTGATTTCACTGATACTAGACCCTGGGGTACAACTTTCAGTAAACAATGAGCAGTCTTCAGGACAGCTTGCAGGAAGAGCTGCAATGCAATAGTGATAAAATCTACAAAAGTACCTGAAGCGTTCTTTGACCTCTCCTGAAAACTATACATTTATATTGAATATATTGCAAAATATTGTTATTCCCGATGAGTGTTTTAACTGGTGTAAACTCAAAGTGTGCAAATGCAGTAATTATTAAGACATTATTTGATAGAAAAATTAGCTTAGACAATACCATTAAAAGTTTTACGAACTTGTGTACCGATAAAGGTTCGTTAACCTCTAATGATGTAAATAGGATTTTAGATGACATGAATTTACTTGGTGACATACCCTTAAAATGTACATATACAAGTTATTATGGGGTGATTCATTGTGTACAAATGCTAGCGTACAAAATATTGTTTATAAAGACACTTCCTCTAAGTGAATGTATCGAGACAGCAGCATATTATGCTAATTACAAGTGCCTCACTATTTTAATTGAAGTATTGTTAGAACAAAACATTACATATAAGTTTCAACCGTGGGAAAATGAGGAACACCACAAAATTGGATTTTGGAAAACATTGAGAAAGGTGATTCCTGCTTGGGATGGACATGTGGACCAGATTCGGGAATATGGCCGTCTAGTAATTTAAACGATTATAGAAATACTTTAGGTTTACTATATAAGATGATGTAATATTTAAATAAATACAATTATAATTTTTATGTGGTTTTAATTCATCTAAAAGTTACAATGCCTACAGCTATATTATAAAACTAAATCGTCTTTATTGATCCATGATCTTTCATCCAATCCCCACCACTTTACGAATAACTTGTTATTCTTGGAGCAAGCACTTTTTCCACAAGGTACACATCCGGATGCTTTGTTTTCTGTAATTCATATTCATAAAAGCCTCCCAGCACAGGTGATCCTTTCATGTCCTCCAACATGTAGGTGGTTGGGTTAGTAATGCAAACTTTCACAATCTTGAATAGTTCACTTGACCAATTGGGGTGTATCCTTTAGCGAAAATACTTTTAAACTTACTGATTCGTACTATGTCACCACACAATAACGATTCCTATCAACTATTTTTATGTGAGTGTAAGCCTCAGCTTTGTATGATTACCGACATCTTTGGGTTTCATTCCGTAGTTCTATGCTTACGATTGTTATAATCCATCGTTACGGTGTCAATTGTATCAATCCATTTATATTTACCCTGTAGGCTGAATGACTTGTATAGGGCAGACTTAACGGTCCTGATCACTCGTTCCGCAATTGCTGCCTTCTTTGTACTATAGGTGGAGTAATGGTTGACCCCATAACGCTGCATTAGTTTAGTGAAATGCTCATTGTAGAATTCTTTTCCTGCATCTGTCTGCAAATTGGAAGGTTCCGGCCCATTTAAAGATTGCCTGCATGTCCTTGGCAACTTCAAGCCCGTTTTGTTTTTAATCCTTTGGTCCACAAGTATTTCGAAAAACAGTCAATAACTACTAAAATATACTTGTAGCCCTTATTTTGTTTGGCATATGTGTTAAATTCGGCCAAATCTGCTTGCCAGAGGTCATCATATCCCTTAATTATTGTGCGCCTTCGTTTAAAATTTTTCTTGCGGGTTTATGCAATTCATTGACGAGTTGTAATTTGGACATGATTCTTTAAGTTGATGTAGTTTTCCTCCAACACTAGATAAGCGTTAAAGTTCCTTTAACAGCTTTCTGAATTGCTTGCAGACAATAATCAAGGTATCCTTTACTTATAGCATCACCATCTTCTTCCGGATCCGCCAACTGGGTCAAACGGTTTCCATCCAAATTCAACCTTGTCGATAAATAGTATTGCTTGGTGATGACATCTTGAGGATCTATGGGGTTGGCAACATTGCTGAGTCTCTTATTCTCGATATCGAATTGATTATCATCAATAAGTTGAAACTGAGGGGTTAATTTCTTAAATTGATACTGGGCATGTGACCGTCCAAATTTATTAAGAGGCATTTTAGTTATGATATGTCGACATCAATGTAGTCTGATTTATATTGTTCAGAAAACTAGTGTTTGGTCTTTCAATGTATCCATCTTCATACAATTCCTCTACAATTGATATTATATCGTTTACGATACCGGTGTTTCACCAATTTTCTGCCCACAATACTTCTAGATCACGAATTAGTTCATGTACATCATTCCAATACTTATATTCAATCGGCCTATTTGTTAATTCCTTAAAAACATAGCTCCACCTCCCTGAGTTGTGGGTGATGACAGCAAGGGTTTAATTATTTGTGTATACTTTTGCTGCGGCTTCCTCGAATCTGTCCACTTACATCATAATCTCGCCTTGCAACATTCGTAGCTGCTAAAATACGTTTATAATTCTTAAATTTTAGTTCACATATGCATAAACGCCATTTAATGATTAAAAACAATAACGATCTGCATTAAAACCAGTAAATTGCTTTTATTTAGGGATCATTTTACTGCCATTGATCTTTTCCAATAAATCTTCTTTTATACGTTGTATATAGGCCAATTTAAAGCCTAACGTACGGCAGGGGTTCCATTTCCTTATCGGAGATTTCGGTAAAGGTGGATATCGAACCACGCCCAGATATGCATAGCCAATAAGGAACCATTATGGGAGAAGAGAATACCGAAAACCGTCTCTTTAACTTTTAAAGTCTTTATTTTTTAATGATACAGTTACTTAAACCTAATACAATTGTGAGATACTTATAACAACACATAACAGCGTTTTTTCTTCTTCTTTAAAATATGTATTTAAACTCATCCTTCCCAAAAATTTCATGCTTTACTACACTATTTTTACTCATTGCTAATACGCAGCTTCATCATTTTTGTTTTCAGTATATAACACTCCAAATCGAGTTTTATTTCCTTTACTTGTTTTATTAACTTCTCCAACCTCTTCTTTCGCTCCTCCACACTTACTGCTTTTTCTGTACTTTCCACCTTACGTACTACTACTTTCGTCATCGCTGCTAATCAAGAGTATACTGTGCACACAATGATGACTTTTAAACCCTAACAATCATGGTTGCCAACACTACTTTCTATTCTAGCTTCTTCTTCTCAAAAGCGACGCAGAATTCATCATTTTTCTCGGGGTCAGAATTGCACCCCTAGATGATAAGCCTGTTGGAAAAGCTACCCTTTGCCCCTAAAAGTAGGTGATTTATAGAAACTACCACCTTGGCCCATAAACCCCCAAAGTAGGTGATTAGCTTTGTCTATGATATAAAACTAGTTCTGCTTTCAGATTTCTAAGAATTGTACTTGGACCTTCCCACGAATTGGGATTTCTAACCCCTCACGACCAGATTCCATGTTTTGACCTAGTTCACTTTAGCCTCCACCACGATTAATGGTTCTGCAGGGGAAACCTGTGTTGAGTGACGGCTCCCCTGTTTTGGGAAACGGTTATCTGTATTTGGGGGAACATCCTGGCGGACCCTAGTGTGAGCCCACGCTTTTTATTATAATTTAGTCAAGAACCTTGTAGCATAGACAACCCTCACGATCAGATGCCATGTTTAGGTTTTGACCTAGTTCAATTTAGCCTGTGTGTTGAGTGACGGCTCCCCTGTTTTGGGAAACGGTTATCTGTTTTTGGGGGAACATCCTGGCGGACCATAATATGAGCCTACGCTTATTAGCATAGACCCTATCATTCTTCTTCTTTCCATGGCTCGTTTAGAATTGGTCCTGCAGGTTTCGACTACATTTTCGATCGGATGATGTCGGGTAAGATCGGCCTGTAGGACATATGGTCTTGACAATTGTTTGGAGACCTTGAGAATTTCCAGTCACCAGATACTGTAAGCATATACAGGAACCTTGATATTAGCATAGACAACAATCCTCCATGAACTGATTCTATTGTTAGAAAGGAACGCTTATTTGCTATTTCCAAGAATGTAACCTCCAATGCTAAAATTGTTCACCTAGATTGATAGGGTGGACCATAGAAATAGTTTGCATTATAGGGCTTTTACATGAAATAATACACTTACAGTAATAGCATTCATCACTTTTCTCGGGGTCTGAATTGCACCCCTAGATGATAAGCCTATTGGAAAAGCTACCCTTTACCTCTAAAAGTAGGTGAAGGGGATTGATAGAAACTACCATCAGTACTACCCCCAAAGTAGGTGATTAGCTTTTTTCTATAATATAAAACTACCTTCAGATTGTACCTGAACCTTCCCACGGATTTCTAACCCCTCATGACCAGATGTTTAGGTTTTGACCTAGTTCAGTTTAGCCTGTGTTGAGAAACAGCCATCGGTTTTAGGAAACGGTTATCTGTATTTGGAGAAACACCCTGGATGACTATTGTATGAGCCCACGCTTTTTATTACAATTTAGTCAATAACCATGATATTAGCCTACCATTCCTCATGTTTCCATGACTCGTTTAGAATTGGTTCTGCAGGTTTCGACTACATTTCGATCGGATGATGTCGGGTAAGATCGGCCTGTAGGACATATGGTCTTGAAAATTTCTTGGAGACCACACTCATTTTTTCCTATTCCGAAGATTCTAGTTAAATTATGTTTACATATGGCTGGGGACCGCTATTTGTTGTTTTTCCGACTGCATCCAGACTAGTCGTGAATACATCCTTTACACATGCAAAAGAACACAACAACAATAATTAAGGTTTTATTTTTTAATTATGCATCTTTTTCTAATCGAGAAAATATAATTAGTAACTGACTACTATCCTTCATATTCCCCTTCTTCCCCCTTTTCACTGGTATCCCCATCTTCCCACTCCTTCAAATCTATAGTGAACTCTTCTAGTTGTGCCGCACTTAACTTTTGTATTAAGCAAGTCAAACAATATCGACCCTTTAAATACGTTTCACATATTTTTACACCGTTTTCATATTTCTTTGCAAGTGCATGACAGTCCTCTTCCGAATAAAAGCGTCCTAAACCATATACTGCCTCATGATTTAGCCATGAATCTACTTTACAATCTGTTTGAATTGTAATATGATACCTTGAAAATTGATTTCTAGGAATTGACAGATGGCTCTGACTCGACTAAATTCTAAGAATTGTTTGGTGACCTTGAAAATCTCTCGTCACACCTTCAAAGAACTTTACCCAACTTGGGAAGCATACATTACCGGTCATATATCAGGATACCCCTGTAGGTTGATTTGTAGGACCTGGAAAATTTATAGTAGCCATTGACAATCTATTTGATAGTCAGATAAGGTTGGATCACCTTGAAAATAGATTTCTCGGAATTAACTTTGAAATTTACGTAACTGTATAATTAAAAGATTTTAATTTGTGTTTTTGCACATAAGTTTAAGAGACGTAGGTTTGTAATAAGTCACGGAAAATGTCTCAAAGTAAAAGGATCACAGATCCTGATATAAAGGCGTTAAGGAAAGCTGAATGTATGGGCAGTAAACATTATAATGAAGCGATGAAAATACCTATTAGGAAAGATGATGATGTATCGTGGACCACATTAAACGAGAATCAGTTGAAGGAAATTGAATGTGAAAAACAAATAATAAATAAAATAGATATGATCCAGCAAAGGTATTACAAAATGTTAAGTACATCAAACTTCCCATAATACTTAAATCGATCTTTTATCTGTATATATAGATGAATATTGTGGTTAATAAATTATAAGTTTTATAAAAAATATTTTACTTGTTAGATGACCTAATCAGTCTGAATAATGCATCGTCTGTGTGTTCTCAGAATTTCAGAAGCAATGAATCGCCTTTGTTATCAGAGGTGTGGCCTTATAAGCATAGACTTTGAAGCGTTTCTTGATTTCCCAGAATTGAGATGTATTTAGATGACAATCTATTTTTAGAATAACGGAATAATGGATCGTCTTTGTTCATTTCTCATAGGTGTGACCTTGAAAACTGTAAGAATAGACTTTGAACCGTCGGCTTGAACAATGGACCCTACTTTATTCATGACTTCCTAGAATTGAGGTGGGGTGGTAGCTGGATAACAATCTATTTTTAGGAATCAGAACGCTTATGTTCTCTCGTGTAACCTTGGTGGGAAACGGTTACCTGTGTTGAGAAACAGCCGTCTGTTTTGGAAAACGGACCCCCTGTTTTGGGAAACGGGCCCCCTGTTTTGTGAAACGGGCCCCTGTTTTAGGAAACGTCTAGCTGTTTAGACCACTTGAGGGCACATGGGAGGCGTGACATTGCTTATTGTAATAAGTCTCGAACAATGTCTCAAAGTAGATCCTGATATGAAGACTTTTAAGGGAAGCTGAATGTATGGCTAGTATACAATATAATGAACCCATTAGGAAAGATGGTGTGGTCCGCATTAAACGAGAATCAGTTGAAGGAAATTGAATGTGAAAACAAATAGTAAATAGATATGCTCCAGCAGAGGTATTACAAAAGTGACTATATCCCATAATACTTAAATCTGTATATTGTGGTAGTCTTATAAAAATATTTTACTTGTTAGATGACCTAATCAGTCTGAACAATGTATCGTCCTTGTTCTCGGAATTTTAGAAGCTACGACAGAGCCAAAACAATGAATCGTCTTTGTTCTTTTACCTTGCAAATTGTAAGCATAGACTTTGAACAATGGGCCCCCTTTATTCTTGATTTCCTAGAATTTCAGAAGCTACGACTCAACCAAAACAATGAATCGTCTTTGTTCTCTCATGTGGCCTTGTAAACATAGACTTTGAAGCGTTGACAATGTCTTTGTTATTGATTTCCTAGAATTGAGATAACAATCTATTTCTAACTGAACAATGGATCGTCTTTGTTATCAGAGGTGTGACCTTCTAAGCATAAACTTTAAATCATTGATAATGGATCGTCTTTATTCTCGAAAGATATGTATTTAGATAACAATCTATTTCTAACTGAACAATAGATAGTCTTTGTTCTTTCATGTGACCTTGAAAGCATAGACTTTGAACAATGCATCGCCTTTGTTATTGATTTCCTAGAATTGAGATAACAATCTATTTTTATAACTCAACCTGTACAATGGAATGTCTTTGTTCTTTAACCTTGAAAATTGTAAGCATAGACTTTGAACAATGGGCCCCTTTTTTTGACTTCCTGGAATTGAGATGCGGAATCTCAACCTGAACATGGGGAAACGGTTGCGAAACAGCTACCTGTTTTGGGAAACGGACCCCCTGTTTTAGGAAACGGGTACCTGTTTTTAGGAAACGGCTACCTGTTTTTAGGAAACGGCTACCTGTTTAGAGGAACGGCCACCTGTTTAGGGGGCGTTGCTTTGAAACATGCACCTCAGGGCTCTTGATTTCCTAGAATTGAGATGAATGGATCGTCTTTGCAGAGGTGTGAGCTTATAAGCATAAACTTTAAATCGTTGACAATGGATTGCCTTTGTTCTTGAAAGAGATGTATTTAGCAATCTATTTCTAACTGAACAATGAATCGTCTTTGTTTATTTACCTTGAAAATTATAAGCATAGACTTATTTCTCAGAATTGAGATAACAATTTATTTTTATAACTCGACCAGAAGAATGAATCGCTTTTGTTCTTTTACCTTGAAAATTGTAAGCATAGACTTTGAAGCGTTGACAATGGGTCACCTTTGTTATTGATTTCCTAGAATTTCAGAAGCTATGACTCAGCTAAAACAATAGATCGTCTTTGCTCTTACACCTTGAAAATTGTAAGCATAGACTTTGAACAATGAGCCTCATTCTTGATTTCCTGGAATTGAGATGTGGAATCTCCACCTGAACAATAGACCGCCTTTTCGGGGGAAACGGTTGCGAAACAGCTATCTGTTTTGGGAAACGGACCCCTGTTTAGAAACGGCTACCTGTTTAGGAAACGGTACCTGTTTTTAGGAAACGGCTACCTGTTTTTAGGAAACGGCTACCTGTTTAGGGGAACGGCCACCTGTTTTGGGGGGCGTGGCTTTGAAACATGCACCTCAGGGCTCTTGATTTCCTAGAATTGAGATGAATGGATCGTCTTTGCAGAGGTGTGACCTTATAAGCATAAACTTTAAAGCGCTGACAATGGATTGCCTTTGTTCTTGAAAGAGATGTATTTAGCAATCTATTTCTAACTGAACAATGAATCGTCTTTGTTCATTTACCTTGAAAATTATAAGCATAGACTTTGTACAATACATCGTCTTTGTTCACGATTTCTCAGAATTGAGATAATAATTTATTTCTACCAGAAGAATGAATCGTCTTTATTCATTTCTCATGTGACCTTGAAAGCATAGACTTTGAACAATGGGCCCCCTTTGTTATTGATTTCCTAGAATTGAGATAACAATTTATTTTTATAACTCGACCAGAAGAATGAATCGCTTTTGTTCTTTCACCTTGAAAATTGTAAACATAGACTTTGAACAATGCATCGCATTTTTGATTTCCTAGAAGACTCAGCCAAAACAATAGATCGTCTTTGTTCTCTGACCTTGAAAGCATAGACTTTAAACAATGGGCCCCCTTTGTTTCTCAGAATAGGGCGTGGCCTTGAAACATGCATAGACTTGCTTGAGAGCAATCACCTTCAGGACTATAATGACCTTGAAGCGGGGACCTAGAAGAGGCTTACCACATAACCTTGAAGAGAGTTACACACCTGCGGTCTTGACTTAGCAGGGGGTACCTTTCCTACCGCGTAGCCTGAGGTGACCTTGAAGAGGCAGGAGTACATGACCGAGGTGGCCAATGGGCCCCCTTTGTTATTGATTTCCTAGAATTGAGATAACAATTTATTTTTTATAACTCGACCAGAAGAATGAATCGCTTTTGTTCTTTCACCTTGAAAATTGTAAACATAGACTTTGAAGCGTTTCTTGATTTCCTAGAATTGAGATAACAATCTATTTCTAACTGAACAATAGATAGTCGTTGTTCTCTGACCTTGAAAGCATAGACTTTGAACAATGGGCCCCCTTCTTGATTTGAATAGGGCGTGGCCTTGAAACATGCTTAGGCTTGCTTGAGGGCAATGACCTTCAAGACTATAATGACCTTGAAGGGGACCTCGAAGAGGCAGGGCACATAACCTTGAAGAGAGTTACACACCTGTGGTCTTCCCTTGAAATAGGCAATGTTACCAACCTTGAAATCTAGTAACTTTTCTGGTGACTTTTCCTAGATCTGGTGACAAATCTAGTGACAAAAATAATTTAGGATCCGTATAGCTATACTACTAACCTTATTTTTCAATGATTGAATGTTCATATGACAAACTGTGAGGCTGTTTGAGTGTTTATTGGTCACGTGAGCGCTGATGGTTTTGTGCTTCGGAGAAAAACCTATTGATACACGCACCACTTGGCCAGACATCAGCATTCATAATTTTTTTTAAGTTCGATAAATCTACAGTTACCTTAAAGGATGCGTAATATTCAGGATGTTTCGATTTTAATTGCTCACATTGAACCTCAGAAAACATTGGCTCAAGAAATTTCTGCAGCATATCAACAGTTCTGGAGGGATCTAATTTATATACGTGAAGATACGCTCTCGCGTTTACGGCTTTAATTTCACACACAGCATTATTTTTGTTATTATTTCCTATAATTGGCAGATTTCTTCTGTTTTTCTTATTGACAACAGTTGTCCATTGATCAGCAATTGCATTATCCGTTAGAGAACCGGCATACGTTTTAGAAATAGTGAGTACTTCTGATTTCATTCTATTGTTTACATTATCTACGCCAACGCTATCTACTTTCGATGAGGAAGCAGTCGGTCCCATGTCTGGTTTTGTAGACGGATTATTTCCAGTAGTTTCCACAGATGACGAATTTTATTATTCAACAGTTTATTTATTTTCTTATCCGAGAAAGCAACAGGGGTCAAGCGTGTAGATTCTTTATCACCAGAGTTCACTTTCACATTTTGTAATTTATTTAGAAGCACAATTTGATTCTGTAATGAATTAATAGTGATCCCTTGATTATTAATAAGTCTATCTTTATCCAATAGTGATTCCTTTAAAAATGTTATCTCTATTTCCAATAATTTAATAGTCATTAAGGAATTTTCATTGTATACACATTCGTCAATTTGATTTGCACTTTCACAACAATCTAAAAGCTTGTCATCAATTACCTTAATATTTTTTATATGCGTTGCACACCCAGGGTGATACACTGCACTACACTTCTCACATTTGAGGAATATTTGGGGAATTTTTCCACATCTTTTGGACGTTTTATTAAGAATCGGCGCTGTCACATCCGTACCGGCCGCCATGCTTCGAATTATAAAACAAATGGAAAACAAATAGAAATAGTACACGATGAATTGAAGCAGGTCTGTTGATTATATATGCTGCTGTGTGAGCATCGCTTGCATCTGATTGGTCGTGTGTATTATCGGCACATGTTTTTCGTTCTCGGATTTTGTTTCGTATTCATTTCACAGTATAACTTTGTTGATGCAACACGTATATTTATCCGATTTCAATTTTTTTTTTAGAATTTTTGTGATTTAAATTAATTTAAATTCAGGTGTGTAAGAATATAAATATTTTCAAGTGATTAAAGGATAAATTATTAATATTTTTTTGTATAAAACCAATTATTTTATGTGGTTTTTTTAGCAAAAAAGTGAAAATGAGTAACCAAAAAGGTCCTAGTATCTCAACCAGAGGATGTTCTGTTCGAATTCGCCGGTAAGAATTTGGTCATTTTTAATTGTGATATGTTTGTTTATGTTTTTTATATTTGTTATTGTTTATTGTGATTGTCAGTTCGTCTATTGATCGTCTAGACCGTTTACCGTGGACAGCTCATGGCCGTTTGTGTATGGAAAACTATGTTTAGTTTATACCGTTTTTTTTTGCTTACGAATGCGCGTCACATTATTTTTTGTTTACAAACAGATTGACCCAAGAAGATATAGATCTTCTTTGGGAAAAGAGTGACTCCGAGGAAGAGACTAGTTTTGTGGATGATGTCGGAGACGACGATGATTGGGTTCCCCAGGACTGCGATGCATCAGACGCGGAGAGTGAAGACCACGAAATAGAAGTGGAAGTTCTTGTTCCCGATGAGAATGTCATCATAGAAGAAAGCATAATGGAAGAGAGTGAGGACCTCGATATGCCCGAAGCTGAAGCAATGCAAGGCCCTCTGTTTATGACATCCAAAGATAACATCGAATGGAGATGTTTACCTTTCCCATCTGGGCAAGCAAGATCAATAAATACCATGACGAAAAGAGGTAAGGATGTCATAAAATATTTAATGATTCATTTACTCATTGATTTATTTTCTTTCAGGCGGAGTTGACCAAGGATATGTCAACGTTACCATGAAAAAAAAAACAAATTTTCTCTTCAATATTTACGGAGTCGATGAAGTCCCAAATTATTCTTTGGACCAATAAAAGAGAAGAAAAAGATGTCGCTGAATATAATGAAAAAAATCCAGACAAAACTAGACGGGTTTGGCAGATTCTTACTCCAGTTGAATTAGATGCCTTCATTGGTCTATTATTATTATCAAGAAAAGATAAATGGAACGACTATGCATTGCACGAGTTATGGGGGAAAGATAGCGTAATGCTGTATCGAGCCGCGATGAGTAGAGATCGATTCGTTCAATTATTGAAATACATTCGTTTCGATGACCCCCGAACTCGAAATCAACGGATGGAACAGGACAAATTTGCACCAATATCAGAGCTATGGTTGATGTTGAATGACTACTACCCCAACGACTCCATAACTGTAGATGAACAGTTATTCCCGTTTCGGGGTCGCACCCGTTTCACACAATACATGCCCTCCAAACCAGCCAAATATGGCATCAAATTTTGGTGGGTTTGCAACTCCGAAACGGGATACCCTCTACGAGGAGAGGTGTACCAAGGAAAACAGCCAGGCCAAGCACCAGCCACCGGCCTTGGAGAATCCGTTTTAAAGAAATTTGTTTCTGTTTATGCAGGATCTGGAAAAAATGTAACTACAGACATTCAACTTAATGAATGCTCTTTATGAGATGAAACTAAGTTTAGTCGGAACAGTTCGCCAGAATAAAAGCTTAATCCCGCAAGAACTGAGGTCACTAAAAACGGATGACGTCGGTACAGCCCGATGTGCTTTTGGGAAACGGTGTACTATGCTTTCGGTCGTCACCAAAAAAGAGCGTGCTGTTTATCTCCTGAGCAGCATGCATCGCACATCAGGCCAAGTACGTGAGATGGTTCGTCATAAAGAAAAAGTCATTGAAGAAATAAATGACTTTTATAACGCCACGAAGGGAGGCGTTGACATTTTTGATCGGATGTTGAGCAACTACACATGTAAGCGCAAAACAAATCGATGGCCACTAGCGTTTTTTTTTCAATATGTTGGATGTGGCAGCTCTTGCGTCTTACATAGCCTACAAGGAGTTACATCCACATGAAGTCAACAAAAAATACCGAAAATATTTTTTGACTCTATTGGCCAGAGAACTATGTATAGAAAACATTCAATATAGGGCTTCGAATCCGTTGGTTTATTCACGTGGCACAACTCGCGTTGCCATTGAATTTGTGCTTCAACGAAAACTACCTTCTGTTGTCCCACTTGCTCCTGCTGTTGCCCAGGCTCCTCGTGAGCAACGAGCCCCCAAAACGATTCAAGGGAGTTGCCACCTGTGCCAGTCGCTGGAGAAACAAAAAAGGAAATCAAAGAACCTATATTCAAATTGTTCAAAGCCTGTTTGCAATGAGCATGCAGTAATTGAGTACCGTTGTAGTCATCCTTGTGTTACTGAATAATCATTTTTACCCTGTATTATTATCTTTTTACCTTTTATTATTATCTAATTATCAATAAAGATAGTTGAATTAATATTTCATTTCGATTTAATTGATTAGTAATGTGTTTTATATCTTAAATTGCTTGGGGTTGCGGGAGTAACCATCCGTATTCTGTACTATTTTTGGGCAGGGTTTTGGAAAAACTAAATTTTTGAAAAATCTAAAAAATTATAGTAATAGGAAATGACCGAAAATTGATGACAAATACTTTCTTTAAGATGACCTAAAATTTCAGCTTTCTACAATAAATAGATTTTTCAATATTCATCGCCAAATATGTCGTGGTTACTCCCGTAACCCTTCAGTAGCTCTAGGGTCAAACACGATAATTCTCCATTTTAGATCCGCCATTTTGAATTTTTTAATTTTGACAAATGATTTATTTTTAGCGATCTTAAAAACCCCCAATACCCGACTTTAAAAAAAATTTGCACTCTGAAAACGGTGCGCCACTGGCAGTATTAAAATCTTTTTTTTTAGATAATATTTTACAAATTAACAAAGTTGAATTGGATTATTAGTCCACAATACCTGAATTTGTGCCATATCTGTTATAATTCCCCATTTTTGATCCGCCATTTTGAATTTTTTAGTTTTGACCAATGATTTATACCTAGCGATGTTAAAACTCCCAGTATCCAACTTTCAAAAAAAATCTCTTGATAAATTAAATAAACACGATAATTCACCATTTTTGATCCGCCATTTTGAATGTTTTAATTTTGATGAATTGATTTATACTTAGCAATCTTAAAAACCTCCAATGGCCCCAATACTCGACTTTAAAAAAAATCGGTTGATAAATTAAAAAATGCACAATTTTGTACCCTACAAACGGCGCGCAACTGGTTATTATATATTTTTTTATTTTAAAATTATATAAAACAGTATTAGTTTGTTTATTAATTATGTAACCTTTTAAAATTTGAAGCAATGAATTTTTTTAATTTTCTAATCCCCTAAAAATGCCCCGCCACTGGTTGGATTTTGCCCATTAACGAACTTGACCTAGATTTTATGGCAAATAATTTTTGTACCTAATTTCATATCGATAGCTTTAATGGTACAAAAGATATCGCGCATACACACAAACAGACACACAGACGGAATTTTTTTTCAAAAAATGTGTTTATCGTATTGTTTAGGCCACACAACGTCGAGAAATGTAAAAAAGGGATTTGAAAATTTAAACCGATTACATAGCTTTCTCTTTATACGTAAGTATATGAAAAAGCAATTACAGTGTGAAAACTGCCAAACCTTATTTTATCACAATAATAAATATGTATGTAACGTGTTAATCTAGCATCAGAAATTTAGTATGAGGTTTTTATACCTGTTGTTAGGCAACACACCTTACGGAGATTTCAATTTTTAGAAATTTGGCAATAGTGTACGTATCTACATTCAATTTTCTAGTAAATTTAGAAATGCGATGATGTCGAATTTTCTCATTTGTGAAAAAGAATTATGTGACTTTTCTTTCCGGTTTCTTCTATGACTGAAGACATTTTGGGCTAAACGGAAAAATGCGTTGTTAGAAAATTTATATGGGAGAGATAATTTCTTGTAACTGCTATGAAATCTTTACTTAATAGAAGCTACAACGTGATCAATCTCAAGTGAACTGTAGTGGTATGACAAAAATCCCTAGTTGTTAATATTGTTGTGTTTTGCAGTTGGCTGCTTTGGATTTTTAGTGTGGTTTTAGTCGTTTTAGTTTATGTCAGTTTATGTCATCTTATACCTTCGTTTTTCACTTTTGTATTTTCTTGAGTTATTTACAAACTGTCTATATCAAGACATTTCCGTAGCGGCTACCGAGATGGTAATGGGCAATGACATTATTCATTGCAAACATGCATCGATCAATTTACTGTTGAGTACCCAAATGAAAATATTAGTTACGAAACATTTAGTCAACATCGTAATCGATTTATAGCTCGATGCATGGAAACTGGTAGTGTTTCAAACGCGAAGCTTCGGCAACTGCCTTAACAGAGGACACCAACCGAATCAATGAAATTGAAAAATTATAGCCCAGAATCTCGTCGATAGTATATCGAGTCTTAAACTCTGAAATACTGGTTAATAATGACTTTTTGTGGGAGGGTCCTATTTGGCTTAAAAATAACACCTACACTTTACGAAAATACAACGAGTGTTAGCTTATTCATTAGGATTCATTAAAAATATAAGTACACATAAAGGCGATAAAACAAAACAATTTGAGAGTTAACCGTAGAGGAAATTAACACCGCTATGCACAAACTAATCTTAATAGTACAAAATCAATTCTTTAAACCAAATATTGAATTAATAACTTCGTCGAAAAAATTAGCAAACAACAAAACATTTTGTCATTCATTGACAAGGATGGATACTTCGAGTGGGAGGAAGACTGTCTAAATCATCATTAGACTGTGAACACAAGAATCCTATTATCTTACCCTCAAGAAGCTCTTCAACAGCTTTAATCACTGAATATAAAATAAATCTGCACAGCGGTGTGGATGGCACACTTGCAATTATTCGAACTAGGCTCTGGCCTATTCAAGGTCGCAGTACTGCAAGAAAGGTAATTCACAAATGTGTTAAGTGTTCACGATTGAAATTAAGTAAGGAGGGTCCCTTCATGGGAGATTTACCTTGAGAGCGGGTTCAACCTTCGAGGCCATTTATGCATACAGCGGTGGACCATGCTGGTCCATTTCTCGTTAAAGATGGGAAAACGCATAATAGAAAAATTGTCAAGGCATACTTCTGTTTATTCGTGTGTTCTGCCACTAAGGCCATCCATTTAGAGGTAGCTAGCGGCTTATCTACTTCATCATTCCTAAATTCATTTAAGATATTCGTTGGCAGAAGGGGCGCGGCAACAGGTTATCAAATTATTAAACAGTGTCCTAATTTTCTGATTGTTTTAAACAATATTCCATCAATTGGAAATTTATTCCAAGTTGAAATATTATTACATTATTTTTATGATTAAGATCTAATAAAACATGTCGTTGACGAAATGATAAATGACTTGTTTGAGATTTTCTTGACATAGTTCACATCTGTGGCAATCCTTAAATAGAATCATCCGTAAAAATTTGATTAGATGCGTTTATAACTCTTCCTTTATTATGTAAAGGTGACTTAATATTTTGATATTTAGATAATGCATCAAGTTTCGCTCTTTGAGGTTTTTGTACAAATGTTAAACGTAAGGTCCACGCATATAAAAGTTAATGTACCAATTCTATCCCAATCATCTCTATTTATTCTTCATAAAATCTGTAAATGTAAACTTAAAATATATTTAGTTCTTTTAACCAAAGTACATAAGTATTTGATTGCGTAGAAATGTATTTTTAGTTTTCCTACAAATTAGATTGGCACCATTTTTATTAAAGAGTTTTTAATGTACAGAAATTTTGACACAACATAGTAAAAAAGTAGGTGATGTAAGTATCTATTATAATTTCCATTAAATATTTAATTGATATGTTTAAGTTCTTTGCTATCACAACTTTCTATTAACTTTTATAATTTTTGTTGAATTTGGTTTTTGATTGTAGCATTTTTCATTGTTAGCGTTTCTTTGTAGAGGGAGTTCTGGAACGTCATTTTCAAGATGGTCGAATAATATTAATTTATTAAAGAGATGTGTATTTATCGTTTTTAAAATAAAATAGTTGGCTTAACAAACACATGTACCTAATAGCTATAACAGGCTTATCCTTTGCGAAGGTGTCTACAACTGCTATTGAAAAGAATAAATTATACAATTTAAAAACCCAAAACATAAGTATTCGTATTTAAGGTATTAGATAAATTTCAATGTTTAAAATCAAAGTTATACTCTGTTTCATCTTATTTTGCAGGCCAAGGAAACCTAAGGATGGTATGGTAGCACTGTCAACAGAACAAAAAATTACTATCATAGTTTGACTTTTGAAAATTATAGGTTATATATTGCATATGTAATCTATAATTTTCAAAAGTCCATCAATACGTATCATTTTAATTTAACCTATCCTGAAAATCTACTGCGCTTTTTCATAAGTTCCCAATGGGAAGATTTGTTTTCGTTCTTCTCTTGACTATTGCGTACACATGAAAGTGAATAACCAGTAATATATCTATTTAAGTCGTAGCTAAATAGAAGTGACCATAAGATTGCTGCTTTCGTATCCATGGACATATTTAAATGTATTTTTACTAAAATTTTGATGGCCAAAGGTGTGATCATATTCCGATTGCATTGTCCTAGTATTATAATGTTATAGTGTTATAATAACAGGAGGAATATTTTCAGTCGAAAAATTTCCCATATGTCTCTCCCAATCACTTGAAATTGCCACATTGTAGGAGAACATTTGGATAAATCCTCAAGCCATAATTTCTGAATCCTGCCTTTGGATAGAGATATTTATTGTAATAATTTTTACAAAAACTTCATACTTCATACCTATGCTTAATCAAAATATTATCAACTACCAACTACATATTTTTTTCCTTTGGACCTAAAAGGTTGAATTTTGTTCCACTGTTGCTTTTTTGTGATTTTGCCCTCAATGGACCACTCCTGCAGTTGATCTTTATTACTGGAAAATCAGGATTGCTTGTCTAACTGCAGCAAATGATACGGTGCGTTATCCATAACTACCACACAATTTCCGGACAGCGGAAGAATCAGAATCAAAATTAGTGTAATCACAGACCCGTGTTGTACGTGCGCAACTGTCTCGTTTCGCAATGGTTTCTCGATTTCCAATTTATACGATAATAAAGAAATTCTAATTACTCATTTTTTATAGGAATGAAGATACATTTAGGTATCTTCGATTATGATAGATTTTGCTTAAATATGTTCATCACAAGTACAATCGACCTCTAAACTTTGCCTACTACAATATGTGCCTTATAGTCCATACGGTACACTTTTTCCGGTACGTTTTTGAGATTGACACCAATTCAAAATTTCGCGCTAGAGTGACGTCATGACTTTTTGACCCTATACGAAAAATGTAATGTGTGTAATTGAACAAATTCGACGGGTACGAACAATTGTCTGAATATCTTTAATAAACCTAATTTTTTTACCATTCTGTAAGCACTCCTTTCTAAATCTACCATAGAAACAATTTTTTTCGTATCTAAAAGGATATTTTTTCTGGTGAGGAAAGTAACAAATTAGTGTTGCCACGTTGATCATTACATTTAAAATGGTAAAGTACCCGTCTCAATTTTTTTCCGCGTCGAACATGTTTTTTTTTAAAACTTATATTTACATCATAATTCTTAAAGTGGATTGTAATAAAATTCTACTTGCATAGGAATTTTATTAAACACTACGATTATCCTTTTCCTTATCATTTTGAAATAATGGGCGATACCGTACCAATAGGAATCACCAGCAACGGTCACGTGGCGTAAACATTAAAAAAAAGCTCGTGTGTTAAATTTGGAGCTCGGATTGAAGAACACCACCTTCTTCTGTAGTTGTACAAATAATTATTTCCGATGCATCATTATTCACCTCAAAAAAAATAAGTCTTACAGTGTTTGTCGTTGCATGGTAACCATTACACTAATTCATATCGAAACTATTATATATACATATATACAGGGTTTTCCACGGTAGGCGTTCGTTAGAAGTTTATGTGGTTAGAAGCAATTTAGAAATCTGAATTTTTGGACTTAAGGGTTATTTAAGATTCTCTTTCATTCTAAGATATTTTCAAGGTCATGTTACTTCCGGTTATACCGGAAGTCGCCACTAACTTCCTTATTTTAAATGGAACACCCTGTATATTATTTTATTTTTGGATTCTTGACAAAATTTTAGGATAAGTCTTATAAGGGTTTCCTATACCTTTTTTCAACTGTTTCTTAGATATCTTCATTTTTCCAAAAATTTTGAAAGATGTAACCCTATTTTCAACACAGCTTGTCTTACTTATTTTTGACTGATGGAAAGTGCTTCTGGAGTAGACAGAAGCATAAGAACTATACTTTTGAAACACTCATTAACAATTGATTTATTGCATACATGGTGTTCAAAATTTGATGAACTATTAAACAATTTTCAAAGTTGAAAAACTTTGTTAATTCAAATGTGACACCCTGTATATTATTGGATGAATAGATGCAGCATTTAGTTATGCATCGTTTGGCTATAACATTACCTATACCTATTATCGACAATTTTCTTGTTAATTGATATTTTCTACTTTAATCTGATTTTTGACAGAAACTGAAATGTTTTTCAAAAATAAAATGAACTTAATCCAAACTACACAAATTCTATTTTATTAAAACAATGAAATAAAACAAGAAGATAACAAAATTGAGAGCATAATAACAAATGAAAAACATAAAACAATTATTTGAACATAACTAGAAGAAAAGTGATAAAAAAGATAAAATGAATCATTACAAATGTTCCACATGACCACCAATTTGATTTAAGCATTTTATAACTCGTATAACTCCGTATTTTTTATAAAAGCCGATAAAATTCATAAACTGCAATCTAGTGAGCCTTGATCTTGACACGCAACCGGAAGTAACATGACCTTGAAAATATTTTAGAAGAATGAAAGAGAATCTTAAATAACCCTTAAGTCCAAAAATTTAGATTTCTAAATTGTTTCTAACCACATAAACTTCTAACGAACTCCTACCGTGGAAAACCCTGTATGTACTATATATATATATATATATATATATATATATATATATATATATATATATATATATATATATATATACAGGGTTAGTCACGCTCAACGGACGGAACCTAGCGGTAAAACGATAAATGATATCAAAAATCGTTTGACACAAGTATGTAGGTCTATTTGGTCTACAAATTAAAATTAGTGTAGAATATACAGGGTTACTCAAAAAAAAGTTACATATCAAAGTTATGTTTTTTTAAATGGATCACCCTGTATTTTATTACTTTTTTGAATCCTACTTTAAAAAATAATATGTATTTATTCAAGTAACCCTATATCTAAGTTTGATAGTTTTCGAGTTATTCAATTGTTTCTAAAAATGTAGAGTAATTGAAAAAAATTAATTACAACTTAACATAAATTTTTTTAATTAATTTGCTTTTAGATTTCGATTCTACACTTCTTGGACTGTCTATCAGAATAATTACAATAGTAAATTAATATACAGGGTGTTCCTAACTTCAACTTTGATTTTCTCCAAGTATTTGGTGCTATTACTTTGTTATTTTAAATGGAACACCCTGTATTTTATTCCTTCATGAGAAAGGAAATTTAATACTCTTTTAAACTGATATAGGGTTCCCTATCCCAATTTTCAGTATTTTCCGAGATATTTCCATTATTTTACCAGTATGCATAAATATTGATGGTTTTATAGCAAATACTGACAAGATAGCCTTGGAATACAAAAGAAAATAAATTAAAAATTTATAATTTAAAATTTACATATTAAAGAAGTATTTTTTTTAAATGAATCACTTTGTTACATTTTTTAATTGTCCTTAAAAAACTAACGTATTTATTTAGGTCACCGTATACTTAAATTTGATACTTTCCGAATTATTCAATTTTTTCTAAAACTGTAGTGTAAGAAAAAAAGTTAATTGCAACTTAATACAGACTTTTTGATTAATTCGCTCCTTGGACTTTCTAATAAAATAAGTAAAATTGTTCCAAACTTTAACTTTGATGTGCATCAAGTTTTTAGTGTTATTATTAAATGGAACACCCTGTATTTTATCCCTGCATGAAAATTTAATATTATTTTCCCTATCCGAATTTTCTTTATTTCCGAATTATTTGCATTATTTTATCAGTATGCGTAAATGTTGAAGATTTTATGATAAACTCTAAGTAGGCTTTGAGAAAATTAACAAATACAACATTTTCTTATGTCAGATAGTAAAAACTTATTTAGTGTTGATTTCACTATGTAACATAATTAATACAATGAAAGAATACCCAATTGAAGATCGAGTAAATATGATTTTTATATTAGGTGAATGTTTTCAAAATTGCTTATTAGCATCACGTGTTTATGCTGAAAGATATCCTCAAAAAGACCATCCTCGCAAAGAAGTGTTCGAGAGACTTTTAAACCGATTTATTGAAACTGGCAGTGTTGAATATAAAACACGAGAAATAGCAAAGCCCGTAACGGAAAATGAAGATTTACAACTAGCAGTTTTGCAATCTGTAATTGGTAAAATCGCAATAACACTTCGACAATTATTTCTCGAGAACTGGATATAAGGCAATCCAGCGTAAGTAGAATAATAAGAAAACATAACTATCTTCCGTATCATATACAAATGCATCAGCATTTGTATGGAGTGGATTTTCAACGTAGACTGGAATTTTGTCTATGGTTTCTCGACCATACGGCAGAAGATCAATATTTTTATGATAATTTGTTATTCACTGACGAACCTACATTTCACAATAATGGACTGGTTAATAGGCATAATTTTCACTATTACGCCACTGAGAATCCTCATCAATTTAGAGCAATAGATCGACAAAATCGTTGATCCCTAAACGTATACGGGGGACTAATAGGAGAACATGTAGTAGGGCCATATTTTTTTAATGTCCATTTGAATGGAAGAGAATTTTTAAGATTTTTGGAAAACGAATCTTGGACTCTCCTAGAAGATATTCCTTTAGATGTGAGGCAAAAAATGTGGCTACAATTAGATGGTGCGCCAGCACATTTTTCAAGGAATGTGAGGGAATATTTAGACCGGACATTTGAAGGTAAGTGGGTAGGTCGAGGAGGTCCTAGCAATTGGCCTGTTAGGTCCCCCGACTTAACAACAATGGACTTTTTTCTGGGGATACATCAAAACCCTTGTGTACCACACTGCTCCAACTACCTCTGAAAACATGAAAATACGCATTAGAGAAGCATGCGCGACAATCACACCCCAAATGCTAAATAATGTGAAACGCTCATTTGAAAAGAGGATAATGCTGTGTATTCAACAAAATGGATATCACATTGAACATTTATTATAAAATGAGTTTAGTAGAGTGATTTATTGTTTAATTTGTAAAATTATAATATTTTCAATTTATTTGTTTTATATTTCAAGGCCATCTTGCCAGTATTTACTATAAAATCATCAATATTTATGCAAATTTTTCTAGAAGATCATCAAAAGCGTATGGAATTTTGTGAAGATATGATGAATCGGGCTAATGAAAACGAAAGATTTATTGAAAATATTTTGTTTGCGGACGAGTGTTCTTTTAACTTACACGGTCATCACAATCCGTCTGTCGAAAAGGTACTATTAAATATCCTCCTCGCTCACCTGATATCACGCCGAACGACTTTTTTGTTTGGGGATACGTATCCCAGGCATGAACGTGCTAACAATTTGGACGAACTTTGTGTCAAAATTACAGACTCTTTAAACAGCATCACCCAAGAAATGTTAGAAAACACCCGAACTGAATTTTATCACAGATTGGGTTACTGCCTTGCGCAAAGTGGAGGTCTTTTCGAAAATCTTATAAAGTAGAGTTTTGAAAAAAAGTGTATTCTGTTCATTTTTAAAAATAGTTGGTTTTTCAATATGAATTATAATGCTAAAGTTAAACCTTAAACTTAAGTTATACTATCAAAGTAAATGTTAATGTTCTTGTTTGTAGCTCTCGTACGCTTCTTCTTGGTTCTTCTTACGAGTAGTAATGGAAGCATGTCATAAATTCGCAATTACAATAAACTTCGATGTTTGAGGTATTATCATTTAATGTTTAAGTGTAAAGTATTTACTTAATAGTTTCAAAGAACGCGACTTTTCAAAATCATCTTAATTGCTTTGATTTCGTTAGAAATGTTGAAGCTAGATTGAATGAGACTTAAGTAGTTTATATTTTGTGCCTACATGAAAATATGTACAACTGGCAACATCGGTAAAGCTTTGTCTCTCTCACACTCATATAATGCTTATTACCTTTCTAGCTTTCTAGCAGACCCGTAATAATGTTTTTCCATACCTGTATATATACAGGGCTATTCACGCTATTCGACACGAAGTAGTATGGCTAAAGTATTTGATTTTAAAAAGTTTTATTTTATGAATGGATAGGGACCTATTGGCGCTACATTTTAAAATTATTTTCTTGTTATACAGGGTGTGCCAAAAACACGAAGAGTAACAAAATTGGTATTTTTTAAATGGAACACCCTGTATATTATTTTATTTTCAGTTTCTATGATGAAAATAAATGCGAGTTTCATTAAGGCTTAACCTACCTAAACCGTATGGTTTTTGAAGTGTTTGATATTTTGTGAAAATGCTCAATTTCTCAACTTTTTTATTTTCAACCAAATTAACTCTACTAATTGATCAAGTTTTATGTCGCCCGTGTTAAACATTTACTAACTTATACAAGGTATCTTAAAATTAAGGGTCAATAATTACAATCTTTAAACGGTAGTAACTTATTTAGCTTAAATAAGACACCCTATATTTCATGGCACAAGCAGATGTAAAATTTAATTGTCTATCGAATAGCTACATATTCCTATGCTAACTTTTAATATTTTTAAGTAAATGCACGTTTTGTTTGTGCAAACAGAGTTCAAGAAGTTTGGAATTTATCAAGTCACCTTGTCGTTTTGACACGTCGTTACTATTGACTGATAGCGGTTGTATAGATATTTACAAAGGTCTTTAATTGTAATAATTTCATCTAGTGGTGGTAGCAGTGTTTTTTGATATTTGTATTATTAGTCTATTTTTAAGAATGCTAGTTTATCCGAAAGAAGAACGCATCGACATGATTTTTATTCTCGGACAATCTCTGCAAAACTGCCTCCTGGCATCACGAATTTACGTTGAGATATTTCCCAACAGAAATCATCCAAATAAAGCAGCATTCGAAACACTGTTGAATCAATTTAGACAAACTGGAAGTGCCCTGTATAAAAAAACTCACTACAAGCAAACCTGTGACAGAAAACGAAGAGACTCAATTTGCTGTGCTTGCTTCTGTAACCGAAAATCCCCATATTAGTCAAAACCAAATTGCCCAAAATATCAACATTAGCCAAGCAAATGTGTCAAGAATTATTAAGCGGTATAATTATCATCTTTATAAAATCCAGCTTCGATTATGGGAAACGAGTTGAATTTTGTATGTGGGTATTAGATAAAGTGGCAGAAAATGGAACCTTTTTTAATTCTGTTCTGTTTACTGATGAATGTACATTTCACAACAACGGAACCGTTAACAGACATAACTTCCACTACTATTCTGATTCCAATCCGCATCAATTTAGGATTATTCATAGTCAACACAGATGGTCAGTGAATATGCGGGGCGAAACAATGAGTCTATATTTAATTGATCCTTATTTTTTCCAAGAACATTTAAATGGAATGTTGTTTTTAAAATTCTTAAGAAATCCGTTTCCAGCCCTATTACCAGGCCTTCCCTTAGACATAAGAAGAATGATGTGACTTCAAATGGACGGAGCTCCCGCACATTTCGCGGGGTCCGAGAACATTTAAATCACCATTACCAAAATCCATGGATTGGAAGAAATGGATCTTAACATTGGCCTCCACCTCCAACAACACCAGATGATCTAAAACAGCGCATAAAAGAAGCTTTCCAAACTGTAAGCCCAGGTATGTGGGAAAATGTTGCGGAAAATTTTAAAAAGAGAATACGTTTGTGTTTAGAGACTGACGGTCGCCATTTTGAACATTTCATTAAGTGATTTTTACGTATTACTATTCTTTTATTTTAAACTACTAAACTACTATTACCTACATAATAATTTAGATTAGGTTGTAGGTCTTGATGACTGCTTCAATTAATTCTGTTTGTCACAACGACTTCAATTATAAATTTCTTGAACTCAGTTTGCACAAACAAAATGTGCATTTTACTTGAAAATATGAATAGTTAGCCATAGGAATATGTAAGTACCTACTATTCGACACACAACTAAATTTTACTTCTGCTGTTGCCATAAAATACAGGGTGTCCTATTTAAGTTAAATAAGTTACTACCGTTTAAAAATTGTAATTATTGACCCTTAATTTTAAGACACCTTGTATCAGTTAGTAAATTTTTCACACGGGTGACATAAAACTTGATCAATTAGTAGACTCCAGTCTTAATTTGGTTGAAAATAAAAAAATTCAAGTTGAGAAATTGAGCATTAAATTTGTTACCACATTTTCACAAAATATTAAATACTTCAAAAACCATAAGGTTTAGATAGATTAAGCCTTAATAAAACTCGTATTTATTTTCATCATAGAAACTGAAAATAAAATAATACACAGGGTGTTCTATTTAAAAAATAGCAACTTTGATACTTTTCGTATTTTTGGCATACCCTGTATAACATGGAAATAATTTTAAAATGTAGCGCCATAGGTCCCTATCCATTCATAAAACTTTTTTAAAGTCAAATACATGTTTGATCAAAATCGGGACACTTATTGAAAAACCCTTTACTACGTTATACGAAGTTTGATGTCAACATCCCGTTTATTCAGGAAATAGGATAACAATGTTTAAAATAAGCTGATTTAAACCCTCTATATCTTTGAGTATGTATGTTTATAGGAACTTTTCTTTGTTAAATGTTATACAAAACTGATTCTAGGTTAAGTGAACGTTATGGTCATTGTCTCCTTACCTGTACTTTACAATGTTAAACAAGTTTTTCCGCTTGTATATTAATGTATAATGTATAAATGTTATTGAGTTGAGAAGTTATTGTTTTGATGAATTTTAAGGGCATTGCACTTGAAGATAACGCTACGTTTTAGAAGAGCAGGTACAAAATTACTCAATTTTCTCTTTTATTTTGAATAACAACATTCTAGCAATAAGTTTTCAGCTGGGATATACCCGCCGTTTGTTTATTTTAATTAAACGAAATTGGTTTTTAATCAAACTTTGCACGGCTAATAACGTCACTTCAGAAAAGTCCAATTTATCTGAATATGTTCAGAAACCTTCCAATTAGTTTGAAAATTAGAAAGCAGATTAAAATAACTATTCTTACGTAGACTATTTGTGAGTTTAAACTGTTTTCAACGTTTAATTATCACTACACTTAAATTAGACTATAAGTAAGTAAAGTATTCGTAAAATTTGGTTAGACAAAAAATTTTCAAAGAAGTTGATGAGAACAAGGTAAATGAAAACAGCTCGCATTTCTGGTTTTACCTTCTAAGCTACATATGCTTAATAGGTATACAAGGTGTCACAGAAATGATAGAAGACACTTAAAGAAACATTGATTATTAATAAACTAGTGTAAAAACAATCTCAATTACAAAAAAAAGATAATTTTTACATTACCGGAATTGTCTGAAGTTACGACCACCATTTTCGATGCACAAGTTAAAAATAATTTTTTCATTGTAGGAATTGTTCGAAGTTATCACCACCATTTTCGATGTACAAGTTATAACGATGTGTAATCGACTGTCGAATTCATCAAAATAAATGCGGATGTTCACTAATATCCTCAAACGCCAGAATCATTTGAGCCACTAACTCTTCTTCTGTATTAACGGATGTCTCATAAACCAGTCATTTAATATGACCCCAAATACAAAAATCAACTGGAGTCATATCTAGTCGACGTGCAAGCCAAGAAATGGATACACCTCTTCCGATCCATCCAATTGTGCATTTAGATTATTTCGGCAATTTAATCCAAGGTGTGCTGGTGCACCATCATGCTGGAGGACAATATTTCTTCGAATATTAAGTGGGACATTTTCAAGCAATTCTGGTAGAGTATGTTCCAGAAAAATCCTATACACATGACTGCACATGACCACACTACATAATTGTCAACAATCCCGGCCCACATATTAACAGAAAATTTCCGTTGATGAGGTAACCTGCGAACGGCGTAAAGATTTTCTTCGCTCCAAATGTGACTATTGTATGTATTAAAATAGCCATACCTTGTAAAGTATGCCTTGTCTGTCCATAATACACTCGTAGGAAATCTCGGTTCGTCGTTAAGTTTATTCAAGTACCATTCGGCAAATTGAACTCTGTTGGGATAATCGACTGGAATTAACGATTGTACTATTTGAATATCAAACGGATGTTTCTGGTATTCCTTTAATACCCTCCATGCAAATGTGTGGCTTGTATTCATCGCATGTGAAATGGCACAAGTTCTTGTTTTCGGGTTATTTTCAACTTGTTGCAAAACTTGGTCCTGAAAGTCGACATTTTGGACGGTACGATTGACTCCCGAATCCATTTCCTTTACTTGAAATTCAACAGTATCTCGAATACGCTGATTCAATCTAGAAAATGATTTGTGTGCGTGTGTGCTTGTATGCCTGTGTGCGTGTGTGTGTGTGTGTGCGTGTGTGCGTGTGTGCGTGTGTGCGTGTGTGCGTGTGTGCGTGTGTGCGTGTGTGCATTTATGCGTGTGTGCGCGTGTGCGTGTGTGCGTGCGTGCGCGTGCGAGTGTGTGCGCGTGTGCGTGTGCATGTGCGCGCGTGCGCGTGCGTATGCGTGCGTGCGCGTGTGTTTGTGCGTGTGCGTGCGTGTTCGCGTGTGTACGTGTGCGCGTGTGCTAGTATGCGCGCATGCGCGTGCGTGCGTTCGTGAGTGTGTGTGTGTGTGTGTGTGTGTGTGTGTGTGTGTGTGTGTGTGTGTGTGTGTGTGTGTGTGTGTGTGTGTGTGTTTGAACGCGCAAGAGCATGGATGTGCGCGCGCGCGGGCGTGTGTGTGTATATATGTTTGTTAGTGATGGACACAATCGAATGGTTTCAACAAACGAAACACCTAGGCCAGTTTTTCGTTTTTCAGGAGAATACGGTTTCTCATGTCTCGAGTTGCCAAGTCGGCTCGGTACAGTTGGCAATCGCTACAGATATATTACATTTGGGATATAATAGCTTAATTCGCAGCACGTGCGGCGGTAAAGCTATACATCTTGACAGATGATTGCAATTTTTTTCTCCCTTATTTTTCGCTTTTCATTTGTGATAAGTTTAGTTTCACTGAAGTCAAATCAATCGTGCAGCAAGTTGATGTCGAAGATTAAAATCAGCTGCCGCAATGGTAATAAAATCTATAGATTGAGATCAGTCGAGTGTGGAACGTAAGATGTGCAAGAAACGTTTTCTTTTCAGGGTGTACGCAACCTTTCTGTTAGGCACATATACTGAACCTGACATCTAATTTAAGAATTTGTTTTATTTAGAATACTGTGCTACGTATCCTTTCAAACATTAAAAAAAAACTTAAATTTTGTATTTAAGCTTGATCTTATTTCTACGGGAGCTGATTAGATTTTGGGAAAGCCAGTCACAGAGAGAGGGTTTATTACGCGCAATATTTCGTTTTTTTACTAAACAAGTGAATACTTCAAAGATATAATACCATCATATAAACCTTCAAACTATAAATTATAATCGTAGTATACCGACCAAACGTGCCAAAAATGGAGGATACACAGATACACGGACATACGGTTACAAGGATACACGGATACACTGATACACTGATCCACTGATACACTGATACACTGATACACTGATATACTGATACACTGATACACTGATACACTCGTACACTGATACACTGATACACTGATACACTGATACACTGATACACTGATACACTGATACACTGATACACTGATACACTGATACACTGATACACTGATACACTGATACACTGATACACTGATACACTGATACACTGATACACTGATACACTGATACACTGATACACTAATACACTGATACGCTGATACACTGATACACTGATACACTGATACACTGATAAAATGAAAAACTGATAAACTGATTCACTCTTACACTGATACGCTGATACACTGATACACTGATACACTGATAGACTGATACATTGATACACTGATACACTGGTACACTGATACACTGGTACACTGATACGCTAATACACTGATACATTGATACACTGATACACTGATACACTGATACACTGATACACTGATACACTGATACACTGATACATTGATACACTGATACAGTGATACACAGGTACACTGATACGCTGGTACACCGATACACCGATACACCGATACACCGATACACCGATACACCGATACACTGATATACTGTTACACTGATACACTGATACACTAATACACTGATACACTGATACACTGATACACTGATACACTTAAAACTGATACACTGATACACTGATACACTTATACACTGATACACTGATACATTGATACACTGATACACTGGTACACTGATACGCTGATACACTGATACATTGATACACTGATACACTGATACACTGATACACTGATACACTGATACACTGATACACTGATACACTGATACACTGATACACTGATACACTGATACACTGATACACTGATACACTGATATACTAATACACTGATACACTGATACACTAATACACTAATACACTGATACACTGATACACTGATACACTGATACACTGATACACTGACAAAATGACAAACTGATAAACTGATTCACTCTTACACTGATACGCTGATACACTGATGCACTGATACACTGATACACTGATACATTGATACACTGATACACTGGTACACTGATACACTGGTACACTGATAAGCTAATACACTGATACATTGATACACTGATACACTAAAACACTGATACACTGATACACTGATACACTGATACACTGATACACTGATACACTGATACACTGATATACTGATACACTGATACACTGATACACTGATATACTGATACACTGATACACTGATACACTGATACACTGATACACTGATACACTGATACACTGATACACTGATACACTGATACACTGATACACTGATACACTGATACACTGATACACTGACACACTGATACACTGATACACTGATACACTGATACACTAATGCACTGATACACTGATACACTAATACACTGATACACTGATACACTGAGACACTGATACACTGACAAAATGACAAACTGATAAACTGATTCACTCTTACACTGATACGCTGATACACTGATACACTGATACACTGATACAATGATACACTGATACACTAATACACTGATACACTGATACACTGATACATTGATAAAATGACAAACTGATAAACTGATTCACACTGATACACTGATACACTGATACACTGATACACTGATACACTGATACACTGATACACTGATACACTGATACACTGATACACTGATACACTGATACACTGATACACTGATACACTGATACACTGATATACTGATACACTGATACACTGATACACTGATACACTGATACACTGATACACTGATACACTGATACACTGATACACTGATACACTGATACACTGATACACTGATACACTGATATACTGATGTTTGAACGCGCAAGAGCATGGATGTGCGCGCGCGCGGGCGTGTGTGTGTATATATGTTTGTTAGTGATGGACACAATCGAATGGTTTCAACAAACGAAACACCTAGGCCAGTTTTTCGTTTTTCAGGAGAATACGGTTTCTCATGTCTCGAGTTGCCAAGTCGGCTCGGTACAGTTGGCAATCGCTACAGATATATTACATTTGGGATATAATAGCTTAATTCGCAGCACGTGCGGCGGTAAAGCTATACATCTTGACAGATGATTGCAATTTTTTTCTCCCTTATTTTTCGCTTTTCATTTGTGATAAGTTTAGTTTCACTGAAGTCAAATCAATCGTGCAGCAAGTTGATGTCGAAGATTAAAATCAGCTGCCGCAATGGTAATAAAAATCTATAGATTGAGATCAGTCGAGTGTGGAACGTAAGATGTGCAAGAAACGTTTTCTTTTCAAGGTGTACGCAACCTTTCTGTTAGGCACATATACTGAACCTGACATCTAATTTAAGAATTTGTTTTATTTAGAATACTGTGCTACGTATCCTTTCAAACATTAAAAAAAAACTTAAATTTTGTATTTAAGCTTGATCTTATTTCTACGGGAGCTGATTAGATTTTGGGAAAGCCAGTCACAGAGAGAGGGTTTATTACGCGCAATATTTCGTTTTTTTACTAAACAAGTGAATACTTCAAAGATATAATACCATCATATAAACCTTCAAACTATAAATTATAATCGTAGTATACCGACCAAACGTGCCAAAAATGGAGGATACACAGATACACGGACATACGGTTACAAGGATACACGGATACACTGATACACTGATCCACTGATACACTGATACACTGATACACTGATATACTGATACACTGATACACTGATACACTCGTACACTGATACACTGATACACTGATACACTGATACACTGATACACTGATACACTGATACACTGATACACTGATACACTGATACACTGATACACTGATACACTGATACACTGATACACTGATACACTGATACACTGATACACTGATACACTGATACACTGATACACTGATACACTAATACACTGATACGCTGATACACTGATACACTGATACACTGATACACTGATAAAATGAAAAACTGATAAACTGATTCACTCTTACACTGATACGCTGATACACTGATACACTGATACACTGATAGACTGATACATTGATACACTGATACACTGGTACACTGATACACTGGTACACTGATACGCTAATACACTGATACATTGATACACTGATACACTGATACACTGATACACTGATACACTGATACACTGATACACTGATACACTGATACATTGATACAGTGATACAGGTACACTGATACGCTGGTACACCGATACACCGATACACCGATAC
>JARFJB010001859.1:607500-805000 GCA_036346205.1 Vesta saturnalis | reverse complement strand
ACATATCTTCCGAGCCTAATCCAACATGTGCCTGGAAAAAAGGTGGAATGCAGATGTGGTTAAACAAACGTGGAATTTCATTTGAACAAAGTGAGACAATACCCGAACTCTACGAGAAAATTGAACTTAATCGGCCAGTTCATAAAAATTGTTTAATCGATAAGTTTATGGCTGGACACGGTCATTCTGTCGTAAGGTTGCCACCCTACCATCCAGAGCTAAATCCAATTGAAAAGATATGGGCTCAGGTTAAAAATTATGTAGGGAGTAATAATATTACGTTTAAATTTGAAGATGTGTGGCAATTAGCAGAGAATAAATTTAAATCAATTGGTCGTGAAGAATGGAAAGCTGTGTGCAAACATACAGAAAAGATTGAACAAGAATATATAGAAAAAGAAGGTTTTATTCAAGTCGAAGAGCTGATTTTTACTGTAAATACAGGTGAAAGTGAAGAAGACATTGATTACACTAGTAGTGACAAAGACAGCGACTAATTAAACTTCTGTAATTTATTTTTGTACGTTAATAAAATTACATTTTAAAATGTTTTATCAATTTGTGATTTACTTTACATATTGGCATTAGAATTTGAAATACTTCAATAAAAATATTTTCCGATCAAACAAGGGGGATCTCATTAAGTTGCACACTGCTGTGAAACGTAGTTATTTCAAGTTATCGTATTATAGTCACATTGACAAGCTTCATTCAAGTTTTTATAGTACACATTTATACCTACTATTACTTAATCTAAGAATTATCGAACAAATAATTTTTCACATTTTCTAATCGGCACCATAAACTAATAGTGTGAACTGTATTTGTAATAACACTTTCTGACACATATTTTAATGTAATGACGCTAATTGATTGATTCCTGTTTTTGCTTCTTAAAAATATGAATATTTAGACCAACGATGTGTTTTAAGAATTTACCTATTCGATGATTGCTAAGATTACCAACCAAAAATCTTCTCAGAAGTTATTCTTATTTTCTGTCTATCTGTTGGGTGTAATTAAAAGTTTATAAAACGTTGAACTTCATTTTTTCAAATACTTGATAAAAACAGCTGATGTTAGGTTATGTTTAATAACTAAAAAAATTATTTTAATGTAAATATGAAATTAGTAATCCAATACACACATGGCAGGTGGCAGGCATGTATACTCCATGCCAGCCGGGGAGGTACCACCACCCTTACTATGAGCTCCTTAATATTGGGTCTCCGATTTTCTGAGCTCGGTAAGGGCTGCCGGTTACCTTTTCCATCATCCTTAATCTATTATCATCCTTATTCTTCCTTTTCGCCCTCACTGTCTTCCTATCGGATTAAAAGTCCCAAATTAAAAAATAAGATGGCTGTGGTTTCTAGGGTTGTACATTCCGGACGTAAAATCCTGCCCCATTCGGATGTCCGGGAGGGCAGGGCCCGAGCGACCTCAGTCATCGAAAGTATCAACTTTCAGATTCACTACTGCAACATCCGCGGTATCAGGTCTAATCTTAATGCTATTCACCAACATCTTGAACAATTATAACCTGATATTTTGTTTCTATCTGAAACACAAGTCTCCTCTGAAAGCTCCGAGTCACCCGACTTGCAATTTCCTCAATACCACCTTCACTCTAACTTTCGATATAAAGGAGGCGTATGTGCCTACATCAAGGACAGAATTGCTTGCAAGAGGGTTTCTTCCTTAGAAAATAAGAATTTTGACGTGATTTGGTTTAAACATTCTGGTCCTAATTTTGTGAAATTCTACTGTTGCATTTATAGGTCTCCTAATGACAGCAGCTTTCAAGACTTCTTCGATTACCTTAGTATGAAAGTTGACTCTCCTGTCTCAGTTTCCATCTTGCGGTATCTCATTTGTAGGCGATTTCAATGTTCATAACTCTAATTGGCTTCAGTTTTCATCTACTACAAATCCCGCTGGTCATAGTGCAGAAACATTTGCTATTTCATGTGATCTCACACAAATGATTTCTGAACCCACAAGAATCCCTGATAACCCTAACCATACTCCACATCTTCTGGATCTCTTTCTTACATCAAACCCTCTTGTTTATAAAACTTCCGTTCTTTCGCCTTTAGGTCTTTCCGACCATTGTCTAATAAAAATCATTTCTACTGTACCTAATTCCACTGTTGTTCGCAAAACCGATAGAACCTTGTGGTGTTTTAAGTCAGCTCGATGGAGTGATTTACGGGATTTCTTTGCAACCTTTCCATGGCGTGAATATTGTTTTAAGTAGTCCTCTTCTTCGGACATCGCTCTTTCAGTATCTGAAGTCATCCTCATGGGAATGGAGTTATACATTCCCAAAAAACAGTACCGTATAGGTCATTCAGGTTCCCAACCCTGGTTCAATAAGGCTTGTGCTGATGCAATATCTTTAAAAAATAAATGTTACATTAAATGGAAACCTAATAAATCGGTCGACAGTCATGTGGAATACGTTGGTGCTAGAAATATCTGCAAAAGTGTCATCGCTAAAACTAAAAAGTTGTTCGAACAACGAAAATGCAATGAACTAGCTACATCTCCTTTAGGCAGTCGTAAATTTTGGTCTTTAGCAAAAGCCATTAGCAAAAACTTTGGAACATCTTCATTTCCCCCCCTGACATCTATTGACGAATCGGTAGTTGCTGATTCTGTAGACAAAGCCAACGTTTTTGTGGATTTGTTTGCATCAAACTCGTGTCTCAATGATTCTGGAAAAGATGTGCCCCTAGTCAACTCTTCTTCATACGCTATGAAACCAATTCATTTTCGGTCCAAGCTCTTGGAATCGATCATCAGTAGACTTGATCTCAATAAGGCGACTGGCCCAGACGGTATCCCAGCTATTGTCTTAAAGAAATGTTCCCCCGAACTAGTACCATTCCTATCTAAGCTCTATACGATCTCTATGTCTTCTGGGAATTCCTTCATCATGGAAGTTAGCAAATGTTCAACCTATTCCCAAAAAAGGCGATAAGACCGATCCCTCAAATTACCGACCAATTGCCATCACTTCCATTTTGTCTACAATCATGAAAAAAGCAATCAATCAGCAACTACTCACGTTCGTTGGAACTAACAAACTCCTTAGTGACCACCAATATGGGTTTAGGCAAAGTCGTTCAACAGGCGATCTTCTTTCATATGTAACCCAAGTTTGGAACAATACAGTAGAGCAGTCCGGTGAAACAGTTGTAGTCGCTTTAGATATCTCAAAGGCATTTGACCAAGTTTGGCATACTTGCCAAACTCACCTCGTTTGGGTTAAATGATATGCTCATCAACTGGGTTTCTAGTTTCCTTGATAAAAGACGAATACGTGTCGTAGTTGATGGCTTTTTTTCAAAAGAAGTTATCATTAACGCGGGCGTACCACAGGGATCCGTTATAGCGCCTACACTTTTTCTACTGTACATAAACGACCTTATTTCTTCAACAACTAACCCCATCCATTTCTTTACTGACGATCGCACTCTTCACTGTAGTTCATCTCAGTCTACTCATAGTGATAATCCACCTTCTATGTCAAATCAAGAAATTAAAGCTGAAATGGCAAATTCAATCAACAAAGACATTCAACGTATTCTCGAATGGGGAAGCAATAATCTAGTTAAATTTAATGCTAACAAAACTCAGTGTTGCCTTATGTCCGCCAAAAAAGATCGATCATTTCTTGTTGTAAGTATTAATGGCTCAGTTCTTAAGTTTTCAGACTCTATTACTCTGTTGGGTATGACTGTATCTTCAAATCTCTCATGGGTTGACCATCTTCTGTCAGCTACCAAAACAGCTGCTCGTAAAATAGGCTTTTTGTACAGATCTAAGCAGTACTTTACCTCTCGACAACTCCTTCTGCTGTATAAGGCCCAAATTCGGCCTCATCTGGAATATAATTCTCACCTCTGGGTTAGTGCTCCCCAATACACTCTCGATATCGTTGATCGTATTCAAAAGAGAGCGATTAGGCTTATAAATGACCCGTCGTTAACTTCTCACATACAGTCCCTTGAGCATAGAAGGTTGGTTTCAGTTCTATCTTTGTATTATCGTTATTACAACGGCTATTGTGCTGGTGAATTACATTCTTTGATACCATCTCCGGCTATCCTTGCGAGAAACACTCGGTTCGCTCATTCACATCATCAGTATGCAGTACAAATCTCCACTTGTCGTACCAAACAGGCGCAATCCACATTTTTCTACACGGCTTCTAAACTCTGGAATGATCTCCCTAGTTCCTGTTTTCCTCTCACTTATGATATGAGTAAATTTAAGGTAGCTGTTCATAGGCATCTATTGGCAATTAATTATCCCTCTATCCATCCTCCTAAGTGTTCCTCAGTGCTTTAGCACGATAGGCCTTATTTAGCATGTTCAGGTCCACAATCATAAAAAAATAAACACCCAAATTTAAATTGTTACAAATGATCATTCAATAAAAATGTATTCAATTACGATATCAATCGTTAAAAAAATCGATAATTACTAAATTTATTCATTTGCCGTATATTTTTAGGATGGCATCTTTGCTACCGAAGTTTCCCGATTATACCATCGTTTAAGTTTTTCAAATTGTACAAAATCGTGCCGCGCATCTCGAGTGCCATGACGTTTTGCACGGAAATGTTTCTAGTGTTACATATCATTGAAATTTCGGGTTTCTAAACAGATTCACATTTAAATAAACGTCCGATTACTGGCACCACCAAATTCACTCCGTGATCGTAAACAGGGATTATTGTACCGGCTTTGAAAATTCACAACCATCGATAAATTTTATTTATCTTATTTTATTAAGCACTCACATTGCAAATTCACATTAAAAAGAGATAAAAACGGTTTATGTAACATTTTATGTTTACATTTCCTTGATTTACATACTTATATTGAAGAAAGTTTCGGTTTCATAAAGTTGAACTTTATGAAACGTGTTTCAGATTCATAATGTACATATTATTAACGTAAAGTAAAAAAATACGTTATAGTACAAGCGTTCGTGGTTTTGTGTTTTTATGAAAAAACATTTCTGTAATTTATTATATGAGATTTACTGAAAATGAAATGTTCTATGCTTTTGCGCAAACAACATATGTTTATTCCCAGGAATTAGTGCTATGTGTAGTATTAGATTCGCAGAATTTCTTAAAATGTTTATCTTATATTAACAGACTTTAATAAACTTTACCTTCTGAAAAGATAAGATTACAAGACGTACTCTTTTTTTTTCGTTTCGGTAGCGAACTTCATCTAAAATTTTGACATTCCATTACGCCAAAACTTACTTTGTTTTATGCGTTTGAGAAAAAAATACATAAAAAAGTTTAAAAAGAAGTTAGTGAATACACGAGTCATTAGATAGATAAGGAGATATCATCGCAACATTGAATAAAATTTATAATCGATAGATTTGTATCTCCGATTTTTGAATCAGTCCATACACGTCATCGGTGTTTCACATGTTTTTATGTTGTTATTTCAGAAACTTATTCTAGGTTTAAAAAAATATGATGTGGCCAGCAAATAACTTTCTTATGTCTGTGTAGACTTTGATTAGCAAACATCGGGAAAAACAGTCAATCAATTGCAGAACGGCTATTTCTACCTCGTTCATATTTCCTCTTGTATAAAATTTACAGTCAATCTTGTTTCTTAATTACACCTAAGCAATTTAAAAACAATACAAATATACGTTTGAAATTTTTGGATTGTGAAAAAAAAATATTATGTAGACCAACTTGACAAGATTTTCTTCCTTTGTATAGTATAGTTTAATAATTTTTAAATACAATTCCATATAAAAATTATACAAAAGGACATTTAAATCTTTAACTCACTAATACAAATGCTGGATATTTACCATTTGTCAAACATTAATATCATAGCCATACTAACTTTTAACGCACAATGTTGATATATTGAAATCCTTCAGAAACCTAATGGAAATTAAAATGTATTACTTTGTGACTTTGACGTGCAAACACGCATATTAAGTTGAAAATCACCAAGATGGTTTTGACAGGCTTGAAAACGTGTAAATCTGTTGCAAACACCATTCTTTTCACGAAAAGAATACTGATGGTGCTTCGAGCGTAAGAGAGTAAAAATGTTTTATAAAAGCCTGTTAACTTCGGTGCAAATGAAAACTTTCACGACTAACGTCAATAATTAAAAATATTTTTTCGGTTAAAAAATCTTTTCGTATATCGGCAAGCAAGTTCCTTTTGTTTTATGTAGTTGTATCGTTTTTGTGTCAACTAAATTAGTTGACCCATAAACGAGAAGGGGGTACTGTAACGGGTGCCTGAGAAATTCAAATTTCGCGCTATATGAAATTATATTTTATTGTTAAATGGTAGTTTATAGAATGAGAAATGATTGTTTGTTGTTTGAATATAAGTTGATTTAATATTGACAAGAGACTCTTGAATTTACTTCAATAAGTTATATACATAATTTAAGTAGAAAATATTTAAATTGAAGGCGGCAATTTGCAAACGCATAAAGGAATTGTAGAAGGGGAGATGAGTTGTTAACATGACTTTCAGTTTTGAAGGAGTAGTAGTGTCGTTGCCGAGGCACGAGTGACGGTAGCATATAGTCACGCTGAGTAATAGGGAAGTAGTAAGAATACCTTCCTTATGTATATTATGCAACTGAATTTTACATTTTTTACGATGTGCCGGCCTAGCTCATAAATAAACAGTGTTTGGAAGGTTGTGAAGATTGGAAAGTCAGTTTGGCCGGATAGAAGCGAAAAAAATCAATGTTATAGTTAGACAAAAGGTAAATGACCTTAATTTTTTATTGAACTTCGTTAGTTTCAAGGTAATAATGTGTAGAACTGTATTGTATATTTCCAATATACCTTTTCTTTTCAATTTTGTTGGTAAAAAGTTGGTTCCGATGTGGAAAAATTAGGTCATTACGTTTGTAATAGGTGGACGAATTAAATAAATTCTTAACGCTACGTATTGTTGTATTGTGGTAAAGTTAACTACGAAATGCATATAATATTTCTTGTCAAAAAGGATTAATGGGTTATTTTATGGTTCAACATTTGGTTAAGTGACTAGTTGGACTTTGCCTTCCGTGTTAGCATTTTTATGAAGTGTTTAGTGGACTCGACTTATCTTCGTGTTCAAGCATTCTTTGCCGTGAAGAGGGTTTGGTGAATCATTAGGGTATTGAGTCACAAGATGGATTCGCCGATGCTAGCAATTGGGCCTTGGAATTCTGGTCGCATTTCTTTGCTCAGTACTCGCTATCTTGTAGATGTTATTACTAAATTAGTTTGGTTTATGGATTGGGATGTATGTATGTTGCTTTCATAACGACCGGCTGGTTTAGTTCTCATGTATTATTACTTACGTTTCTGCCCAATTGACTTTGTGGTTATGGACATGTACGTAGTTAACTATTACGTCTTAAGCTATTTACTTGTTGTCGTTCTACTGATGTAGTTTCTATAGTCTCGTATCTAATCACAGCTACGTGTTTTTTTACTTCACTGTCCATTAGTTATTTGTGTACTTGTAGACTTTGGGTATACTATATTCCCCGCAAGCATTTGCGAAATATGCGGTAGCTGAGCATGCTTTAAATAATTTAAATCATAACATTCAATTTGATGATATGAATATATTGTCAAGACAAGCTCATTATTATGTCCGTTCACGAAGTGAAGCTATTGACTTATAAACATGCTGATAACTTCATACGCAAGAAGAAAATCTCCATTTAAGCAGGTTTTGGCATCTTATAGTTAAAAAAAGCCACAATGGTACGTCTTAATTTTAATCTTAATTTTAGCTTTTGATATATATAAGTTTTTTGCTGTGTGTTTTCCTACCAATTACTTAGCTCCAGACCTTTGCGGCAATAAATCTGCTTTTAAGTGTTTCATAACCCATGAACTATCACTTAAAGTATTTGAATCTATATTCTATAACTATACTAAGTATACATCGCAATCGGAAAACAAGTGCGACTTTAATAATGTAACGTGGACTATATTTTCATTAACAAAACGGGGCAACCTAATTTTTAACATATTGTCACCTGTAAGTAATTTTATTCACAAAGAGAAGGTAGGATGCCTTAGAGAAACCGTTTTAAAGGTAATTCAATTTTAGATAAATTTACTTTCTAAAATATTTGCGTAGGATGATAAACGAATCTAAAACTTCATTAATAAAAATATAAATCAGTGGTTGCTTGGATTTGCATTAAATGTGACCTGTTTGAAACCTGTTACATCTAATGTAAGAAAATTGACAATATAACGAAAAAGTAACATGATGATAATTAAAAAATGAATATTAACTGATATGACAGAGAAGATAAAGAAAAATTGAACATTAATATTGTTTAATTAAAAATTATTATTAATTTTATTAAATACATAAATAAAAAGTTTTATTTTTAATTACATATTTAATTTTGAACTTATTCGTTCATAACAAAAACTTATAATAATTAATCTTGTTTAGTTTCAAATATAACTGCAGATATTAAGTTTATCAAAATCTGATTTTTTGTTTCAACTGTTATTAATGCAAACCATTTCTAAAAGCGTTCTCTTAGATACATTATTTTCTTGTTTTAGGATTGTATAGTTCATGAAATGATGTTCGTTTATAACATGTTACTGACCGTAGCAAGGTCAATTATTTGCTAACATGCAAGGTAGTCCTTTCTGGGTAGGGATAGAATAACGTTAAATACGTCTAGGGTCACCAGAAACGTGGACGAATTTGTGGTAAGCAGACTTATGCCAACACTGACCTGTAGTAGGGCAATAGTAGGGAATGCTACATCGTCTGAGGTACGACTTGTAATCGGTATACCTGCTGTTTTACTTACGAAGCTAGTACGATTGCCTCGGACCTCTCGATTAAGAGAGGATGGGTAGGGTTTATAACATCCGCATGAACGCGCAACGGCGGGCTGGTATTTCGAATATTAGAGGTATATACGGAAAAGAGTATGAAATAGTGCTGCGAAAAATGAGACTAAGGAAAAGCGTCTATATGAGGTATAAAAACTGAGAAGGAGCAGAACGAGGCAGTAAAAATGAGCAAAAAGAGAGAAATAAGAAAATTTTTATGCCAGGAAGTTGCTCTGGAGAGAGTAAATGTCTAGTGAATATAATAAGGGTAAAAAGTTAGAAGTTAGACAAGGCTGCGTGACTTCACTGGAACTGTTTAATATGTTCATGGATAAATGTGTGAAACAAACATGTACAGATGTAAATGGTGTAATGGTCAGTTACGTGTACGTACGGGTTCCGATGAATGTGTTGATGGTACAGTTATACTTAGTGAAATTATCAAGAAGCTACAATCAATACTGAGAAAGCTTGATCAAGTCTGTGAGAGGAAAGATAAACGTGGGCAAAACGAAGGTGAATATAAAAAGAAAGGGCAACGTGTTTACCCTGCAGGATGAGATTGTACAACGAAGTGATGAGGTATTTGGGTAGAATGTTCACTGCAGATGGTAGAATAACTAATAAAATTAACCGGCGTATCAATACAGGATGGCCGTATGTGGACCATCATGATAAATATGAGTATGAGTACAGCACCAAAACGGGCGAAATACACTAGCGTATGTGCCAGTCTCAGTAATGTATGCAAGTGAAACTTGGGTATTTCAGAAAAAATTCGGTAGTAAAATAAATGTGGTAGACATGAGAATATTCTTTTTCAATAAACATAGGTTAAACGAAAATGGATACAATACGATGGACAATGAATGAGTGTGGCATGGGAAGACGTTTTTTTATCAGTGCATGAATCTAGTGGAAATGAAAGAAGTATGTAAAGATGGACGGTATGGGTAAAAATTGTTCGTGGTAAATATAAAAGGCATAACACAGTTTCTGTCTACCTCATAATGGAATGGCCTGATGTGTATGTATGTATGTACTCGTATGTATGCTCCAGTATGTACTTATTTTATAAAGCATTTACTCCAAGGTCTAGGAAAATCAGTAAAAACCTGTACATTCCAAAGTTTAGATTAGGGTTTGACATTCTGTCTGTTTTCAACTACATGATACCACAACGTATTTAATTGAAAATTTTATTCTTGCGTATTGCTGTTATTTGATTGTTTATATATCTCGATAACATCCTATAGTAAACGAACATAATAATGTTGAGTCTTTAAAAATTAAATGTTATGATTTAAATTGTGTAAGAAGTGTTCAGCTACTACAGATTTAACCGAATGACTCAATATACAAAACCTCATATGCTCTGTGGGTGATCTTTCTTGTATGGATGCACTCTTAATTTTTCCAATTTTATCTGTAACGATAATTATGAAAGGAATAAAAACACTATCAACATTAAGCGCCAGTTTCCCTGTACACATACAACTAACAGATCTCATTACATTATCATTGTATTTGACAGATCAACCGTTGGCTGAATATCTCGAATCTGAACGTATATAAGATGGCCACAAATGAAGACGATATGTGAGAGTTACGAATAGCGCCAGCTGTATCCCATGAGTGGGGCCTCTCAAACTCCTAATGTATATAAGAAGAGTAAGTAAATTAATTTCACGAAAAGAAAGCATATTAAAATTTGGTTTTTAACAAAATTGTTAAAATAAGCCCACCAGTGTGACTTAGCTTTCTTGGTGTTCAGAGGCGAGAACGCCATGACAGACCACAGCCCTATCGGTTTCGTCATTATTGTGACTCATCAGGAGCGGGTAGATGTCTAATGGCATATCTCGACTTTGAACGTGTACAAGATGGCCACAATTGAACACAGTATGTGAGAGTTACGAGTAGCGTCATCAATATCCCACGAGTGGGACCTCTCAAACTGGTATATATTAAATGTATATAAGAAAAATAAGAAACTTAATTTCTCGAAAGGAAGGCATATTAAAATTTGGTTTCTAACAAAATTGTTATAATAAGCCCATCAGTATGACTTAGCTTTCTTGGTGTTCAGAGGCGAGAACGCCATGATAGACCACAGCCCGACCAGTTGCGTTATTATTGTGACTCATCCGGAGCGGGTAGCTATGTCATGGAATATCTAGACTCTCAGCATATATAAGTTGGCCACAAATAAAGACAATATGTGAGAGTTACGAGTAGCGCCATCAGTATCTCACGAGTGGGACCTCTCAAACTGGTATACCGGGTGTAAATCACCCCTGTAACTGTTTAACGAGTCGTTGGATTTTGTTCAAGTTTTGATGGATTCTATTAGAGCCAATTTGGGATTTATTTAAATAAAAAAGAATATGAACGACTTCCGGTTTCACCAGAAATGACACAAAAGCTGAAACTTTAAATGGAACAACCTGTATATTTTTACATGTTTGGATTCTACGGCTTCAAATACATACAGTTCATCTGCCAAACGCCATTTTACTTTAACAGGATCGGCTTCAAGAGCATGTTGTTTTAATAAAAATTAGAAAATTAAAAATTACCGCTTTATATAGGAACTAAGGAAATTACTATGCATATCGTTTTACTAGTACTTGAAAGAGCTATTTAACATACAGGCCCAAGTATGTTTCTATTGGGAACCGTAATTTTTTAATTTGATCGTTAACAAACTTTTCGAGGTCAAGGTCACGTACGTTGCAAGCATCAAAGTCAATTAGAATTTTCAAGGTTTTTGAAGGTGTGGGGATTACACTTTACACTCGGGTGATACTAACGCAGTTGTGATAATAATACACTCAAGGTCAATGGTCAAGGTCATCTTACACATTGCCTGCGTCAAAGTATATTCCTCAAGGTCAAATCCATTGAAGTAGCTAGATTAAAAAAAAGTCAAAGGTCAAGGTCGCTCTCATTACCTGCACATTCTTCAAGGTCATCGTACAATGGTTTTTCAAGGTCATTGAAACTTAGCTTACCTCCGCAGACATCCTTCAAAATTGATTTCTATGGAATGTAATAACTTTTCAGGCTTGTATGGAAGAATTGCTTGAACAGTGTGGCCTTGACAATTTGCTTGGTGACCTTGAACACATGACCTTGACTCAGTCAAATTCCAAGAATTTCTAGGTGTCATTTCCCGCCAAAAGAACAGTCACCCTCAAGGATCACTCGCACCCTCAATGACAATTCTAAGATTAAGCTTTGACCTTGGAGCGATGGCAGGAATTGCTTGGTAAAAATTTCCTGCCAAGATTTGACCCTTGCATTACCATCGAATAAGTTCGTGGTACCTCTGCAGGTGGCCATTGATTTCTAAGAATTAATACATGGTCTTGACTCTGGCAAAATTAGCCTGACCTTGACAAATTTGTCCAAAATCAACCTACGACTTCTTTGACCTTGATGCTAGATACATGTGTATGCAGACACAAAGCCAATCAAAGAACCTTGACATTTAAATGGTTGGGGTATCTGGAAACTACAGCTGACCTTGGTATCCACCCACGCAAATCCATGCTTATTTCGCTACTTGAAGAGCGACAATACGGGAACACCTTGACCTACAGTTTAGCTTGACCTTGAACATTCATTTGTCAGAGGTGTGACGTTGAAATTTAAATGGTGGGTGACCCGCGAAAATCTATGTTCATTTTGCTATTCGACCTTCAAGAGCGCCAATACGGCAACCATTTAACCTTGACCTACCTTTTAACATAGATAACAAACAGATAACCTTGAAATTGGATACCAATACATTCTGATTCGATATTATTGATGACCTTGAAAAGGTCAAGGAACTTTGATTCCAAGAATTGCTGGTGGTGTGACCTTGAAATTTCCCGATGACTTTGAAAAGGTCAATGAACTGATTGAGATATGATTAACATAGACAACAATCTGTCTGACCTTGAAAATAGATTTCTAGGAATACCCCTGCAGGTAACCTTGAAATTTGATTTCCACTAATTTTCATAACTTAGTCAACACCCAGACTCAGCCAAGAATTGCCCGAAACGGATAGTTATTTTCTTAAACAGATAGCTGTTTACATTAAGCAGATAGCTGTTTACATTAAACAGGTAGCTGTTTATACTAAACAGGTATTTGTTTACACTAAACATATCGCCCAACAGATGTTCGGGGTTTCCTTGAACAGATAGTTCTGATCTTATCCGATACTCTAAAGACCTTGAAGAACATCCTCCTATATACCAAGAACCCCGCGCACCTATAATGAACTTAAAAAGTCTATGTAATACCCCTGACCTTGAGAATTGTAATAAATGCATTAACACCTCGACTCTGACAAGAATTGCGTGGTGACCTTGAGCACTGTGAAGTAGCTCAGCTTTGGCATGCGTAAAGCCCAGACACATTAGTCATGTAAGTTGAGGGCCCTACTTCAGAGGTCAGTGAAGTTATTGCGTGAAATTGAACATTTCCTGCCACGTGCCCTTGAAAATTTCCCGTTAAATTAACACACATGACCTTGACTCGGTCAAACTCCGAGAATTTCTTGGTGAGCTTGAACATTTCCTGCCCTTGAAGACTTTGATGCAGGGAGCGTGACCTTGAAAACCCTTGACTTCCACGTAGGGAATGAGTCCCCGTATCTTGAAGAATATACGCAAGCAGCGTGTTTAGTGGGCCTTTTGAAAACCTCGGCATAGGTAATATTATGTGTACTTGGACGCAGGTAACAAGTACGATGACCTTGAAGAATATACCTTGACCAATTACTAAGAACACAAACAACGCTCATAACCTTGAAGGCAAGATGAATTTCAATGACTTTGAAAAACTATTGTACGATGACCTTGAAGAAGATGCAGGCAATATGAGCTACTTTGACCTTGAAAACCAATCTAGTGACCTTTTTCAAATCTAGTTACTTCAATGACATTGACCTTGAGGAATATACTTTGATGCAGGCAATGTGTACGATGACCTTGACCATTGGCCTTTGTATTATTATCAAAATTGCGTTAGTATCACCCTACAGCAACAGCTCTTTTGACTGCTATGAAGTTAGGTAAGTGCGAGACACGCACCTGTTAATGTTTACCTTTAAATGCAAAATTTCACGCAAAGCCCACCCTTAATCCTTTTCCGCAAATTCCCCCAATTTGGTTCCTAGCTTGTTATAGACATTAGCTTGATAACATTCTGGCAAATCAGTACCAATGTCAATAATTTGATTTTTGGTAGGAAATATCTTTAAATCAATTTCCAAACTGTGAGGCTGTACAAAGTGAGCTACCAAAACTGTGTTGACTTTCAACATGGACTCTTTAAGCATTAAATTTAATTTTTATCAGCACAAATATTGTGCGATTAACTTAAAACTGTTTATGGATCTATGATGTTTACATTTAAAATAATGCCTGTAGGTATTCTACTTTTGAAACATGATTCAATGGGTTGCCACACTAAAATTTGTAGATTATTACCGCCTATTTTAAAAGCGTTCCTTGGTTGTTTCAGTCTTACGAGATAACACTTCATAAGAGCTAAATTACTTTCTATCTTGAGAATGTTTTCATTCTTATCAACGATATCAGCGATACATTACTAATATATCGATTAACTAACCTACTATTTTTCCTTAATATGTGTCGAACTGGTTCATCTTTATGTCTAATTAACTTTGAGTGCTCATTTGTGAAGTATATTAAAAACATTATCCCATTGGGTTTACACACAATATTCTAATGTAAAAATATGACGCCCACACTGGTGATTATGTAATAATGAACCTTTAATCGCTCTTCACACTGCAATATATCGACTGACATGAAGCTGTACTTTATCTTGTATAGATGCTTTCAAGGTCAAAATACGGGTAAGGTCGGATAAGTTCGGATCATCTTTCACCTTGAAAGTTGATTTCTCGGAGGTGTAACCTTAAAATGGTGGGGTGGCCTCGCGCAAACACAGGAGCTTATTTTTAACCTTGAGGAACCAATACAGGAACCACTTGACCTGCCTTTAGCATAGACAATAATCTATTTGATAACCCTACAGGTGATTTCTAGGAATTAACATATGACCCGGCGAAATAGATTGGAGACCTTGAAAATTCTATTTTTAGATTTCTCAGAGGTGTGAAGTGGTGGGGGTCCTGCGCAAAGCCAGGAGCTTATTTTTGACCTGAACCATTTGACTGAACCGAGGTCAATAACTTTGCTGGGGGCGTACCGTTGAAAATGTCAATGAACTTTGATCTACTAGCATAGACAGCAATCTGCTTCAACTGCAACACGATACCCCCCTGCAGGTGACAATTGATTCTTTAGGCACATGTCCTTGGCTCGGCCAAATTGCTTGGTGACATTGTGGAGTGAGTGGGATAGCTTCGCCTACGTATGCGTAAATCCCAGTCATTCATTCATTAGGAATGCTGCTATTTGACCTTAACTCACGTGGCCAGGAAATTTTCAAATTAACACATGACTCATCCAAGAATTGCTTAGAGACCTAGAAAAAGGGCGTTACCTCGACCTTTACGGCAAGTTGAGCGACTTTGACCTTGAAAACCATGCAGCGAATGTATATTAGAGCTTCACCTTGAAGAATATACTTTGATGTCGGCAACGTGTACTGTGGGCCCTTTGAGATTTGATGACCTTGAAGAATATACTCCGGCAACGAGTACGGTGGGCCGTTTGACCATGAATTAAGTAATGTGTATGTGACCTTGAAGAGCATCCTCCTGTTATCTGAACACAAAACGCTCTTGACCTTGAAGAGCATCGTCATATGTACCTTAAAAGGTCAATGAACTGGCAACGCCTTGAGACAGAGGTCAATGATCTTAGAACCGCGTGACCTTGGAAAAGGTCAATGAACTGGCAACGGTGACATTGAAACATGACAACGCCGCATGAACAGTATAACGCTCGTGACCTTCACCTACTTCCACGCACGGTGGTTAGAAGGTTTATATATATATATATATATATATATATATATATATATATATATATATATATATATATATATATATATAGAGGAACTCCTGACCTTGGCCTACTTTCACGAACGGAGGTCAGAAAGCTAATATATACATTTATATGCACATGACCTTGAAGTTGGTTAATTAAACCTCATTTTGTGAGACGTTGCAACACTGTAAAGTGAGTTACAAGTGGGGTAGCTATACTACTATTAGGGGATAATGAGGCAATGAGAGCTAGTGGGTAATAGGAGCTATTACAATTTACACACGCGGGAACATTCAAGTTCTACCAAAATAACACAAACGGCTTCGGGGACCTTCGTTTGTGCAACGCAGTCACCGCTGGTCAGGTTAGTGGTACACGTATGGCGGAGACAAGCAGAAATTACTTTTGTTCCTCGCCGTTATAAAGAAACATCAAATGTAACCGAAGTAGGCATCTGAATTTTTATCATTCTGTTGTGGTTTGTGTTATTAAATGTGTTATCTCATACATTTTACAATAAAAGTGGAAGACAGATGGTTTAGCAAGATTTAGCTAGAAGTGCTCCCATTACTCTACTATATCTCCTATTACCCTTTCGAAAAACATAATTCGAATCAAATGGAATATGCTTTACTTTATTTTTCAGATGCCACGAACTAGACAGCGAACGACATCAAAAACAATTTGGACCTCGACTACATTAGTGATTGCAATAGAAACTGTTCGAAAGGAAGGAATATCAGTTATTAAAGCGGCATAGGAATTTTAAATACCCGATAGCACGCCGAAGAAACGGTACAGGTTAGCAAATAGCGATGATATTACTTGCCGTCGTTCTCCGCTGCTTGGTAGAAAACCTGTGTTCACTGGTGAAAAGGAACGGTCACTTGTTAACCATATTCTTGACATCCCTAATATGTTTTATGGTTTAACAGGCAGCGTAAAAAATTCTATAATATAGTTGTGAAGTGTGGCGTAGAAAAGATTTAACACTGAAAAAAATGCTGGAAAAGATTCGTTGTTCGGGTTCATGAGCCGACACCTTGAGCTCAGCATTAGAAAGCCACAAGCGACTAGTATAAATAGAATTCTGGGTTTTAATAAGACTGAAGTTACCCGCTTCTTTAATAATCTTGAATCCCGAATTACTAAATTTAAGTTTGAGCCTCAAAACAAATTTAACATGGATGCGACAGGATTTTCTACGGTCCTTGAGCCAGATAATATTATTGCCCTTAAAGGAAGGAAGCGTGTTGGTGCAGTCACTTCATGGGAAAGAGGCAAGAAACAAATTGCGGTAACAATTTGTTTTATGAATGCAACAGGCATTTATGTGCCCCCATTATTCATTTCCTCTCGATATCGACACTGTCCACAGCTGGAACGTGAAGGGCCACCAAGAGCTGCTTATACTTGTTCTCATAATGGGTGGACCAATGAGCAAATATTCCTTACATGGCTCCAACACTTCATTAAAGTTACAAGGCGTGCTGCTGAAAAACAGATCTTGCTTATTAGAGACGTCCAAAAAGAATCATATAACCATGTTGAGCATCCCTCCACATTCGCCACATCGCCTACAACCATTAGATGTGACTTTTTTGGTCCACATTAGTCAGCTTATAGGTAGGAATGCGACATGTACACGAAATCAAGAATTATGATTAAAATAACTCCATACGAAGTTGCTGGACTATCCAACAAAGCGTACTCGAACGTAGTATGGTTGAACAAGGGAATATCTGGCTTTAAATCAACCGGAATACTTCCCATGGACCCCTCTGTTTTTCAGATGAAAGCTTTATTGCTCTTGATGAGAATGAGCATAATAACAGCACTACTATACTCACTACTAACGATCCTAACTCTATTCTACCTTCAGAAACCATACCTACAGTTACTTCACAATCATTGACGTCTGCTGCAAGTGCCTACTACCACGTCACAATAATACCAGCAACCAACCATCACCAGGTACGCAAATACGAGGTTCTCCACAGCATCCACGAGCTTTGCTGATATCTTAAAAGTCCTCGTCCACAAATATTAAAACACCCTGCAAAAACTAATAGAAATGAGCAACATTCAGAAGTTTTGATTAGTACCCCCATGAAGAAAGTTTTCGAGGAGAAGACAAAAAAAAAGAACAAAGAGGAAAATAGACCGAAGAGAATCCAACAAAAAAAATTAAGAATACTAAGTTACAGACTAAAAATGAATCATCTAACAAAAACATAAAAAAGACAACTAGAAAGTTGTGCCAAGACTGAGGAATCATCTGTCGATGAAAATAATATATTGTGATGATTCTGAATACTCAGAGGAGGAAAATGATGTTGTTAAAAATAAAGAACTATGGTACCGTTGCAGAGCCTGTGGTAAATGGGCCTATTGTGACTGTTCGGGTTGGGATGATCCCATAGATTATATTTGCAACTTTTGTTTATATCCTTAGAATACTTTCTCGTATATTTCACTTTTCAAAAAGCTTAATTTTATTTCAATTTTATTTTGTATTATGTGATGACTCTCATTGCACATACGGAGGTTTTTGGCTCTCCTTAGCCGATGTGTGGGGTAATGCGAGCGGAACTGACATTTATAAAAAAGTATCTTTCATTAACTAAGAGTAAGTTTTTAATACCTTTGTTAGCAAATACTGAGACAGATAACTAATAGCCGGATTAGTTTCTTAAAAAAAATGATTACAACATAAACTCGTACTCTTTAAATGTTTCCTTACATGGCCCCAATTTCCCCACTCACCCCTACCTTTCAATGTACTATTTACCAATTTTCAGTAGTCAGAGAAGTTGTGTCATAACTAACTTTGTTTCATTACTACCATTAGAACCCGCCTATTGTGCACGAGAGGGTGTAAATAGAAGTGATTTAGATTGGAAATTCTGTCCGGTGTTATCAAGCACTTCTGACGTTAAACCTTTGACAAAACAACAAATTTTATTATTGTGAAAATTTAATTAACCTGTCAAAAACAATGCATTCTAGTATAAATTTTATCACTTTCACGTCGGATAAATTGATAGTAGGTATGTTTGCAAGTGTATAAACTACAGGTTGATTTTTCCATGGTAACGATAGTTAAATTCTATCAGTAACGCTTAAAATATAGTTTATTATTTTTAATTAAATGATTCATTAAGTTGTCCTACCAAATACTATTTGAGCTTGTGTTTATCCCCATGACAAACTTTCATTTTGACAAAACTCAAGCTTTGTTGCTTTTAAGTAATACGAAATAACAAAAGGCAAAATCGTGACACCGAAGGTTATTTGCTCTTGTCAATTACCAAGCAGCAACAAAGCTTTCGTTAAAAACGAAAGTTTATTCGAATAAACATGAGCTCTCATCGTATTACTCCCGATAAAATAAACATAAATCCTGAAGCTGAGATTTAGCAGTTGTTAAACTATTATTTTTCACAATCTGACAACATCGGCGTTCTCTGACAGTATTAATATTAGTGACGCAACTGCTCTAACTCGTGAAAACTACTATATAGCAATACAGGGTGTGGCGCGAAGAGTTTTGATTAAAAGTAATGGCGGATACAGTTAGGTTAAAATCTGAAATTACGAAGCTGCAGGTTTTGCATGACGCTGAGTTCAAATATAATATTGTCCTGAATGTGGCACTTCCGGTTATCCCGGAAGTAGACGTCAACTTTGTTATTTTAAATGGAACCTAATATTTCTATTTTATTTCGAATTATCCATGAATTTAGATAAAATTTGTGCACAATGTCCTATACCAATGAAGTATTTTCGAGATATTTCGATTTTTTAATTTTGAAATTAGTACATTGAATAACGATATCTCCATTATAAAAGCTATGTGAATTGTAACCAATACAATGTTAACTCCATATATCTATCTCATTGATATTTCATACAGGGTGTTTTAAACTTAGCCGCCAACATGCACAATTTAAATCATTTGTAAGTTGCTTACCTTAAATAGAACACTCTGTATTTTATTACATTTTGCGCTGTATTTTTTTAAGCCAATTCGTTTGGTGTCAGTATTCCCTATACCTAAATCCAACCACTTTTGAGACATTTCATTATCTTAGTTAAAACGTAACAACACTTAATTATTTCAACATTAGTAAAGGGTAGGCCATGGCTGTCAAAGATTTGACAGTTAGAACGTTAATTGTTTATGTTGTTTTGACAGTTTTCTTTACCAGTTCGTATTTCATAGTAAATAATGGCAAATGTGGGATTTACTAATGATGATTTTTTAAATCTTATTATTATTTACGGCGAGTGTAATAGAATTGTTGAATGGACTTGCCGTGTTTTTGCAGAAAGGTATCCAAATCGACCAAATGCAACTGGTGATATTGTAAGAAGATTGCTTAAAAACTGCCGTCAGTTTGGTCAATTTAAGACAAAAATTAATAAAAATAAACCACTAGTGGACAGTGACATAAACTACATTAATGTTTTGGGTTATTTTACGGCCTCTCCAAATGCCTTCATTAGAGATTGTGAGAGAGATTTTACTTTGTCGACGAGAACAATTCATCGCATTTTAAAAAAACACAAATGGAAACCATTTTCATATCATTTGGTGCAACACTTACAATTAGGTGATCTTCCCCGAAGGGTAGAATTCTGTGAATGGTTTTTAATGAAGACCCAAGAGGATGAAAACTTCATAAAAAAAGTTATATGGTGTGACGAAGCAAAGTTTAGCAAAAATGGATTATTTAATCGACATAATTCCCATTTTTGGTCTAATGAAAATCCACATGTTAGTAGAGAACGTTATTTCCAGGATAGTTGGAGTTTTAATGTTTTTTTTGTGCAATAAAAGACGGTAAAATTTTAGCATTAAAATTTAAATGGTACAAGATATTGCCACATTTTAGAAGAAGCCATACGACCGGCGTTACATACTTTAAGAAATGGAGATGCGGCTTCAGCTTGGTATCAGCAAGATGGAGCACCTCCTCATAACTTTGGGCCTGCTGCTCAGAATCTTTACGACATGTTTGATGATAGGTGGATGGCCAATCAGGGTCCGTTTCGTTGGCTAGCTCGCTCTCCTGATTTGGCTCCTCTAGATTTTGGTATTTGGGGTTACATTAAAAATCAGGTATTTTCCAAACCTGTTACGACAAAGGAAGATATGATGCAGAGAATCTTGTTTGCTTTTAATTCTCTAACACCTGACCATATTTCCAGAATTACAAGACATAACTTAATGAAAAGGATTCATAAATGTTTACAAGTAGATGGTGCTAATTTGGAACACTTATTATAAAACTTTATTTGTTTAATATTACATTTAGTTATTTTTGTTTGTAAGTTATCTAATTAAATTAATACAAAACACCTAGTCAACGTTTTTAATGATATCCACAATTAATAATCCTTTCAGGCTATTGGTTACTTTTCAGAATTAATAACTTATGAAAAAATAACAAAATATCACCTTAAATAATGGAAATTATGGCCTACCCTTCACTAATGTTGAAATAATGAAGTGTTGTTATGTTTTAACTAAGATAATGAAATATCTCAAAAGTGGTTAGATTTAGGCATTGGAAATACTGATACCAAACGAATTGGATTAAAAAAATACAGCGGAAAATGTTATAAAATACAGAGTGTTCTATTTAAAGTAAGCAACTTATAAATGATTTAAATTGTGCATGTTGGCGGCTAAGTTTAAAACACCCTGTATGAAATATCAATGAGATAGATATATGGAGTTAACGGGCAAGCGCTTGTTGTTTATTGGTTACAATTTCACGTCACTAGCTTCGTTATTAATGGAGATATCGCTATTCAATGTGGACTAGGATTTTTTCAAAATTTAAAAAAAAATCGAAATATCTTGAAAATACTTCATTTTTGGTATAAGACATTGTGCACAAATTTTATCTATAATTTCATGTAGAATTCGAAAATAAAATAAAAAATATTAGGTTCCATTTAAAATAACAAAGTTGACGTCTACTTCCGGTATAACCGGAAGTGCCACATTCAGGACAATATTATATTTGAACTCGCGTCATGCAAAACCTACAGCTTCGTAATTTCAGATTTTTAACATAACTGTATCCGCCATTACTTTTAATCAAAACTCTTCGCGCCACACCCTGTATAATCATTCTAACACCGAATGTTATTAAGAAAATCATTTCGTTTGGGCTATATGATAACAATTCTAAGCAGGCCCCACTAATTATACGTAGCAGTTTGCAGTAGAAATGTAACTTATTTAAACTAACTGGTTGTCCATTCAATGTTCTCTGGTTCAATTTCATTAAACGTAACTCATATGAATATTTTTTTCACATGTAATAATTATTTTGTCATTTTTTACCGCCTTCTATGTCTGAGATTACTTTTTAAAGAAAAACACAAATTTCGACATCCTTGTGTCGCAAAAGGAAAGTCAAATTTACTTACTCTGGAAAATTTCGTCGTCACCACTTAGTAAGCTCAGTATCTTGTATAACATTTAATTTTACGCGATTGTGTGTGTCACTGTTTTCGAAAATAGTAATAACTCAAGAACTTTAAAAGGTAGTCATGGGTAATGAGGAATCCAAAACTGTAATAATATACAGGGGGATCTCAACTGTGCCATTATTTAAGTTGATCTCCCCATTTTTAATAACACATAGGAGCAAATTTTCATGTTTCTATTTTTAGTGCTCTAAATAATATTTCCCGAAGGTTCATCTAAAAGCCTAAGAACGCCATATATGCAGGTTTGTATTTAAGGAAAAATTAAGCTTAAACTTGAATTCGTATAGATTTAAAAAAAATTGATTTTAGATTAAGAAAGCCTGATTATTACGCAATTTAAGCATGAACAATATACCTACAGTATTAATGAATGATCTAAGATTAAATATTTACTTATGTTTGTCACAATCATAACCATAATACATTACATATATTTTGTAAAAATATAATGAACATAAAAATATTATTATGCACATGGCTGTAATTTCACGTTAATGTTGCTGATTTGGGAGATGTAGAGTGTTAAAATTTGGTAGTTTTCGGTTTTGTGACATGAGAAATACGAATTTGTAACTTATTTTGTGACTGCTCATAGAGTGGCACTTTGTTACTTTAGTAAATTAGATCATATCTTTTTTGTCCATTGAGTAATGGTTAAAATAAGTTAAAAATCTGAAAATCCGTTCAATTTTACATAAAAAAGGCACCCTAGTTCAATTTGTCTAACGCTATAGGTTTTTGAGTTATTCGCTCCTAAAACGATCTGTGTTTTACTTATAAAGTTTTATTTTTAATTGATAAAGTGAGCAAAGTGACATTAAAAAAAAGACAGTAATTAATAATGGCAGTCACTAACAACAACAACAACAAACAAAAGTTCAAAGTAAATGTTCGAAATGCCCACCATCTACCTCAATACACTTTGCAATGCGCTTTCTTAAAGACCTTTGAATATTAAACCAAACGTATCTATTCTCTTTAATTGCATTCGCAGCTTCATGTATTTTTTGCTGCAACACGTCGACCTAAATATTTTGTTCTTTATAAACTATTTCTTTCATTTGTGACCATATTGAAAAATCCAATGGGTTTAAATCTGGACTCCTTGGTAGCCAAAAAAATCACTTCCATGGCCAATCCAACCATGGGGAAAATGTTCATTCAGAAATTGCCGCACAGGCAGACAATAATGTGGTGGCGCCCCATCCTGAATGAATCACATGTTTTGCCTTACGGCGAGTGGTGCATCTTCTAGTAACTCATTTAAATGTTCATAGAGAAAGGTTAAATAAATATGTTTATTTAGATTAGACGAAAGTTCAAAAGGACCAATGAAGAGACCAGATATCACACCACACCAAATGTTCATCTTAAACTCATGCTCTTACAGCATTTGGATTCCCAGAATCCCACAAATGATTGGTAAATCTTGAGGTAATAAGTTTTGGACAAAAGTATCGTGATATGGATGAAGTTTGCTTTCTTTAAAATTCTACAGATAGACGGTTGGTTTATCCCTGTTGTCGCACATAACCGACGAGTGCTCACATCTGGATTTTCCAAAACTCGAGTTAAAACTTCTTCTTCTTCAACGCCGTTGATTATTTTTGTCGCTCGATTGTGGCTCTTAGGACGAAAAGACCCTGTTTCGCCAAGGCGGTTGTAAATATTTCTAAACAGTTTGTGTTTCAGTTGTCTTCGATTTGGGTACAATTGCTAATGCTAATCCATTATAATTTGGTTGAGCAAAATAACAAATCATATCACGTATTTCACCGTTAGATAAAGTGGTATTTTTTTATTACTAGCCACTATTTTCACTCAAAATACCTACTTACTAAATTTAAATCAGAAAAAGAGTGATAATATTACTAAATACTTTTGTTATCGAACTCAAAATTGACTTAAACCTATTGATACATAAATTTGACAAACGTTGACACAAGTCTACTCATTAAAATAAATAACACAACATTAGTGGCTGAAGCAACCGTTACCGTTTACCTTGTGTGAGGTTTTTTCAGAGGGTTTTCCTCATACACATGTAGCGGCATGGTCACCGCGTATATGTACACCGTGTCCGGCTATTTAGGTGAATGCTGGGGTAGTATTTTCCCCCTCAGAACCCTAACTCCGTTCCTTCCGATCCTATCCTGACTACACTTATCCTTAATCCCACCATGAAAATATACATAATGTATATAAGTATGCTGGGAATATGATTGTGGCTAAAGGAGCTCAGAAAGCTCGAGCTCGAATGAAATACGTGGCATTTTCCTTTTTTTGGCTGAGGCAACTTTGCATATTTTGTTAATAGTAGTAAAAAAGATTTTTTTAAAAGCGAATAACTCAAAAACCGAGAGAGTTAGACAAATTAAACAAGAGTATCTTTTTTGAGCAAAATTGAACCGGCTTTCAGATTTGTAATTTATTTTAACCATTATTAAATAGACAAAGAGGGTATGATCTAATTTATTAAGTAACAGGATGCCACTAGCGCTTTCTATGAGTAGTTACAAATTTGTATTTCCTATGTCACTAAACCCAAAACTACCAAATTTTATGTTCTTGCTGATAAAACTTATAAAGTTATTGAGAAATTTTAAAATAAAATTTTTCCTTGGAGCAACCTATATCTTCTAATTCAGCAACATTTTTTATAAGGCATGTTGGGCTTAATCTTCATATTTTCAGTTTAGTGGCAATAAAAGCCAGACATGTAAGTCAATCTAAAATTAATGATACCAACAGAAGACCACTAAAACTACTGATTGTCAAAACAGACATACTGAATATCGTCAGCTAAGTATTTTGTGGAGTGAAGGAATCGGAAAACATGTTCGATAGCGACATGACATAGGGACATGTGGACCATTCATCACTGAAATGAAATACATTGGAGTGATGAATCTCGATTCGAGGTAAATATGGATGACAGGGTGATTCGTCAACAACACGAAGCATATCATCCGAATGGCCTTAAAAGAAAGGTCAAGTTTCCAGCATCTGTTATCGTATGGGATTCAATGTCTGCGAGATGAGTTGGTAAACTACATAGACAAATATTTTTCAACAAGATGGTGCAGCGTGCCATACATCAAAAAAATCTCAAAATTGGTTAGCTGATCAGCAGATACCCTTGTTGGAATGGATATCCAACAGCCCAGATTTACTACCTATAGAAACTGAGTGTAACCGCATGAAGAAGAGGTTACGTGTGAGTCCCGCAAGATCTGTTTCAGATTTAAAAACAAAACTGCAGAAATATGGACAGTTTTACAGAAAAGTACTAAGAGAGACAATGCCCAGAAGAATAAAGGCGGTTATCACCAATAAAGGTGATGTTACGCAATGGTAACAGGAAAAAACTGTAAATTTCTTTTAATATTCATTTGTTGTTATTGTTTCTAGTTTTCTAATAAAATAATTTTAGGGTTCAATTTATATTAAACTGATAACGAATAAGCCAAACTTTACATAAACAATCATTTTTTTAAAATCATCCTTGTCTTCATTATCCAGGTAGGTACGCAATAAGACACTTTTTAACCAACTGAAATGAGACAGGACTCGTAGAACAATACAATATGAATAAATTTTTAGTATGTAATACTAAAACTTTTTGGCACTATTTACACGGATTACCAACATGTATCCAAGTAGTTTTAAATTGCAAACTATGGAAATAGAAACAACTGCCCAGGTTTGTGTTATTGATCCATTCACAAGTAGCATTTCTCTATAATGCATGTTATGTATTTCAGTCTTATCTCTAACTCTGAAACTAACCAAATGATTTATCTGCATTGACATAATCAATAAAACTACCTACCTAGTCTTTCTAATCTTCTGTAAATACGAAAATACCTACCGTTTGTCAGTTCAGAACTAACGTGGAACAATCCAGTCTCTTCTGAACAAAATATTTGTTTAAGATGTAGTATAATACATAATATACATTTATTTAATAAATTGAAATGATAGTCTGCGCCTTAATATAAATAAACATTATTATATTTAGTAGAACTTTGAATAATAATAATAATAATAATAAATCGAATTTTCCAAAGTAAGCTTGCAAAATTATAATATTACAATATTTCCGCAATCTGTAGGTATTGATTTCTATTTTCTACTAAACGATTATGTTAAATATATATAAATATCAAAACATCAATTTTAAGAAAACAATTAGAATTATAATTATGTAAACCCGTTTTAATCGTTAAACATGGCAGATTTCGTGTTCATTTTCCATTAAATTGCATAGATTGTTCTTGTTGGTTAGCTAATTCACATTACGCCCACGTTAGGCTGTATAAATGGTGCACTAACATTTCTAGTTATAACTGAAAAGTCCCTTATTTAAAAACAAATGGAAATTTAAATTTTAATATTGGTTTTTTAGCTTCAAACGCAAACCTATACATACATAGTAGGTAGGTGTTGAAGGTTATACAATCGACTTTTTTTTCACTAACGCTAAATCGACTTATTACTTCATTTTTATAATAGAGTAAAGTTAGATTTATGCTTCGGAAAAAGTGGTGACAGATATAACTTTGCAGTTTTGTATTTGTGAATATATTAGGACTAACATATAAAAAATTATTTATAAAACAAATTAGTTGCAAAATTAATTTTTCTTTAAATACTAACTGTGCTATTCGAAAGAAGAGGCAATTTTACATAAAAAGGGTGTATGAAGTTATTCTCTAAAATGAAAATGTAAGCTCTAGAATTTTTTTTCTAATGCTGAAAAATCTATGACAGCGCGCGGGCACTCGAGTGTAATGCTTGCGGAGCTCGAGGCCACGGGTACGCTATACTGTATTTGTCAAAAATTTTGATCTAGTGGACTAATTTGAGCTCACGAAAATTTAAATGAAAAAACAATCTTGCAGCTAACAAGGTATTGTATTTTGAAAAGTGAAAAAAAAGTTTATTCGAGTAGTACTTACGAAGTTACGTTATAGTAAAATTTTCTACTAAATTAATTAAACATCTGCCATTTTTTTAATTTTCAAACATTCCGTTTACTCTTGAAATGTGATAAAGGTGAGCAATATGAAAAAGATCTTAAAAATTAACTCCTAATATTCAATGATTTCCAAAAATCGTAAATTTTACTTTTTTGTCGGGTTTCAGAGACTCTAGTTTAAAATGTGATATAAAAACTTTACAGGTATTTAAAAAATGGAGTACATATTCAAATTTTGTAAATAAAAACCAAACAAACATTTTTTTGGTACCCTAAATTCATGAAATTCAATGTTTAATAAAGTTTAATAACATTGAAAAAATTTTTTTTTACTTAGCTAGCTAGCGTAGACTTATTGTATGACCTTAACAAAAGTATATAAGCCCAAAAAAATTGGTTTTTCATTAATACTAGTGTAATTTCTAGAAAATATGAAAAAATAACGTATTTTTCAGAAAATCGGACCAAGATTAATGTTTAAAAACTATTTTCAGGCGGAAATAATAAATATCAGTTTAAAAATATTGTTAAGTACAATATTTGATAGAGAGAGATAGAACATGAGGGAACACCTGCTCGCTGAGTAGCGTTCACCTGGCTCATGCTGCTATATACAATTTAATTAGAGAAGGAAGAATTTTGAAAGTGTTCGTTCACTTTCAGTCATCATGGTATTGAGATGCGTCCTTCTCTATCTCATCATTCTTCTCTTCTGTGAATCATCACCATCATTTTGGATTTGAGATAAAGTAAATTCAGAGCTATGTAGCGGTTATAGGATTATCTTGTCAGGTACTAAAACCCTCGCTCGAAGTACTCTCCGTCTTATACTATGGCACGTTATAAACAGAGATAGTTATACACAATGCTCAAGATCCAGTAGTTCTCAACACAATTCCACCAGAGTTTTGTATTTTATATTCGATTACATAATATTACGTCTTTGATAGAAAGTTAATTATTTAAGGGGAATTACTTTCAACAAATTAACAAAACTAAAGTAATGTAATTTAATATGCGTAATTGTTTCCATTTCATGCTATTTACATACATTTTAATTACAACTTTTTACTTTTCATTTTATAAATGATTTCAAATCAAAATTTAATTTATATTTAACTTGTAATAAGTACAAGTTTTTATAAAACATTACTCATAATTCTAAATTAAAATAATACCTATAGGTAAACTAAATAGTGAGTTTAAAATTGTTTTTACATATTATTCGTTATAATATATCACTCACTTGCACAACCCTCTTCATCAGAGTCACTGAAATTGTCTAAAATGTCTTCGTCTTCACTATCTTCACCGTTGACAGTAAAAATAAGGGGTCGCACTTCATCAATTATTTTTTTCGCGGGTAAAAGTATCTTTTATTAAAGTTTCAGTATGCTGGATGCTTTTTTTCCATGTTTCGGCGGTTATTTTGTTTAGTGCGTCATCCCATGTACTTAAAACTTGTTCTTCTCTTCCGGATGTAGCGCCGATATTTTTGTCATAATGTTCCTTACAAATGCCCCATATTAGTTCAATAGGATTATATTGACAATGATATGGGGGCAAACGTAGAACCTCGTGACCATAGTACAAAGCTAAATTGTCGACGCAATCTTCGGATGCACTATTTTTAGCCAGATGAAGTAATTCGGATTTTAACATGAAATTGTCAAATTCTATATTCTTGCTAACCAACCAATCGATAATCTGCTTTTTATTCCAGGAAGCCGCGGTTGTTTGGTCGGCTTTTCTAGAATGGTAGCTCGCATTATCTAGAATAATGATAGATGGTTCTTCTAATCTGCACAATACGGATTCTTCAAACCATTTTTCAAATAATGCTGAATTCACATTGTCGTGGTAATCATAAGATTTATTGTGTGTACCGAAAATTAAACTGGTTCCCTCAATAAATCCATTTATGTTGCCTGCGTGTACAATTATGTAACGTTTTCCGTTTGAGGATTTCGTTGGTTGCTGTAACGTCTTTGAATTTCCATCCTGCCAACTACGTTTACATGTTCCATTACTGAACACCAATGTTTCATCCAAAAAAACAAACTGCTTTGGATTTTGAGAGTTCATATTTTTCAAATATTTTCTTAAAAATACGTTCCTCATGGACACAACATGACTTTGTTCGCACAAACCCAGTCTATGGTTTGTTTTCCTAAATCGGAAACCCATATTTTTTAATAAATAAAATAAACTAGTTCTTTTTATTTCACAAACACATCGCTTCTTCATTAAAGCTAGTAGAGAATCCAAGGAAACGTGTTTTTTTTTGCATACATTTCGTAGATGAGCTCACGAATGGTTTGTTTTTGAGCATCCGGTAGATCGATTGAACGGATTTTAGTAAAATTCCTTTTAACTGGTTCCAAATCAACACCATCGTTTCTTAGAAGACACAGTCTTTGTACTGTTCTAAGCGAAATTTGTAACGTGTCCGCTGTTCTTTGCTGAATTGCAAATACAGATAGTAGAGGACCGTCATTATTGTTTTCTTTAGCAAAATAGTCCAATACGTTTAGCACTAACTCACGGCTTTGTTTACTGAACTTCTTTGGCATCTTGAAAGATTTTGAACTTGTGTAAGTGACACCAATAAATAACAATTTCGATAAGAGTGATTATAAAATGACAAACACTCTTTATATATGTACACAATCATCGTTATCGATAATTACCGTAATCAGGTAATTTGTGTTATGGAATTTGTACTTATTAGAAATTAATTATGTACATTAAATTTTCATTTGAAATCATTTACAAAATGAAAAGTAGAAAGTCGTAATTAAAATGTATGTAAATAGCATGAAATAGAAACAATTACGCATATTAAATTACATTACTTTAGTTTTGTTAATTTGTTGAAAGTAATTCCCCTTAAATAATTAACTTTCTATCAAAGACGTAATATTATGTAATCGAATATAAGATACAAAACTCTGGTGGAATTGTGTTGAGAACTACTGGATCTTGGGCATTGTGTATAACTATCTCTGTGATTACACTTTAACGAGCGAGCGAAACGCGAGAAACGGGAATGTTTCCAGCCTTGGGTCTTCTGCGCGGGCGCACTCGTCAAGTTGGGATGAGATCGGTTGTCCTCGGGGAGATTTAGAGTGGGGGTCACCGAAACAGACTTCGCAGCCGTCTTAACAGAAATACATCTGCCAAAAAAGGAGCTTAGATTTACAAACATGCCCCCTAGGGAAGATATTAGAGCGTGGTTACAGAAACAAGAAGCGTACACTATGCATAAACGTGTAGTGCGAAATTTACTCGAAACAGGTACATTGTGAGTAACATTTTCTACAATCGACGTATTTTCGGTTATTTTTCATACAGCGATGCGAAGCTTCAATGAAGGCCGTTTCCACGACCACCACCGCTCTACTGGTCTGTCTTCCGAATGTAACCGAGCATATCTGAACGTATCCGATAGAAACACTCCACTAATTCGATTAGATTTTATTTTTAAAAGCAGATTTGCTTTTTTGTGGTGCCATCTAGTTGAGTATTTTTAAAATAGTGAATGTTTTTCTGTCATAGAAGCTTATCGTGTCCGGCTCCCTGGTCTACCTCGTCCCTCTAGTCTCACTCGCCTCTCTCTCTCCCTCGTCTCTCTCGCTTCTGGTTTCTCTCGTCTCTCTAGTACCTCTCGGCTCTCTAGTCTCCCTCGTCTCTCTTCTCTCTCTCTCTCTCTCTCTCTCTCTCTCTCTCTCTCTCTCTCTCTCTCTCTCTCTCTGTTTCTCTCGTCTCGTCTCTCTTTGGTTAAGTCAATACACGTACAATATTATGTTAGAATAATAATAATTTAGGTTAGATCAATACTCGCAGGTTAGGTCAAGGCTCGCGTGCGAGTATTGATCTAATCTAAAACGTGCGTTTATTATTATTTTGTTAAGTTAAAAAAAATCCAAGACCGACCGCTTCAATAAATATCAATAATACAGGGTCATTTCAAAATTTCATCCATTACAATGCATGAACGCTTCGTTTTATGTTGAAGGTAGGCCGAATTAAGTCATAGGAAATTCCCGAGGCCAGACCTATGGCCAAATTCAAGGCCAATTGAAGGTAACTTTTTCCCAATATAAAATAAGTAGTTGTTGTTACTTAATTACTCATTTATTTTAAAGTAATTTTTGCATGCGTAATGCTGAAGGTTGGCTTCAAGGTGAAATCGCTAGATATAAATACATGTTAACTTAAAAAAAATCCCAAGACCACCACTTCTATAAGATACCAATAATACAGTTTAACTATTTTGATACATATTTAATTAATTTTTAGACTTACCTTGTGCTATATTAATAGACATAAATACATGTTAGCTTAAAAATTCCAAGGCCGGCCGCTTCTATAAAATATCAATAATACAGGGTCATTTCAAAATTTCATCCATTACAATGCATGAATCCTCCATGTTGAAGATGAATTTTTGACAAGCTCGCGGTCGTTATTCAGATATTGAAAAAAATTGAGCTAACACTTTTTGTTGCTAAATTATGCGTCGTATCAAAAATTTCATAGAACATGTTTAAGGTTTATGTCTGGATATTTTATATGAATAAACAATTTTACGCAATTTAAATTATTAAAATTTACGGGGTTATATAATTTACAAGGTGCCAATAGTAATTAATTCAAAACCTGAAAGTAGATTTGATAATATTAACAACTCTTAAGGCGGCAATAATAGAAAGATGTTCAAGGTGAAATCATTTTAAAGCATGTTATAAATAAATAAAATCATACGGGCAAGGTTACGCTAACGAACTTGTAATTAATGCGAAAGGTGAATAGAAAATTACAATAAGTGTTTGTATATTTAAGCTGGGTTTAACATTTTTTAGGATAATTATGTAATCTCTTTTATAATAAACTCATTACGAAAAATAAAATCACGCTATAAAACAAAAACAGTTATCCATGTTAGAATGTCATTTAGACTTCACGTTAGATAAAAATAGATATAAATACTTGTTAACTTAAAAAAAATTCCAAGACTATCCGCTTCTATAAGATATCAACAATACGGTTTAACCATTTTCATCTACATTTAACTAATTAATTTTAGACTTAACTTACGCTATCTAGACCTCTCTTGCAAGACTAGGGCCCCTTATTAGAATACCAGCCATAATCAGTCAAAATGCTGAGACTTAGCCCTCCAGTCAGAGTACAGAGACTGGGTGGGTGGCTAGCCGACAAGATGACCGGCAAGATAACCGCCAAGATGGCCGCCACTCCTAGCCATGCCCCATCACTCAACTCCGAGGTCAACCCCAAGCCCAACTCCAAGGCCAGACCCGAGGTCAATCTCAAGGCCAAAATACGCCTCCTACGTGGGCGTGTACAAAAAGTGGAGGGGAAGGTGTCCCAGTGGGCGGGGCTTGTGATGTCACAAAAAACAAAATGGCAGACAAGGTGTCCTTATTCTACTAATACTTTTTAAAAGAAAAATAAAACAATAAACTAAACCACGTGGTTGAAGTTCTTGGCTTCCAAATTGTGTATATTGCCATCTCATACCAAAGCGTCTTTAAAAAAGAATAGTAACATACTAGAAGCGCATTTGACACAATAGACATATGTCCTTGAATAGTTGCATGCGATGAAAAGAGAAATAAAATACTCGTTGGTATTGCTTAATATGGATTTTGATTCTAATTTGACTAACGACGTAATTTTAACACATAACCTCCCTGTCTCCGTCTACTGATTGTACTCTTGCTTTTTTGCACTTTTCCTACATTTTCATCATTCATTATTTACACATTTTCACAACAATTCTTTGCAGAAATAGGTATCGTACTTTGCGTGCGAAACATTGTAACAGTAATGACTGCAAAATGTAAAACTTTGCATATACAAGCGCAGCAGTTTGTGTTAAATTTATTGGAATATTTTCAAGGGAAAAAGAAAATCGAGGTCCCTTAATATCACTATCTTGCATTCAAGAGACTTGTAATATTTATTTTCATTTCAATATTGTAATCGCAAAATTACAGAGTGTGGCAAATGCTCCAGTTTTAACTGTGGCCACGGTGAAGAGTATCTCGCAGTAGATATAGTCCAATTTTATCCAGTCCAGGTAAAAAACGACCTCGTAAAAAAACCAAATCGAACGATCTTCCAGAAACATCCAAAATGTGCATTAAGGATACATTGTACGGGGTGGCCAACTAAGAATGCGAAGTACTGTATCTGGGAAACTATGTATCGTAGAGGCTTGCGGAAAAAAAAGTTATACTAAAACGGCCAATACAAAAACCTGGAAAATATTTTCATGTTTCTGAAATGGCCGCTAGGGGGCGTAACTGCAATCTTAAATCTAAAAAAGTGATGTTTCTGTGAATTCTGCTATATTAACCTAATAAACTTTTTTTGTTTGGCACTTTTTGACGTATTTATAAAAATACAGTGGTGGGGGGTATTCAAAGGTTTCCATAAATCACCCCCTGTATCTTCGAAACGGCTAATCGGATTTTAACAAACTTGGGTGCGTTGAAAAGTGATTTTCTTGGACTACAAATGCTAAAATAATTGAAGTTTTGTTAGTTGCACATGTCGTCACTAGAGGACTTTGTTCGACATTCCGACAGAAACGGTTAATTTTCGCAAAAAAATTAATTACATTGGTATGACTTTTTGTCATGAACAAGTAGCTAAATGATGCCTAAACAAGATCGCGAAAACTGCATCTCGATATCTTGTTCCTAAGCTAAAATATCGGTCAAAGAAAACTTTATACGAAAATCCCTTGAATTTTTATTTTTTTTTAACTATATTTTTCTGGAATTGTTCCTATTATGTAAGTTGTGGCCCTAAAAAGGACCGATTTAAAGGCGGAAGGTTTTTAATGCCCCCGTAAATGCACGAAATGCTGACCATCACTCTTTGAACCGATGAAGCCACCTTCAGTAGTGACGGGACGAGTCAATCTGCACAATATGCATTACAGGTCTGCAGAAAATCCCCATTGGTTGCGTGAAGTTCAGCGCCAAGGACGTTGGAGTTTAAATGTATGGTGTGGCATACTGGAAGGCAGAATTATTGGGCCATATTTTTTCGAGCAACCCCTAACTGGCAATGTATTTCTTGACTTTTTGGCCAATTAATTACCGTTGTTGATGGAAGATGTGCCTCTGGAAACAAGGCAAAAATTGCCTCGATTTTTATTTATGGGGGCGCTTAAAGGACATCGGGTTTCGGACTCAACCTACTACTAGAGAAGATATGAAAAACCGGATTCGTAACGCAATACGTAACATACCGAGAGCCGAAATTGAAGCTGCAATTTTGTCTAGTCATGAGAGGCTTCAGCAATGCATAGAGCGTGATGGTCAGCATTTCGAGCATTTACGGGGGCATTAAAAACTTTCCTCCTTTAAATCGATCCTTTTTAGGCCCACAACTTACACAATAGAAACAATTCATGAAAAAAATAGTTAAAAAAAATAAAAATATAAGGGATTTTCGTATAAAGCTTTCTTTGGCCGATATTTTAGGTTATGAACAAGATATCGAGATGCGGTTATCGCAAGCTTGTTTAGGCATTATTTAGCTACTTGTTCATGAAAAAAAGTCATACCAATGTATTTAATTTTTTGCGAAAATTAACCGTTTCTGTCGGAATGTCGAACAAAGCCCTCTAGCGACGACATGTAAATCTAACAAGACTTCAAATATTATAACATTTGTAGTCCAAGAATATCTCATTACAACGCGCCCAAGTTTGTTAAAATCGGCTTAGCCGTTTCGAAGATACAGGGGGTTATTTAAGGAAACCTTTGAACACCCCCACCACCACTTTATATTTAGACATACGTCAAAAAGTGCCAAATAAAAAAAGTTCAGATTATCCTCGACTTTAAAGATCAGTTATTTTTTTTTATTAGGTTAATATAGCAGAATTCACAGAAACATCACATTTTTAGATTCAAGATTCGCCGTTTTAGTAATAATATTTTTTGAGCAAACCTCTACGATGGATAGTTTCCCAGATACAGTACCTCGCATTCTTAGTTGGCCACCCTGTATATGTACGCACAAAGTGAGTACAATCTAACGTATACATATTTCCACATATGAGATGCTTGTATTTGCAGAAAAGCATGTCACAGTTGGAGCTTTGAATGCTGAACTCCGTGATAGTCATGTTTTATTAAGTGATAGAGGTTTAAAACGTGCATTACACACATTAGAATTCAAGTTCAAAAAAGACTTAGAGCTTTATTGGAAAAACTAAAATATAGCTCAAGTGCGTCATATTCTCAAACGATGCATTCAAGAGATCAATTCACCTAGTCGAAGACAAATAGTATTTATGGATGAAGCATGGATCTACTCAAAAGGAAATCCAGGCAAGTCGTGGCAAGATGAAGATGTAAAGAGTGTACGGAAACCTCAGGGCTATGATAGTAATCGCTTTATTGTTACACATGCAGGTTGCACCACAGGATTTATAGAGAATGCATCCATATTATTTGCTTCAAAATCATTAAAAAAAGATTATCATTATGAAATGAATGGGAATCTTTTTAAAACATGGCTTATTGAGCATTTCTTAAATAATTTAGAAAAGCGGCATTAATTATTATGGACACTGCACCGTACCACACAATGTTACTCGAGATGGTACCATCATCCTGGACAAAGTCTAACATGATTTCATGGTTAACACAAAAAATATCAGTTACGAACTCACACCCAAACTGAGCCCTATTCACAAATTAAATCTCGGCAAATAGAGAAAAGGTATGAGGTAGGTGAAATAATTAAAAGCTATGGACCAAGAAGTGTTACGATTGCTACCGTGTCATTGTGATTTTGTAAGGCAGTAGTTCAAATGTGAAGAATTCTTGGATATTACAGTTCATGAGATGGTGATTAATGTGAGGAATTATTCCGAACTTTCTGATAATGATTAAAAATTTGGTACTTTAAGTTTATTGTAACAACATAATAGTTTAAGTAATCGAAAAGGATATGTTAATTTTTGTAATATAATTATTCTGTACATATATTGACCTTTAAATAAATTACACTTAAATATGTCAAGGCATTAAATTTCATTTAAATTCTTTATTCGGCATAATATGGTTTGTTTAATTACTATTTAATAAGAGCTGTAATAATGGCAACTGTTCCAAGGTCAACCCAAATACACATGTTGTAGTTCTGTGGTCACAGGAAATAAAGTTGCGGCTTCATAACACAAAGATATGTAGTACTAAAAAAATAAGCTTGAAAATTAGATGCACCACGCTTGAGAGATTTATTTCTAATTTGACATATCTCCAGAGCAACAAAAACATGTCAACACCTGCATTTTGTGAATCATTCACTATGGAGAGGATTTATGTTTTCTTTTAGTGTTCTACTGCTTCACATGATATTTACGTCGCAAGAAAATCTTATACTCAGTATAAATAATCTTACACACATATATATTCCTAGTGTATTTGCCTTATTTTCGGTATAAACCTATTTACATTTGTACTACTTTTAATATCATTTGGTAACAATCGTGCACCTGATCAGAGTGCTTGACTATTTCATCAAAACATTGCGGCATTAAACCACATTTAATTTTATAAATAAATATAAGAGCCTCGATTTCGCAAAACTCTTCAGTTTTGATCTAATTTAACGATCTTAACATGGTGTCTATGCTTGTATATTTATTGCACTCTAGTATCATTTGCATTGCACGGCTTTGCAATATTTCCAGTCGGTTTATATCACTTTTATTTGTCAAATACGGGATTGTGCCAGCATAATGGAAATGTGGAAGAATTATACAATTATACACTCTCTCTTCACAGTGTGCCGTTGAATATATGCACCCATAAATTATAATCTACAAAAACCATTGTAATAAAATATCTGCTAAAGCTCTATTGCTCACCGTGGTCAATACGTTAATTATAATGAACAATTTTCTTAGGTTTTCATAAAGTAAACATTGTTTTCTTTTACGGTGTAAATTTTACAATAAACAGTATTTATAATCATAATTATGAAAACCTGTAACTGCACTACCGTCATCTCGGACAAGAGTAATTAATTAAAAGGAATTATTACGGAAATAATTTGAATCCGTTTTTTAATGTTAGGTCGTACTATTGTAAGTGATGGCGCAGTTTATTCTCTGGTGGCGAGGATAGTACAAATATCTAGGTGAAGCTTGCTACACGTTAGTATAGAACAACTACTTTTTATGTTGGTAGCAAACTAACCGTTCAAACTTCACTTGGATGTTATGATGTGAAGTCATATTTATGCGTTATTATTCCTATTTGTAGTATAAACTTCTTCTTAAGAAAGCAGGACTCAGCGGTGCCATATTGGGCGATTTGTCGCAATTTATGGGACTTTGAATGTTAAAATACGACAATAATATGAATATTGCGAGGGGCTACAAAATGGGCTACATTTCAATTCCTATGGGCGACATTTGAGCTTTATTGAAAATTTTTGTGACTTAAAATGAATGTAAAAAAAGTCTGATTGTAATGGAAATATTTTAACAATTACAACAATGTAAATGCAGACCTACGCTTTTTTGGTTTTGATTTTTTTAAAACATATTCATTTTGGTAGCACTGGGTGGCACTGGTAGGGTAGTTGGTAGCACAAAACTTGTGTGTTTTATGGTTGGTAGTTTATTTTGTAGGTTATTCCATAATATGGGTGTGGGTATCAAAAAAATTGTGTTAACAATTAAGTGCTTTGTCGTTTTTATGATCACTAATTTTTTGATGTTGAGAATATCTATATTATTATTGTATTATGATTGATAACCTAATAACTTCAGGTTTGCAAATTTAACCGGGATAATCATGGGTAAATACGTAAAGTACAAAAAGAAGTATGATAAAGAGTGGGAGAAGGAGCATATTTTTGTTGGTTAGTCACTTCATAAATTAATTTGAAATGATGACACACACGTCTCTTTTCTTGATTTCGATAATACACTTTTTGAAAAAGTCGACGACATTGGGCGATTTTATTCATTCAATATGACGATACGAATTTGGCATCTGGCAACGCTGGCAAGACATAAAACCCGTAGTTACAAAAACGGTCTTAGATACTCATGTAAACTTAGTCAACGATAAATAATTTTCGATAAAGTACAATTTATTAAAAACATGCAAATACAATAAAACTAGATTAATGTCTAATAATAAAGAGTATTATTTTTAAAATTATCTAATAATAAGACAAAATGCAACAACAATAAGAAAAATGCAAGGAAAACACACCAAAATATGAATGTAACACATTATACAAGATTATGCTATTAGAAAGTGAAATGTAGCTATTATAATGCTTTTTATTAAACGTATTTATAAGTGTGAAGTTGAACATTGTTTAGATGTTTATTGCTGATAGTCTTACTTAGTAGAATGATAAAATTCATAAATTAATTCCTGAAAATACCTTTATGGTAAAATTCAACAGAAAAATTTATATTCTCTGCTAAAAATCATGCTTCGAAAAATATGAAGTGTTATCAATATTAGTAAGTTATGCAATATCCGCTTTTTCGTTTACATTCCAATATTTTGAAATTCGAGGAATTAAAAAAAAACAAGCCAACATTCAAGTTTATTAAAGTCCGTATTAAAAAGTTAGAAATTACAAATCTATTTGAAAGAGACAATAAAAAATGAAAACTTTTTATTAGAATTTAAGAAAAAAAAACTCTTAAAATTGAGAATCTAAGCTCGGAAAATACATGCATCATGCTATAAATGAAAAGGAAGAGCTTTAGAACACTCACCAAAGCTTGCGCTGCGGCTTGGTGCTGGAAACAACGAAGCAAACATTTAATCACACATAGCTAGAGGTTTTAAAGTGTTCAAAAAGTGCATGTTGTAAGATATAAAGCTATCAACAAACTGTCTTTTATACTTTGTGAACACTAGTTAAAATTTTAGTTTAAAGAAATGATTTATGTGAAATTAGGAATACCTGAATTTTAATAGCATTAGCATTAATTAAATTATTAATAATAGAATTACATACACTTATTAGAAAATGCAGCGATTATTTACGTTTACGATTAAATTAAAAGCCGTCAGTAGTGGCTTTATGATCATGCTGTAACCAAACTACGTTTAAGTATCTTACAAGACATTTGGTAAAAGTACATATTTACATAAACTTTGTGAAGTAACATGTTAAAGCAGAGCCAGGAATTTAACACACAAGGTATTTTGGATACATCACAAATTTTAGAAATTGTGTTGTTAAAATCTAGTTTCAGTGACTTTGCTATATCTACAAGCAAGAACACAGCGCGTGTGAAATTAAATTCTTTAATTGAATCTTCTGTACTTACATTATCACTGATCTTATCACCATTTCTAAAAATTTTAATTCAACTTCAAGAAGGATTTGAGACAAGTATCTGTAAATCAAATTTTAACATTTCATTAAGTTCATAAAATGAATAATTTTTTGTGCATTAAAAAAGATCGTTACAATATTATTCAAATTTTTAAATCGTCTCAACATGAGAATGTAATAATTAATGAAAAGAACGTCTCAGAAATTATTACTAAATATACTATTATTCTTTAATACAGCAAAATCAAATTGCTTAGTGCCCAATGCTCTTCCCATTAGAAACCTCCAGCGCAGTATGAGGCTTATAGAAACATATTTGCCAGACACATTCCGATAGATTACTGCTCCTTTTATACCATTTGTTCGGTTACAATACCGTAGGTACGGTAAGAGAGACACAGTTTCTAACCTCAAAATAAATAACTATTTATCATTTATAAATTACAAATATATTAAAAAGAGCTACCTTTCATCTATATAAATTAAAACTTCGAAGTAAGTGAGGGGTGGAGCTCTACGGGTAATAGTCACATAAACGGATTACATTTTACGTGGATTTGATACTGCTCCAGCATTTGCATGGATATGTGAAAGAAACCCCTATAAATAACACCATGAAACATTTCGTTGCGTGGAAATTGTGCTTTGCCAACGGAAGGAAATTGCGCATAAACAAAATAAAAATTTAAAAATTATTATTAATTTTATTAAATACATAAATAAAAATTGTACCTCGAGTAGGGTTTGAACCTACGACCTGTACTTTGCTTAACTTATTCGTTCATAACAAAATCTTATAATAAAATAACAATTTGATTATTATTTTACTATACGTACATACATCATTTATTTCCATCATAATACAATACTTTGCGTCTCAATAATGTGTTCCAGCCAGTTCCGTTAAATCGGTGGAGTCAATTTCTAGATCCTGAGAAGTCGTTTTCACATGATGTATGTAATGTAGCCAACTTTTTCTTAAATTGTAACTTTTTCTTAACCAAATTTGATTAATACTTCCATGTCCTTTACTTTAAACGTCGTGTTTTTAATTTCAATGTGAAGTTTGACTAGGACACCATTTCTATCAGGTTCAATTCGTGGTGATACGGAGGAAAACGAAGAATCTGAGGTGCCATAACGTTAGGTAAGTTACTTTATTCTTGTCGTATCGATACATCATTTGGGCTAGAGAAGCCATTCGGTCTGGTTCAACATGATATGTTTAATTAGTATTTCTTTCTCACAATCCACAATTTGTTCTTTTCGCCATGTCGTTGTTGGAGTCTTCGCTAGCTTCCTGCCATGATAAGAAGCACTGGGGATAACGATAGCTGAATTATGCGGTATATTTGGAATAAGTACGCTTATCGATAAACCACTTCTCTTCAGTATCTGCATCCATTTTGTTATACATATCAGCAGTTTTCTTTCTGCAAAGTTTCGTGACAGGAATAACACAGTTACCGCCAAAAGTATGAACTAAAGCAAATCGCGATCCAAGATCATTTAGAGTCCTTAAACCCTTGGAAGACGTCTGTTGGCTAGTTTTAATAGTGGTTTCACGTTAATCCACGATGTCAACCGGATGCGCCAATGGAAAACTTTGATGTGAGCAAATTCGCGACCGTATTTTTGGCAATTTCACGTATTTCAAGTGGCATACATGCAAGATTATTATACAGGTATGGAAAAACATTATTGCTGGTCTGACTTATAATAAGATAGAAAGAAACCCAATAAGCATTATATGAGCGTGAGGGAGACATAACTTGACCGATGTTGCCACTTGTACATATTTGCATGTAGGCACAAAATATGAACTACTTAAGTCTCCTTCAATCTAAGAAACCAAAGCAATTAAGATGATGTTGAAACGTCGCGTGTTCTTTGAAACTATTAAGTAAATACTTTATACTATATAACATTAAATGATAATACCCCAAACATCGAAGTTTATTGTAATTGCGAATTTATGACATGATTCGATTACTACTCGTAAGAAGAAACTTAAGAGAGCTACAAAAAAGAACATCAACATTTACATTGATAGTATAACTTAAGTTTAAGGTTTTACTGTAGCATTATAATTCTTATTGAAAAACCAACTATTTTTAAAAATGAACAGAATACACTTTTTTCAAAACTCTACTTTATAAGATTTTCGAAAAGACCTCCACCTCGCGCAAGGCAGTAACCCAATCTGTGATAAAATTCAGTTCGGGTGTTTTCTAACATTTCTTGGGTGATGCTGTTTAAACAGTCTGTAATTTTGACACGAAGTTCTTAATAGTACCTTTTCCACTAATAATACGGTTAGGGAACGTAGTTTCCAAAAACTGTTGAACTCTTATTGCAGTCTGAGCAGGACAGCCATCTTTTTGATACCAAATGTCATCAAAATTTATATTGAGGCGTTAAATAGCTGGTACTATCTGGTTTCTCAACAGTTCTAAGTATTTCTCCGCATTCAAGTTTCCGTTGATAAAAAATGGACCAATTATGGAATTGCCTAAAATTCCTGCCCACACATTAACTTTTTGGGGGTATTGCGTCCGGTAAGGAATACTAATGTGTTTGTTTTCCTGAGATTAACCAACAGCGACAAACGGATTGTGATGGCCATGTAAGTTAAAAGAAGACTCGTCGTTAAACAAAATATTTTCAATAAATCTTTCGTTTTCATTAGACCGATTCATCATATCTTCACAAAATTCCATACGCTTTTGATGATCTTCTGGAAAAATTTCTTGTGGAGTTTGCAACTTATAGCAACGGTATTTATTCCTTTTCAAGATATTGCGAACTGTTCTTGGCTCAATATTCATTTCTTCAGCAGTTTTTGTACTATTGCACGGGAAATTAGTTTCTGCTAAACTACACACTGCAATTTCTTGGAGTTACGACCAGGACGCTCACCATCGTTACCATGAATGCTACTGCATTTTCTACAATTATTTAAACATACACCAAATTTACAAACAGTACGCATAATCGTATCTTCTGATGGAATTGGCCTGTTTTCAAAGGAAAAAGCAGACCTGCTTATTATTTCTTATGCAGTGCTTCTTGAATAATACCACCTAATAATCTGTATTTTTTCTTCAGTGGAATACATGAGTATTGAGTCGGATTTGCAAAAACACTAATTTTCAATTCTCGTTGGCAGTAGCAATTAAATGTGTCATTGGTACTAGCCTACTCAAAAGACGCATGTATGGCATCAGCGCTTTTAGTTTGTAGTGTATTCTATCTCAGTTAGCACGTGAACTGATTGTACTTCCTTTGTTTTACTTATTATAAGTCAGACCCGCGAAATTTTTCCATACCTGTATATAATACCACTAATGCATCCAAAATTATCAAGAATCCGGGAAAAAGCGGTGTTGCCTGGAAACTGCGTGAGTTGGTTTTCTTTTGCTCCGAAGGAGGAGGGCTCTTGTTTTAACCAACAGAGAAAACCAACGAATGCGGTTTCCTTAAGGAAACAACGCTTTTTCCAGGATTATCTGTTTAATTTTGTAATTTTGATGCAAACGTGGTATTCGGTAGAATATTTCCAGAATAGAATATATATATATATATATATATATATATATATATATATATATATATATATATGAACAGAACACTTCTGTAAAATTGTTATTTATAAATCGATTTTATTTTTTTTTTTTTACCAAAATTAAGAGGACAAAAAACTGTATATTAGGACAAGGTAATACATTTAAATTCATAAAATCAAAGCCTGCAATGGCAGTTTTTTAGGGTCAAAAATTAAGAAAAAGTGCTAGGCATTTTTTATTGAAAATATTTCTACGCCACTGTATTCAGCATCTTTCAAAACAGATTTTACTTTATCATAATCTCAATGACAATATAACATGTTTTACAGCGAGAATGGCCAAATCAGCCTGCCATAGAATTCCATGGCAACATTCTGAAACGTCAAACTGATTAGACTCTTATGCAACAATTAAGTTTACGCGAAAAAATTGAAATAATACGTCTAACTGGAGACAATGCCCGTACGGTCAGAGAAACTGCTACAGAATTTAATAATAGACATCCTGCCAGACACCCAATTAGCTGCAGTACTGTTTACAACATCAATAAAGTCTTTGATGAAACAGGTACAGTTTCACTACATCTATTGAAAGCAAATAATAATCGACGTCAACGGGTGGGTCAAAATGATCGTGCGATTTTAAATTACTTCCACAATAATCCTAGACACAGCTTAAGAGTAGCAGGTGTAGACTTAAATGTGCCTAAAGAAACCATAAGAAGATGTCTTAAAAAGAACAAAATTAAACCGTATAAACCAAAGTTTTTGCATACTCTACGACTAGGTGATGCTAAAAGAAGGATGGAGTTTTGTTTGTGGTCTCAAGGGGAATATCTCAAGAATGGCAATTTTCTAAATCATATACTGTTCAGTGATGAAGCCACTCTCACTACCAATGGAGTGCTTTCATCTCAAAACATACGTCATTCCTCTAACGAAAATCCGGAATGGGTAATTAACTGCAGAAGTCAATATTTCCAAAAGATGAATGTGTGGTGTGGCATTCTCAACGAATGGATTATTGGACCTTTCTTTTTTGAGCAAAATTTAAATTCACATTTTTTTTGGAATTCCTGGAATATGATTTCATGAACGCTCTGGAAAATATTCCACTACGAGATCATATGAATTAACATTTTCAATTGGATGGGAGTCCTGTGCATAATGCCGCTATGGTGATGGAATTGTTGAATACTAACTTTGAGAACTGTTGGATAGGTCGTAATAGCCCATTATCAGAATGGCCACCAAGATCTCCAGACCTAACCTCATTAGATTTTTTCCTATGGGGTACGATCAAGAACAAAGTGTATAAATCGCGGCCTCAAACAATCCAAGATCTTCGAGTTCGAATAAGAAACGCTTGCGCCGAAATAACTCAAGGCCAACTTATAATGGTACAAAGAAATCTTTTAAGGCGATACGAAAAATGCATTGAACTTCAAGGAGATCTTGTGGAAGCTTCTACAATTTAGTATTTCTTTGTTTCATTATAACATAATACATAAAATAATGCTGTTTTGTTTAATTTTTCGAATTGTTTGTTAAAATAAATCTTGTTCTAGTAGATGTTCTTAATTCATAATTTTTTTTCTATTCGACATTTCTCAACGAAAATTGGTATCCATCTGTTTTGAAAGATGCTGAAGACAGTGGCGTAGAAATATTTTCAATAAAGAAATGCCTAGCACTTTTTCTTAATTTTTGACCCTAAAAAACTGCCATTGTAGACTTTGGTTTCATGAATTTAAATGTATTACCTTGTCCTAATATACAGTTTTTTGTCCTCTTAATTTTGGTAAAAAGAAATTAAAATCGATTCATAAATAACAATTTTACAGGAGTGTTCTGGTTTTAAGTAGGCCACACTATATACATGTATATATATATATATATATATATATATATATATATATATATATACATAAGCAAACGGACAAAACTTTTTAATTACTAAGCAAGTAGCAAAATTTAGAAAACGAACAATACTTGCGTCCAAATAAATACCTGATTTTCACTGTATTCTTCGGAACACTCTTTTCAATATTGCTATCAATGGTTTCTCACGAGATTTTAAGAAATCGTTTCATTTTTACAATAAAGTTAACTTATTTTTTATAAACTGTAACTGTCATCGAGTGAGCATTGTTATAATGCATTATCCTGTTTATGAGCCTACATCAGCAGGCATTAGTTACTGACTTGTTAATAAACTATTACAACATAACCGTTCAAGATGATGATGGAAACGATGACGTGGATGAGCTGAATGTATCTCACATCCAAGGTGATGGTAATGATTAAGAGAAGAGGAAGAAGAGCGATGGGGTAGAGGAGAAAGACGAATCGCATGACGACGATAGCAACATATCACGGTTCAAGAAGAACAAGAAGGCCGATAAAGGATGTGACTAAATAAAAATGGTGTATTGTTGTTTATAATAATAATAATAATAATAATATATTTTAAAACGCTAAGCTTTCCTTCAATTTTGTTAATAAACGCTAGATGGTGCCACCTTTATTACAGAGATATTCATTAGGCCATACACAACTAGATAACGATACAAATTCAAATTTCCCAACAAGCGCCACGACAGGAGGGCGCAGGCCCTAACACAGGTTCCTATGTTTTGTCTTATAAGCTAGCAATAGGTCCCTTATTAGAATACAAGTTCAAATTTCTCGCAATAAGTAATCAGAATGTAAACACTTAAATAGAAATCCAAATTCAAATATCCCGCCAAGGGACCAGGGGCTAAGACCCGAAAGTAAGTAAGTTGCGAAGCCATACGTCTGCCTTATAAGTTAGCATTAGGACTCCTTATTATTATAATACAAGTTCATATTTCCCCTCATAGATGGCGTCACAAACAAATTCAAATTTTTGGTAGAGGGGCGAGGGCCTGAAAGTAAGTTGCTAAGCCCTATATCTGTCTTACAAGTTAGCATTATACCCTTATTATAATACAGATTCATGTTTCCATCCATAACCTGTAGAGACTTAAATACAAATACAAATTCAAATTTTCCGCCATTGGGGCTATGACAAGGGACAAAGCCCCGAGAGCAAGTTGCGCAGCCCTACACCTGTCTTACAAGTTAGCATTAGGCTCCTTATTGTTATAATACACATTCAAACTTTCCGGCAAGGGTACCACGACAACACACGAAGGCCTACGAAGAAGTAGCGATCACGACAAGGGGCAAAGACCCGAAAACAAGTTGCGACACCCTACACCTGTCTTACAATCTCGGTCATGCTCGGGGAGGGTTGGAGTGGGATCGTCGAAACAGCCTTCGCCGAAATCCTCGCGTCGCAAAATTTTACGTATATGATACATGTTAACCTAAAAAAAATCCAAGGCCAACCGCTTCAATAAAATCAAAATAATATTGGCACATGTTAACTGGTTAAATTAATTAAATAAAATCTTTTATTATAAAACACTTGTCATTATCTTTACATGTCTTTGTGCTTTATTAGAATACAATTTTTATAACAGAGGATAATTTTGCAATCTCTTTATAATAAAGCTTATTACAAAAATCACATTGTAAAACTTGAAAATGTTACTTGATTGCTCAACGGCTGCCACTCGCTGTAATACCAGATAATTTTTTCAACAGCTGTATCGCAGGCAGTTTCGATATTTTTTAGAAAATCTACAATAAAATACGATTTCCCACAAACAGATAGCCTCGCTAACATTGCCGGGAGCCGGTGCTTAAACTGACCCTCATCTCGGATCGCTAAACGATACTGAATCGTCTCTGTCATCATCTTCGTTTAAATACCAAGTGATTTGCGACACCGTTATATTTTACTTTTTAATTAAGCGTTACGTAATACCTACTGTTTTTTCTTTGTTTTAATCGTTTTATAAAAATTTATGATTTAGCATTTATTACTAAACAAAGTACGCTACTTAATATTGGCATTATATAATTACACAAACTATAATTAACTCTATTTTATATTTTAAAGAGGATTTTATAATGAATCCGTTTTCTATAAAACAATGTTGTGTGTATGTGTAGCATATAATATTTTATTTACATTCCAAAAATTTCTTTTACTCGATAACCAGTTTTATATCAATTAAGCATAAGTGAAAACGTAGAAAGTGGTATTAGTGTGCCTATACGTGCAGAAGAAAACGGTAGTTATAACCTTTATTTATTTATTTAGTTGCATAGGTTTAATTACGGCTAGTGCAAACAACATATCTTTTTTAAAAATATTAAGTGTTTGGATACCGTGGACCTGTGTATATACAACAATTTTAACGAGAGGATGGTGATTAAAGATTTTTCAAAGGTAAGCAACCAGTTTTAATATTCGTTTAGAACAATAATATTCTGATTACTGTGTCGTGTAATTAACTTTAAATAATGACAGTGAAATTTAATTATTAGAATACAACCCCAATGTATAAATACATTTTCGTATAGGTAATAGATCACAATATGTAGATAGGAATTAAAAGAAACACAAATATGCAATCTCATTTGATAAAATAAGAATGGGTCCTAATACATATTAATAAACACAGCTTAAATAAAATTCCTTTACAGTCAGAACACGTGCAATTTTCTAACCTCCAGTGGTTGTACTACTCTTAATATTACCAAAAGGACCTTAATTAGGGTTGAAAAAGGCCCCCCGAAAAGAAGCCGTCACTCAGCCCCAGCCCCTGAATCCAAGACCAACGCCTGGACCAACCCCAAGTCCAAGACCAACCCCAAACCCAAGACCAAACCCTAAACACACCCCTCACGTGAGCAAGTACAAAAAGGCATGGCTGTCAAAAAGGCTCTTAGTCCAACAAAAAGGGTTGAAAATTCCATCAAGGGTTGAAAAAGGCCTCCGAAAAGAAACCATAAAAATAAGTGTGAAAAATACGGTCTCCCACGTGGCCGGCCTTGTGACGTCAAAATCCAAGATGGCGACGGAAGGTGCCCGGGTTCTACTCTTATATACTGTTTATTATCTTGATTTTTTATGGATTGTGACGAATTATTAGTGGTTGTATGGGTTGTATTATTGTCACTTAGTATGATTTTTCTCCGAAGAGTATCGCCAGTTTCTTTATGTTGTTCGAGATAAAAGAGGTGTCAGAGATGTGGAAACTCCGTATTCCATAGCTTTTAACAAATTGACTTTACCTGAAACGATAATTTAAATAATGCCCAGAATGAGTACGTTTTTGGTACTAATCGAGCATCAGTTCAACCCATCCCTAACAAGTCGGGTATCTTAGTAAGGCACCGCTCTTAGATTGTTCTCATCCCTGCTATGAATTGAATATGAAGATCATAGTTACTAATACATTTTATGCATTTTCTATTTTGTCAGCCGGTATGCAGCAATGGCAAGACAGTATCTAAGTGGGTGTCTATACATAATAAGTTAACACCCTCTTGTTAAGAAGAAAGCATTAAGAGCTCTTTTGAATCAGAATAAAATAGAACAATTTTTAGATCATTATTAATTACGTTGGCGTAGAACCCCATTAACACAAAACAATACAGTGTTGCAATATATTTTAAGGAACCATTCCCTGCATAAATATTTACAATTGAAATGTCATCACAATGATCGTAATTAAGTGAACTACAAGGGCAGCTTGATAAGTCAATGCCTTTTTGAATAAAAGATGCCTTTAACGGCAAATAAGCATTTTATTTCTCAACATAGTCTCGTTTTAGCTCTATACATTTAGTCCAGCGTTTGTCCAATTTTATTATTCCTTCCAAATAATAGGTTTTCTCGAGGCCCTCAAAATAGACGGTGATGGTCTCATCATTCGACCCAAATCTCTTACCGCTCAGCAATTACTTCAGGTTTGGAAAAGTCGCAGGGGGCTAAATCTGGAGAATATGCTGGATGGGGTAGCCGTTTGTAGCCCCATTTGTGTATTTTTGTCATGGTGACTACAAACGTATGTACGCATGCATTGTCTTGATGGAACAGCACTCTTTTCTTCACCAAATTCGGTCTTTTCTGCTTCAAATCAATATCGAAACTGCCCAAAACCTCTGAATAATATTTTCCGGTGATCGTTTTACCCATTTCAAGGTAATCGATGTGAATGACACCACGTGCATCCCAAAAACTGTGGCCATGACCTTGTTGGCTAACTGATCCACTTAGGTCTTTTTTGGTGCAGGTTTACCCGGAGAAACCCGCTGTTTTGATTGTTCCTTGGTGTCTGGTGTGTTGTGATGGATCCATGTTTCGTCCACGGTAACGAAACGGCGCAGAAACTCGTTCCGACTGCATCTGAACATCGCCAAACACTCATTTGAAGTGGTCACACGGTTATGCTTATGGCCGAGTGTGAGCAATCGTGGCACCCATAGCTTTTTCATGTCCAAATATTCATGTAAAATGTGATGTACCCACTCAGTTGAGATGCCTACATCTTCGACCACCTCACGTACTTCCATACTCCGATCGTCCATTCCATGGATTTTTATCGACGATTTCTGGCGTGACGGCCTCTTTTGGACGACCTGAACGTTCGGCATCACTTATTCGGGTACGATCACAACGGAACTCAGTAAACCACTTCTTAACCATCGAAATTGATGGTGCAGAATCCCAATAGTATTTATCAAGCCTTTCCTTGTTTTTTGACGCAAGAAATAATGCTTAAACAGCATACGAAATTCAATTTTTCCATTTTAGTTAAAATTAAAGAAGTTGTCTGGTTTCACTGGCTGTCAAACTAAACAAACTAAATGACGCAGCTTTCTAAAAATTTGACAGTAGTCTATTAATGGGTGACATCTGACGGGAACAGTGTTGCATTTAAAATTACTGCGCGGAAAATTCTTATCATACTGCCCTCGTATTTTACATACCTACTGATACACGCAATATTAATTTACCGCCAACATCTTTGGCATTTCTGGGAATCCGAGCATATTCTAGATTGTCATTATCCACGTGAAGTCAGTAATGGGTTTTTTAAATACTTAATATTTAATTAATTTAAAAATATGTGCTCAAAGGCAATGCGAATAAACCCAAATTTTTTTGTTATGTTATGTTATGTTGAAATTTGCAATAAGGTAGGCAACTTCGTTCATTTTTACCCTAGATGAAATTTTTCCGTGGTATAGCGGTAAAAAAAAAGATTTTTTTTTCGATCCACCCTACTATACACCCAATTTTAATACAATGCATCGAAAAGTTTAGAACACGTTTATAAAATTACTTTTTGCCGTTTTGATAAAATATACTTTAGTGCATATCCATACTAGTTATAAAATGGTGCAAGGATGATCGTACATGAATGAACTAGCCAATGTTAAGTCAAATACTGAAACGACTAAACGAAGGGCAGTCAGATGCTGTAACGTTCACTCGTTCGGTCAGTTACTCTGCTTGCCTAAAATGACGAAAGCAATCCTTGATATGACGCATAAATTCATTCAAACAAGGTAATAATTATTTTATTGCCGGTAATACCTGTAATGACTAGACTTTCCGCGAAATGACTTGTTACGTCCGATGCCTGCTACTATATATATATATATATATATATATATATATATATATATATATATATATATATATATATATATATATATATATATATATAACTTTTGAACCGTTTTGTATATTCCGATGACTTGGCATAGTTTCGATTTTTTTTAATAGAATAGATAGAATAGTGGGACATGTGATACTTCGAGGTGTTTTCTTGCTCAATTCAAACTTCGAGTTTGAAAACATTTCATTCGTTCGTTTTCAAATGGCGACTATTCTATTAAAAAAACCGAAAATGGCCTCACTGTATAAATAAATAAATAAATAAATAAATAAATATATATATATATATATATATATATATATATATATATATATATATATACACATATATATACACACGTACATAGAGTGGACCAAAAGTCTGGAAACGCTGATTGCCAAATTTGCGTTTCTTTGATATTATTAGTCACTTTGGGTTTTTCAATACATTGCCCAGTATATGCAGTCATTATTGAAACCTCCTCTTCAATACGAGTTCAACCATATGTAACACTTATGGTTTTATGCAGTCTAGAAGGTCTTAAATGCATAAAACAGTGCAAAATATGTAGATTTGAAGAAATTTAAATGTTTAAATAGAAAATGCTATGATTTTGACATTTGTTCACCATTTACATTATTAAATAAAACTGACAGGTTGCTGTGCTTTGAAAAGTTCTGCAAAGCAAGATTCTCTAAAATGGTTTGTTAATGAAAAAGAACGAATTATTATTCTAATGATGAGAGGGTACGGCGACAGAAAAAGATTTTATAGTAAAGTAGCCAACTTGTTCAGCGATACTTTCCCAAACCGTTCTCCTATCCATAAGGCGACGGTACAAAAAACTGTAAAGCGCTTTGAGGACTTTGGAGGAGTAAAAAATAGATACATCCTCACGCAGGGTTGCACAATTACATGATATAGGTCATTCTTCAGCCTTGTAACAACCCATTTTGAGTTGTATTAAAATATACCGTAATTTATGTTATTCGTTCATTTAGTTGTAAATATAAGAAAAAATTTAAAATAAAACTTAATTTGCATTTTGATGTAACTTAAGTGCATATCTTCTTAAGGGTTTATCCTCCCACTTCTTTAAATTATTTTTTCTGCTCATATTTTCGCGCAACGCGTCATCATCTGATATCTAAAGCGTCCATTTCTTCATTTCTTGATTAATGTTGTATTGTTTAGGAAGCCATTTTTGGGTTTCCACCAAAATTTTTTGAAAAGTGCCATTGATTTAATGGCATTGTTTTTTTTTACTTTGACACTTTAATTTTACCGCTTTTAATGCACAGTTAATTCTACTTTTACGTATGCTTTCATTTTATGATTGCGTTTTGCTTTTGGTGCGGATCTGAATGTGGATCCCATTATTTATTTTGAACTTTCGTGAGAATGCAATAAACAGTGGATTACCCAAATTTCTTGAAGAGAAATTTATAAGAAGTAAAATTCCATTTTGGTGGTTTGCAACGTAAAGCATTGTTATTTCGAGATATTGCGCAATATTGGTGCAAAGATGACATCACCTTGGTTTGCATTTCCGCATTTATTTTTATAATACCAGGGGTTCTCAAGAAGATGTATTATATTTTGTAACAGGTATTTATAAGTTTACTGATTTCTTAGTATAAGGCTATTTTTAAGATATATTTTATATAACCCTAAATTTAACTGTTAATAAACATAGTTTGTATATTTTTTTATTTTTTACATTTTGGTAAAAATTTTTAATGTAAACCTCGGTTCAGTTATTCTGAGCATAATTAAAAAATAACTTGGCGTCCGACATCATTTTATTAGTGTTAAATTTTTCTATTTTGATGTAAAGTGGAAATAACACAGCATAAATTATGGTAATTAGGCAAAATAAAAGCATGAACCGGCTTATTTTAAACTACCGACTGGGACAAAGGCATTATTTTTGGTGAACGGGTTGTATCTCGAGTTAGTTCAACGATTTGTTATGAGAACATATATACCCATTTATTACACCATTTATACTATTATCACACTTAGTTATAGTCTTACGTGTATTACATAAAAATAAATTTCAACCATACACAATTCATTTATTGCAAGACCGTAGATTAGAGTTTACTGAGGTAATGATGGATAAAATTGAAAATGGAAATATCGTTAACAACATATTTTTTGCCACGAAGCAACTCTTACTCTCTGTGGGAGCGTAAATCGACATAATTTAAGGTACTGGAGTGAGCTAAATCGACACTGGATGCGTGAAAACCATATTCAAGGACCACAAAAATTAAATGTATAGCCAGGTATAGCGGGTACTCAGTTTATTGGGCCGTCCTTTATCGAAGGAAATTTAACGTCAGATAAGTACAAAATGCTACTTAGAAATGAAATTGTACCTACACCGAGAAACTTGTTTGGAACTAATTTTAATCAGATATGGTTTCAGCAAGATGGAGGTCCAGCTCATTTTGGTGTAACTGTTCACCGTTATTTAGATGAGATATTTCCAGGACGATAGACGAGCTAGTATTGAATGGCCTCCACGTTCACCTGATTTCAATCCTAAAGATTATTTTTATTGGGAATACCTGAATTCAGTTTACAAAGCTAAACCAGCAAGTCTTGCAGAGCTAAGGCAACGAATTATCGATGAATCTCGATTAATTTCAAAACAATCATGGAGAAATGTGGTAGACGCATTCTACCATCGATTGGGGTAGTGTCAACTCACAAATGGTACAAATTTTGAACACTTGATTAAGTAATCATTGTGTTAAAAATGTTGTAATCTTTCAATTGTTACGTTTTAATGTAGTTGAAAATAGTTTGTATTAAAAAATTTATTGAGACAATTAGGCGTTGCCAGACTTCTATTTTATGTATTTAAGACCTGCTAGACTACATGAAATCATAAGTGTTATATATGGTTTAGCTCGTATTGAAGAGGAGATTCCAATAATGACTGCATATACAGGGTGATGTATTAAAAAAACCAAAGTGACTAATAATATCAGAGAAACGGAAAATCTGGCAACATTGCAAATGGCAAATCTGGAATTTCCGTATCCCAAAATAGTAAAAAATAATATACCGAGTGTTCCATTTAAAAAATCAAACCTAGAAAATATATTTATTTCGTACATTATGTACCTTCAAATAGGACGTTAATGACTTTAATTATACTTGGTATACATTATGACTGTTTTAGAAATTAATTATATTTTTTTTCATTTAAATGAAAATCTGGAGTAGGTACAGCTCTAAAAACAAAGCAAGATTGAGCCGATTTATTACACAACGCACATACAGTATTAGTACAACTGCATAAATACACAGAAAATAATCATGATAGTTTAAGACACCAAAATACATAAATAAACGTAATTGTGGTGGTTCCAGACCAGTGAATAACTCTTAATCTTTTCACTCGTAAAATTTCAATTAATAAAATTCTTTCGCAATTAATTCACGCATTAAGAACTTGCCAAGAAGATAAAAGATAGTTTTAATAATTTCTCAGATAATTGTCACTTTAAGTAAATTAGCAAGACGATGTGATAATGTTCACTAAAGTTTAGTTTCCTTTGACGCGATGTTTCAGAATTGAGTGCTTTATCTACTTACTGTGTCTGGCGCGTATAATTTATAAAAGCGGATTATTTTTGTGACCATAATTTCTGAACACACAAGTATTTAAAGAGCACGATGTAAAAGATTTATGTCTCCATCAAAGAGCATTAATAAATCAATTTCCTGCAGTATTTGAGTCAATTCTAGTACATTTTTTCGAATGATTGAATTGAAACATATGAGTTTGTTTTATGTTCAATGAATTAAACTCGTGCTGTAGATTTTTATTGTGATTAAATTTAATCCAAAAAGGAATAGTTTTCACGTTTTCACGGGTAAATTAATGTTTAATAAGTAAAAGAACAATTCAAGTAGAATAATAAATAAGTAATTTATATAAGAACGTGAAACGCAGTGCACGCTACGGTGAATAAGATAACAAGATGAGTGTAAGACATTACGACTAAAATCAATAAACGTTATCATAGATACAGGTTCACGTTGAGCGTTTTACACGTTTCGTAACTCCATGCTTACTGAAAAAGTAAAGCATTTAAAAATTATTTGAATGTTACTACATATTTAAATAAATGAAACAGGTTTTAACCCTTTCCGGACGGCAGCTACTTAGGCTATGTTTGCCACACAGACGGTAGTTTTTGCAGTGGCGTGTACAGACTGCTGACTAACATATTCGTCACAATGAAAAATATTACTTATGACTTTGAAAATTCATATTTATTTATTAGAACGCTAAATCTAACAGACTAACATGAAAAAATTATTATTAGAATACAAAATAATATTTATTACAGATATCAGAAATTGGTCTGTTCGTGGTAGATTGCAAAACATGGTGTTACGCATAATCCGACACCGCAATGTTTGCACATATATTTGCAATCCTTTCTTTTCTTTTGTCCCTTTTTCGTGTGAGAGCAAACAAAGCATCTCCTCAATTGGAGTTTCCCATCTGCTTTGCGGGGAACTTCGTCTGGAAAATGTCTCTCAGTTAATCTGGTCTGACCAATATAATTTGGAGTTAGTTTAGTGGTATGACGTGAAGGATATCTAAAAAATATTCTTATTCATAGGTATTCAAATGAAATAAGCAGTACAAATACCTTTGAAGGAACTGACGGACAACTTCCAAATGGAATTTAGGAAATAAAACATTGCTGGAGTTTTGAGTCTTGTACAGAGCATGTGCATTGAGCATACCAATATCCAATGCATGGAAAAATAACTTTTTGTACCATTTTATGGTGTTTCGCGTACAATCCACACTGCTGATCATCATATCAGATCTATCTATGGCACCCATTTGTTCATTATAAGACTGCACACATAACGGCTTCTCCTTATTTTTTTTAGTAACTCTGTCTATTTTGGGGAGGGTAATCAATTTGTTCTCATGGAAAGTAGTTAGCATTGTGACATCTCGTTCAAAAAGGTAGTTCGATAAAGACGGGCTAGTGTAAAAATTATCGCTATGAAATGAGTGACCCTTTTTGAGGAAAGGCTCTAAAAGTTTGACAACCACTGCAACCGATAGGCCTAAACCATCATCTTTGTTTTTATTTTCTTTGTCATCTTTTCCGGTATAAACAACAAAATCCAAAACAAAGCCAGTGTGTCAGTGTGTCAGTGTGTCTGTGTGTCTGTGTGTCTGTGTGTCTGTGTGTCTGTGTGTCTGTGTGTCTGTGTCTGTGTGTCTGTGTGTCTGTGTGTCTGTGTGTCTGTGTGTCTGTGTGTCTGTGTGTCTGTGTCTGTATGCCTGTGTGTCTGTGTGTCTGTGTGTCTGTGTGTCTGTGTGTCTGTGTGTCTGTGTGTCTGTGTGTCTGTGTGTCTGTGTGTCTGTCTGTCTGTGTGTCTGTGTTTCTGTGTATCTGAGTGTCTGTGTCTGTGTGTCTGTGTATCTGTGTGTCTGTGTGTCTGTGTTTCTGTGTATCTGAGTGTCTGTGTCTGTGTGTCTGTGTGTCTGTGTGTCTGTGTGTCTGTGTGTCTGTGTGTCTGTGTGTCTGTGTGTCTGTGTGTCTGTGTGTCTGTGTGTCTGTGTGTCTGTGTGTCTGTGTGTCTGTGTGTCTGTGTCTGTGTGTCTGTGTGTCTGTGTGTCTGTTGTCTGTAGTCTGTGTGTCTTGTGTGTCTGTGTGTCTGTGTGTCTGTGGTCTGTGGTCTGTGTGTCTGTGGTCTGTGGTCTGTGTCTGTGTCTGTGTGTGTGTGTCGTTGTCTGATGTCTGTGTCTGTGTCTGTCGTCTGTGTGTCTGTGTGTCTGTGTGTCTGTGTCTGTGTGTCTGTGTCTGTCTGTGCTGTGCTGTGTGTCTGTGTGTCTGTGTGTCTGTGCTGTTGTGTGTGTCTGTGTGTGTGTGCTGTGTGTCTGTGTGTCTGTGTTGGTGTTGTGCGTTGTGCGTGTGCGTTGTCGTTGTGGTGCGTCTGACTGTGGTCGTCGTGTGCGTCTGGTTGTCGTCTGTGCGTCTGTGCGTCTGTGATTCTGTGCGTCTGTGATGTCTGTGCGTCTGTGCGTCTGTGGTCTGTGGTCTGTGGTCTGTGTGCTGCGTGTGTCGTGTCGTCTGTGTTGTCGTTGTGCTGTGTGTCTGTGTGTGCTGTGTGCTGTGCTGTCTTGTGTCTGTGTGCCTGTGTGTCTGTGTGTCTGTGTCAGTGGTCGTGATTCTGTCTTGTGCTCTGTGTGTCTGTGTGTCTGTGTGTCTGTCTGTGTCTTGTGTCTGTGTGTCTGTGTGTCTGTGTGTCTGTGTTCTGTGTGTCTGTGTGTCTGTGTGTCTGTGTAGTCTGTGTGTCGTGTGTCTGTGTGTCTGTGTGTCTGTGTGTCTGTGTGTCTGTGTCTGTGTGTCTGTGTGTCTGTGTGTCTGTTGTCTGTGTTCTGTGTTCTGTGTATCTGATGTGTCTGTGTGTCTGTGTGTCTGTGTTCTGTGTGTCTGTGTGTCTGTGTTTCTGTGTTCTGTGTGTCTGTGTGTCTGTGTGTCTGTGTTCTGTGTGTCTGTGTGTCTGTGTGTCTGTGTGTCTGTGTGTCTGTGTGTCTGTGTTCTGTGTTCTGTGTGTCTGTGTGTCTGTGTGTCTGTGTCTGTGTGTCTGTGTCTGTGTGCTTTCTGTGTCGTCTGTGTGTCTGTGTGTCTGTGTGTCTGTGTGTCTGTGTGTCTGTGTGTCTGTGTTCTGTGTTCTGTGTGTGTCTGTGTCTGTGTGTCTGTGTGTCTGTGTGTCTGTGTGTCTGTGTGTCTGTGTGTGTCTGTGTGTCTGTGTGTCTGTGTCTGTGTGTCTGTGTCTGTGTCTGTGTGTCTGTGTGTCTGTGTGTCTGTGTGTCTGTGTGTCTGTGTGTCTGTGTGTCTGTGTGTTCTGTGTGTTCTGTGTGTCTGTGTCTGTGTGTCTGTGTGTCTGTGTGTCTGTGTGTCTGTGTGTCTGTGTTTGTCTGTGTGTCTGTGTGTCTGTGTGTCTGTGTGTCTGTGTCTGTGGTCTGTGTGTCTGTGTGTCTGTGTGTCTGTGTGTCTGTGTGTCTGTGTGTCTGTGTGTCTGTGTTGTCTGTGTGTCTGTGTGTCTGTGTGTCTGTGTGTTGTGTCTGTGTGTCTGTGTGTCTGTGTGTCTGTGTGTCTGTGTGTCTGTGTGTGTCTGTGTCTGTGTCTGTGTGTCTGTGTGTCTGTTGTCTGTGTGTCTGTGTTCTGTGTGTCTGTGTGTCTGTGTCTGTGTCTGTGTTCTGTGTGTCTGTGTGTCTGTGTGTGTTCTGTGTGTCTGTGTCTGTGTCTGTGTCTGTGTGTCTGTGTGTCTGTGTCTGTGTGTCTGTGTGTCTGTGTCTGTGTTCGTGTGTCTGTGTTCTGTGTCTGTGTGTCTGTGTCTGTGTGTCTGTGTGTCTGTGTGTCTGTGTGTCTGTGTGTCTGTGTGTCTGTGTGTCTGTGTCTGTGTGTCTGTGTGTCTGTGTTGTGTCTGTGTGTGCTGTGTGTCTGTGTCTGTGTGTCTGTGTTCGTGTCTGGTGTCTGTGTGTCTGTGTGTCTGTGTGTCTGTGTGTCTGTGTGTCTGTGTGTCTGTGTGTCTGTGTGTCTGTGTGTCTGTGTGTCTGTGTGTGCTGTGTGTCTGTGTGTCTGTGTTCTGTGTGTCTGTGTGTCTGTGTGTCTGTGCTGTCTGTGTGTCTGTGTGTCTGTGTGTCTGTGTGTCTGTGTGTCTGTGTGTCTGTGTGTCTGTGTGTGTCTGTGTGTCTGTGTGTCTGTGTGTCTGTGTGTCTGTGTTCTGTGTGTCTGTGTGTCTGTGTTGTCTGTGTCTGTGTCTGTGTGTCTGTGTGTCTGTGTGTCTGTGTGTCTGTGTGTCTGTGTGTCTGTGTCTGTGTGTTCTGTGTGTCTGTATTGTCTGTGTGTCTGTGTCTGTGTTCTGTGTGTCTTGTGTCTGTGTGTCTGTGTGTCTGTGTGTCTGTGTGTCTGTGTGTCTGTGTGTCTGTGTGTCTGTGTGTCTGTGTGTCTGTGTGTCTGTGTGTATGTGTGTCTGTGTGTCTGTGTGTTGTGTGTCTGTGTGTCTGTGTGTCTGTGTCTGTGTGTCTGTGTGTCTGTGTGTCTGTGTGTCTGTGTGTCTGTGTGTCTGTGTGTCTGTGTGCCTGTGTGTCTGTGTGTCTGTGTGTCTGTGTGTCTGTGTCTGTGTGCCTGTGTGTCTGTGTGTCTGTGTGTCTGTGTGTCTGTGTGTCTGTGTGTCTGTGTCTGTGTGTCTGTGTGTCTGTGTGTCTGTGTGTCTGTGTGTCAGTGTGTCTGTGTTGTGTGTGTGTCTGTGTGTCTGTCATTGTCTGTGTGTCTGTTGTCTGTGTTCTGTGTGTCTTGTGTCTGTGTGTCTGTGTGTCTGTGTGTCTGTGTGTCTGTGTGTCTGTGTGTCTGTGTGTCTGTGTGTCTGTGTGTCTGTGTGTCTGTGTGTCTGTGTGTCTGTGTGTCTGTCTGTCTGTGTGTCTGTGTGTCTGTGTGTCTGTGTCTGCTGTGTGTCTGTGTGTCTGTGTGTCTGTGTGTCTGTGTGTCTGTGTGTCTGTGTGTCTGTGTGTCTGTGTGTCTGTGTGTCTGTGTGTCTGTGTGTCTGTGTGTCTGTGTGTCTGTGTGTCTGTGTGTCTGTGTGTCTGTGTGTCTGTGTGTCTGTGTCTTGTGGTCTGTGTGTCTGTGTGTCTGTGTGTCTGTGTGCTGTGTGTCTGTGTGTCTGTGTGGTCTGTGTCTGTGTCGTGTGTGTCTGTGTGTCTGTGTGTCTGTGTGTCTGTGTGTCTGTGTCTGTGTGTCTGTGTGTCTGTGTGTCTGTGTGTCTGTGTGTCTGTGTGTCTGTGTGTCTGTGTTCTGTGTGTCTGTGTGTCTGTGTCTGTGTGTCTGTGTGTCTGTGTGTCTGTGTGTCTGTGTGTCTGTGTGTCTGTGTGTCTGTGTCTGTGTGTCTGTGTGTCTGTGTCTGTGTGTCTGTGTGTCTGTGTGTCTGTGTGTCTGTGTGTCTGTGTGTCTGTGTGTCTGTGTGTGTCTGTGTCGTGTCTGTGTGTCTGTGTGTCTGTGTGTCTGTGTGTCTGTGTGTCTGTGTCTGTCTGTGTGTCTGTGTGTCTGTGTGTCTGTGTGTCTGTGTGTCTGTGTGTCTGTGTGTCTGTGTGTCTGTGTGTCTGTGTGTCTGTGTCTGTGTGTCTGTGTCTGTGTCTGTGTGTCTGTGTGTCTGTGTCGTCTGTGTGTCTGTGTGTCTGTGTGTCTGTGTGTCTGTGTGTCTGTGTCTGTGTCTGTGTGTCTGTGTGTCTGTGTGTCTGTGTGTCTGTGTGTCTGTGTGTCTGTGTGTGTCTGTGTGTCTGTGTGTTGTGTGTCTGTGGTCTGTGTGTCTGTGTGTCTGTGTGTCTGTGTGTCTGTGTCTGTGTCTGTGTGTCTGTGTTTGTGTGTCTGTGTGTCTGTGTGTCTGTGTGTCTGTGTGTCTGTGTGTCTGTGTGTCTGTGTGTCTGTGTGTCTGTGTGTCTGTGTGTCAGTGTGTCGTGTGTGTCTGTGTGTCTTGTCTGTGTCTGTGTCTGTGTCGTTGTGTCTGTCTGTGTGTCTGTGTGTCTGTGTGTCTGTGTGTCTGTGTGTCTGTGTATCTGTGTGTCTGTGTGTCTGTGTCTCTGTGTCTGTGTGTCTGTCTATCTGTGTCTGTTGTCTGTGTGTCTGTGTGTCTGTGTGTCTTTGTGTCTGTGTGTCTGTGTGTCTGTGTCTGTGTCTGTTGTGTGTGTCTGTGTGTCTGTGTGTCTGTGTGTCTGTGTGTCTGTGTGTCTGAGAGTCTGTGTGTCTGTGTGTCTGTGTCTGTGTCTGTGTCAGTGTCTGTGTCTGTGTGTATTTGTGTCTGTGTGTCAGTGTGTCTGTATGTCTTTGTGTCTGTGTGTCTGTGTGTCTGTGTGCTGTGTGTCTGTGTGTCTGTGTGCTGTGTGTCGTGTGTCTGTGTGTCTGTGTGTCTGTGTGTCTGTGTGTCTGTGTGTCTGTGTGTCTGTGTGTCTGTGTCTGTGTGTCTGTGTGTCTTTTGTCTGTGTGTCTGTGTGTCTGTGTTCTGTGTGTCTTGTGTGTGTCTGTGTGTCTGTGTCTGTGTGTCTGTGTTCTGTGTGTCTGTGTCTGTGTGTCTGTGTCTGTGTGTCTGTGTCTGTGTCTGTGTCTGTGCTGTGTCTGTGTCTGTGTGTCTGTGTTCTGTGTGTCTGTGTGTCTGTGTGTCTGTGTCTGTGTGTCTGTGTGTCTGTGTGTCTGTGTGTCTGTGTGTCTGTGTGTCTGTGTGTCTGTGTCTGTGTCTGTGTGTCTGTGTGTCTGTGTGTCTGTGTGTCTGTGTGTCTGTTGTCTGTGTCTGTGTGTCTGTGTGTCTGTTTCTGTGTGTCTGTGTGTCTGTGTGTCTGTGTCTGTGTGTCTGTGTGTGTGTGTCTGTGTGTCTGTGTGTCTGTGTGTCTGTTGTCTGTGTCTGTGTCTGTGTGTCTGTGTGTCTGTCTGTGTTGTGTGTCTGTGTGTCTGTGTGTCTGTGTGTCTGTGTCTGTGTCTGTGTGTCTGTGTGTCTGTGTGTCTGTGTGTCTGTGTGTCTGTGTGTCTGTGTGTCTGTGTGTCTGTGTGTTGTGTGTCTGTGTGTCTGTGCGTCTGAGTGTCTGTGCGTCTGTGCGTCTGTGCGTCTGTGCGTCTGTGCGCCTGTGCGTCTGTGCGACTGTGCGTCAGTGCGTCTGTGCGTCTGTGCGTCTGTGCGTCTGTGATTCTGTGCGTCTGTGATTCTGTGCGTCTGTGCGTCTGTGCGTCTGTGCGTCTGTGCGTTTGTGCGTGTGTGCGTGTGTGCGTGTGCGTGTGTGCGTGTGTGCGTGTGTGCGTGTGCGTATGTGCGTTTGTGCGTGCGTGCGTGCGTGCGTTTGAGCGTGCGTGCTGCGTGCGTGCGTTCGTGCATTCTATATATATATATATATATATATATATATATATATATATATATATATATATATATATATATATATATATATATATATACTAAATCACATTATAAAATTATTGTCGTATTTATACGGTGTTACATATTGTCAGGGTGAACCAAACATACTTTTTTTAAATGAGGCACCCTATATATTATTTCAAATTTAGATTAAGCTCACCTTCCCCATACTTCCAATATCGGGTTTCCTTACGTTATACAGGGTATTTCAAAGTTATGGTCAATTTACACGAAAGTCATTCTCATTTCAGTGTCCTGTATAACCTAGACAGAACAGCCTAACAATAATTTTTTCCAGGCATAACTTTTTGACATTAGTACAGTGTTACGAGAAAGTGCTATTTTTTATTATTGCACCAAATGAATATAGAGCGAGCCAAAACTCGAACATATGATAGTGTCAATTTTTTCAAATGAATCACCCTGTATTTTGTTTTAACAAGTGAAAATACACTTTATGTTCTTTTATTTTTATTAAGCACTAACTATAGCTAAAATTGTTAATTTCTGAGATATTTTCAATTTAATAACAAAAAGAGATTTTTTAAGAAATTTCTATTATGACAAGTTAGCCGTGAACAAATAGAAGTGTGACAAATTATTATAAAAAATTCATAAAAACATCGGTTATTAAGACAAAATTCTTATAAAATTAATCACGGCTAACTTGTTATAATAGAAATTTAAAAAACAATCTCTTTCTATTATTAATTTGAAAATATCTCAGAAATTAACGATTTTAGCTATAGGGAGAGCTTAATAAAAATGAAAGAACATAAAGCGTATTTTCTCTTTTTAAAATAAAATACAGGGAGATTGTTTGGAAAAACTTGACCAAATCATGTGTTCGAGTTTTGGATCGCTCTATATTCAATTAGTGCAATAATAAAGAAATAGCACTTTCTCGTAACACTGTACCAATGTCAAAGAGTTATGCTTAAATAAAATTATTGTAAGGTTGTTCTGTCTAGGGTATACAGGACGTTGAAATGAGAATGATTTTCGTGTACAATTGACCAATTTTTGAAATACCCTGTATAACGTAATGAATCCCTATATTGGAAGTATGGGGGAAATGAGCTTAATCTAATTTGAAATAATATATAGGGTCTCTCATTTAAAAAAAAGTATGTTTGGTTCACACTATATGTAACACCCTGTAAATACGAAAATAATTTTATAATGTGAAGTTTGAAGTTGCCTATAATTTTTGTAAATAACTTTTTTGATATCTGCTTTAATAACGGATATAATATCGTACTTCGACGCACTTATATATATATATATATATATATATATATATATATATATATATATAAGATAAGTTTATTGGGCAATGCAGTCAATTATGAAGGTCAAAAGTAAAAAACCATTTGTTAATGTGCCAATATTTCGGAATGCGTTATTTCTTTATCAAGAAAAGCTGTCAAATTTGACAACATTGTTTACATCTTTAACAATTTTTAACATTACTACTGACGAAGATAACTGTAAGTGTTATCGAAACGTTTAGATTGTATAATTTAAAGTACACCATTAAAAAACCCAAAAAAGATAAGTATTTTATTATGAGTGTTAATGGTGAAAGTTTACATTTTCATATTAAAAAAAGTAAATTCAACAATTTTATATGACCACTTTAATAATATTTTTTTTCCTAAAATAGTTTTCGAGATATGCCCGGTGGCCGATCTTAATGAAACAGCCTGTATATGCTGTTTCAATAGCCATAAGTAAATATACTGCTAGTTTTTAAAACTGTACACTAACATGTCAACCAAACTAAAATTTTCTAAACTTGATACAATTTCAATTCTATATTTTTCTAAAACAAACCTGCTTCATAACCTCGTTTAATTTCATCGTCCTCTAAATTTAGACTAGCGGATCTTATGAAACTTTATATTAATATAGTATTGAAATATTGATTTATAGAAGTATATTATAAAGGACTACTGATTTTATTTATTTCGTTACATAATTTATTCAACATTTCAAATGAATTTTTCTAACACAGTAAATTTATGACTGTATTATGAAAATCTCATTTATACCAGAAAGCTAATGAAATGTGAAATATATGCTTTCAGAATTATGAAACACTCCATGGATCGCGGTCAATTAATAATTCAAACTGTAAACTTTATCAAATGGTTTCAGGATTCTAAGGTGTTCTCTATTGTTAGCTCAGTCATTTTCATTATTTATTCCTTTGTGTAATAACAAGAGGTAGCTTTAGAATGTATAAGTAATTAGTTAAATTAGATAACATTTTAAAATTATAGCCTATTAAAATACAGTCTACACAATTTTCTCTACATTTATAGACCTCGACTTTTAAAGCTAAAGTTTAAAGACGAAATGCACCCTTGAGGACTATAACGACATTCAGTAGAAATTCGAGTTTATAATCCTAGCGTCTTAAAAGCTCTTCTAAATTTCTCCACGAATCACGAAGTACATTTATATACAAAAGTTATACCTTCTGCTTAGTCAATATTCAAATTAAGAAGTACCATCCAAATACTTACAATGCTTAATAAGCAATTTTGCATATAAAACGAAAATAATTAACTTAATTACATCATTTCAGTTGAATACTCATGAAGATATTGTAAACCTTAAATAAGATGGTTTTATCCAAAACATCTCATTTTAGATTTTAAAATAGCTCAATTTTTACATATAGTACCAATACTCTGTTTATTGCATTTACGTGTTTTTCTAACTTCCAAAATTGTAGTTTTCTTAGCAGATTTCTCGCCTTAGATATTTCTCTTTTCGCTCTTGTCGCAACCTCTAGGTCTATTGAATTACTTTAAGGGACTCCGAAAAGTTCTATCTTGCCAATGTTAAAATACTGCTTATAAAGTGCATGTTTTCTCACGATACATTTGGAATTTGGAATATTTTTTAGTTCATTAATTCATGTTTTAGCTATGATTTTTTTTGTATGCTATAAATATTTGCGACATTTTCATAACAATTTTTATACGTAAATTCTACACTAACAATTGGTGAAGAAAAGTTATAGTAATCACATTAGTCCATATAATATATCCTGAATGTTTGAAGCAGATCTATCGAGTAGATTATGAGAAAACATGTATTTTATAAGAGAAAAATTGATTCTTGGGAAATAGAATTAAACCTTTGCTAGCCTTTCTAGAACATTCCTGCTGCATAGGATGGATTATCTTCATCTTCTGAAAATTCCTCATCCAGTTTTGTTTTTATCTTCCTTCTATGTTGCCTGGCCTGCTTTTCTATGCTTCTTACTGCCTTATCAGCAGCTCGAAGACATTCTTGTCTGACGCCATCATGGACCTTACCACATTGATGCCAACTTTTCAACTGTTCAACACTTCACATCTTCCAATGTTACCATCATTGAAAGTGGTAATGGCATCATAAACACAAAAGTAAAGGATTTCTAGTCCCCCAAACACAGTCTCTGGAATTCGGGTCCATATAACTGTATTTGAGCTTACGTTGGGGCTTTGTGTTCGTCCATGCAAACACTTTTTCAAAAATTACAGGGCTGTTAAGTCTCTGAAAGTCTCCATAATTGGTAAAGGGAGACTGTGGTGGTGGGTGTATTTCTCCCCTGTTACCAACCCTCTGTTACATTTACACCAACTTTCAGTTCCTTTTGGGCAGAACATATTTTGGGGATTTTCATCTGTAGAAGAAACATGAAATAAAAGAGCCCACACTGCCTTCCTCATGTCACTTACATTATCGGTGTTTTGTCTGATAGCCATGCCGTAATAGTTTTGAATTCTGTCTATCATATCATCAGTTAATCTTCCTCTTCCGTCCAACCCCTTACCATCACTAAGTTTCTGCTTTTTATAGCTTGTTTTAATCTCCGATAACTTGTCCCCATTCTTTCCTGAACGTGACCAACGCACTCAAGTTTCTGTATATCTACATTATCCCCATACGGCTTCATTTCTTGAATTACTTTGATACTTTTTCAGTCACCATCCCAAAGATAATTCACGTCTCACTTTATCAATTGTCATTGATCGTTGAAATATTTTAGTAACACCAGACACCTCTATTCCCCCACTACTTCCACTATAGTTTACGTAATTGTTATCTTCACGCTTTTCTTCCAGTTTCTGTGGACACCTACAATGTTTTGATATCACTGCTATATCTAAGACCTTACCCGTCAATACACTAGTTGTGATAACTACACTATGAAGAGATGTGTGGCCTTGTTTCTGCCAAAAGCCATCGAACGCTGCGATCAGATCTCTATTGCCAACATTTTCATTCACAGTCTCTTCTACTGTTCCTTATATAGATACTATTCCCACATCTTCTGCCTTGGAGCCTAGACACCGATTATAATTAGCCAAATTGGAAGGTTGATTTGGTAGATTCATTATCCTACAGAAATCCCTTTCTGCAGTTTCTCCCCTTCCGATTGCACGCAGACCATATACTAGTCTAACATCCTGTGCATACCGATTTCATCATTATTTATTGTTGAACTGCTCCAAAATGAAGTTTATAATTGGCACCTTCACACTTCAGTTTCATTTCAGTAGTAATCCCAATATGATTTCTTATATTCAGTTGCAAACCAATTTAATTACACTCTATGCATTTTAAACTTTTCATAAATGCATTTTTCAGAATCTATATTTCAAATATTTCGCTAACATCTGAGTCCTTATTAAAATTATTATATTTGTCATAGTTCGTACCTAGTTTACGATCTGAACTACTTTTAAATGCATTATTTTGGATTGGTGTAGTTGTTAGGTTAGTTTTTTTTTTTTTTTTTTATGATTGTGGACCTGAACAGGCTAAATTAGGCCTATCGTGCTAAAGCACTCAGGAACACTTAGGACCTGGATGGATAGAGGGATAATGAAGTGCCAATAGTTGCCTATGAACAGCTACCTTAAATTTTCTCATATCATAAGTGAGGGGAAAACAGGAACTAGGGAGATCATTCCAGAGTTTAGAAGCCGTGTAGAAAAATGTAGATTGCGCCCGTTTGGTACGACAAGTGGAGATTTGTACTGCATACTGATGATGTGAATGAGCGAACCGAGTGTTTCTCGCAAAGATAGTGGCAGACATACTGCTATTTTCACTATTATTGTTTGTATTATTATTTATGTTTAGTAGTTTCTGTTGTCCAACATTTCTCCTCTTCTTGAAAACCTTCACAGAATTTCTGCTATTCTTACCCATGGCAAAACCGTAATACAAACACTCTATAAACATAACAAATGATTTCCACACGTTTCTCTACAAATGCAACTAAAGAGCCGCAGAATGAGGAAACAGAAGAGATATCTACAGTGTTATAAGAGAACTTCATACCTACAGGTTGGCTACAACACATAATTTCCCTAATATCACAAGAATAGTGCTTTATGAGCGGTTAGCTTGAAAATCTGGATACTCAACAACAGTTTGACAGATCTAGGCCAAGATACGTACGCGCAGGGTGTATCTTAAAAATTTAATAATAGTTATTTATATATCAAGGGAGTTATGAGGGTGTTAATTGCAGAGGGCAATGGATTGCAATCTCGAGGGATGTTAGTCCCGAGGAATTGTAAGTTCCCCGAGGTTGTTAACATAAATAACTTACGTAATAGATAAATAATTTTATGTCATATTTCATTATAAATAAAATATGAAAACGAAATTTTGTTCGTTATTAAAATTAAATGAACGTTTAAAAATTAAGTAGTCATTGTTACCATGGATATATCAACTGACAAGCTTGCAAATATTTGTCAAAATACATTAGAGGGTGTTATCTATAATTTCCTACTATCACGGTATGAAATAAACATATTTAGGTGTAAGTAAACCATATAAACATTTTAAAGGGGAGATTTCATAGCTTTTTCAATTTTTACCTCTTCGGAGTCCCTTGGGTAATTCTTCATTAAGAATCAATTTTAGATTTACTGAATTGAGTAATTATTTTTGCTACGTATCAAGTGATTACAACATTGAGACGTTTTGGCTGCGGTTATAGTGGATGCATTTTCTAACGTGCTGTTGTTCTGTCAAAAACGCTCGAATTTATGTTGTAAAATTGGTATTGTTTATAACGTATGCATATTCTGACGAAAATAGGTTGGAAGGGAAAAATATTTCAGGTTTTTAGGAAGCTAAGTTACAGAAACCATTCTTGAGCCTTTTTCGTAGAAAAGTACGAGCATAATCCAATTTTTTTTATTAAATATCTATATATTATACAATGGGATAACATACAGATACTGGCAAAAGACGAAAATACAACTCACCGGAAATTCATACATCGCACTAGCACAAAATCCAATAAGCGAAGCTAGTGTAGAAATGAAACCCATTTGGATCCCAATAATGCGCAAAGAGCTTAAGCGCAATACACCTGCGCAATATGCGCAATAAACCACTGCGCTGCCACGAAAAAAGTTTAATACGTATATATAAGTTCTAAAAAATACACATTGGATTACTCAGTGGATCAGCGGTAAATGTGTTCGACTTACAAGTGAAAGGTACCAAGTTCGAATCTGAGACATGTGAAGTGCTTAGGAAAAATTTATAATTTTATAATATATGGATTCGACTCAAGTGCGAAAACAATCCTTCTCAGCACTAAGTCTGATGACGGAAGGTTCTATTTCCTTTTTCCACAATATTTTTTCTTAAAATGAAGATAAGATATATGTAGATGCTTTGATGTAAGTTCAATTGCACGTCATTCATTTATGTATGTAGTTCCAACGTTCTTGATTGTTTCTATCTCCTTTGAGTCATGGGGACATACGAAATAGTAGAATGAATAATTTGTTGGTACTAGACAATAAATTTATGACGTGCATCGGTTTTTTTATCTAGCCTTGGACTTTTTGAAGAAAACAAGAAGTGCATTAAATTGGCCTTATAAAACTGCAAATCTTTCCCCATTTGATCGTACTTCATTCTGCTCTAGTTTCCGAGATCCCTAAAGTAGACATACAAAAAGCTGTGTGCGTGGGGCATACATATGTACGTATGTGTGTGTGTGTGTGTGTGTGTGTGTGTGTGTGTGTGTGTGTGTGTGTGTGTGTGTGTGTGTGTGTGTGTGTGTGTGTGTGTGTTTGTGTGCGTGTGTGTGTGTGCGTGTGTGTTTGTGTTTTGTGTTTTGCGTTTTGTTTGTGTTTGTTTGTGTTTGTGTTTGTGTTTGTGTTTGTGTTTGTGTTTGTGTTTGTGTTTGTGTTTGTGTTTGTGTTTGTGTTTGTGTTGTGTGTTTGTTGTTTGTGTTTGTGTTTGTGTGTTGTGTGTTGTGTTCGTGTTCGTGTTCGTGTTCGTGTTGTGTTTCGTGTTCGTGTTCGTGTTCGTGTTCGTGTTCGTGTTCGTGTCGTTTCGTGTCCGTGTCGTGTGTGTGTGTCGTGTCGTGTCGTGTTGTGTTCGTGTTCGTGTTCGTGTTCGTGTTCGTGTTCGTGTTCGTGTTCGTGCTTGTGCTTGTGCTTTGTTGATTTGTGCTTGTGCTTGTGCTTGTCTGTGCCTGTGCCTGTGCCTGTGTCCTGTGCCTGTGCCTGTGCCTGTGCTTCGTGCTTTCGTGCTTTGCTGTGCTTGTGCTTGTGCTTGTGTTGTGCTTGTGCTTGTGCTTGTGCTTGTGTTGTGCTTGTGCTTGTGCTTGTGCTTGTATTTGTGCTTGTGCTTGTTCTTGTACTTGTGCCTGTGCCTGTGCCTGTGCCTGTGCCTGTGCCTGTGCCTGTGCTTGTGCTTGTGCTTGCTTGTGCTTGTGCTTGTGCTTGTGCTTGTGCTTGTGCTTGTGCTTGTGCTTGTGCTTGTGCTTGTGCTTGTGCTTGTGCTTGTTGTGCTTGTGCTTGTGCTTGTCTTGTGTATTGTGCCTGTGCCTGTGCTGTGTCTGTGCCTGTGCTCTGTGCCTGTGCTGTGCTTGTGCTTGTGCTTTGTGTCTTGTGCTTGTGCTTGTGCTTGTGCTTGTGCTTGTGCTTTGTGTGCTTGTGCTTGTGCTTGTGCTTGTGCTTGTGTTGTGCTTGTACTGTGTTGTGCCTGTGCTTGTGCTTCGTGCTTGTGCTGTGCTGTGCTGTTTGTGCTTGTGCTTGTGCTTGTGTTGTGCTTGTGCTTGTGCTTGTGCTTGTGCTTGTGTTGTGCTTGTGCTTGTGCTTGTATTGTGCTTGTGCTTGTGCTTGTCTGTTGTGCCTGTGCTTGTGCTGTGTTGTGCTTGTGCCTTGTGCTTGTGCCTTGTGCTTGTGCTTGTGCTTGTGTTGTGCTTGTGTGCTTGTGCTGTGCTTGTGCTTGTGCTTGCTTGTGCTTGTGCTTGTGCTTGTGCTTGTGCTTGTGCTTGTGCTTGTGTTGTGCTTCTGTTTGTGCCTGTGCTTGTGCTTGTGCTTGTGCTTGTGCTTGTGCTTGTCTTGTCTTGTGCTTGTGCTTGTGCTTGTGCTTGTGCTTGTGTTGTGCTTTGCTTGTGCTGTGCTTGTGCTTGTGTCTTGTGCTTGTGCTATGTGCTTGTGCTTGTGCTTGTGCTTGTGCTTGTGCTTGTGCTTGTGCTTGTGTCTTGTGTATAGTGCTTTGTGTGCTTTTGTCTATGTGCTGTCCTGTCTTGTATGTGCCTGTGCCTGTGCCTGTCTGTGCCTGTGCCTGTGCCTGTGCCTGTGCTTGTGCTTGTGCTTGTGTTTGTGCTTGTGCTTGTGCTTGTGCTTGTGCTTGTGCTTGTGCTTGTGCTTGTGCTTGTGCTTGTGCTTGTGCTTGTGCTTGTGCTTGTGTTTGTGCTTCTGTTTGTGCCTGTGCTTGTGCTTGTGCTTGTGCTTGTGCTTGTGCTTGTGCTTGTGCTTGTGCTTGTGCTTGTGCTTGTGTTTGTGCTTCTGTTTGTGCCTGTGCTTGTGCTTGTGCTTGTGTTCGTGTTCGTGTTCGTACTCGTGCTCGTGCTCGTGATCGTGTTCGTGTTCGTGTTCGTGTTCGTATTCGTGTTCGTGTTCGTGTTCGTGTTCGTGTTCATGTTCGTGTTCGTGTTCGTGTTCGTGTTCGTGCTCGTATTCGTGTTCGTGTTCGAGTTCGTAGTCAACAACGAGGAACATATTGTAAAAACGTGTTTGTATATTCAGGGTGTCCCATTTTCGAATGCTACACTACACTTGTGTTTTTTTTTATTAAAACACCCTATATATTATTATATGTTTAAATTCTCTGTTAAATGCTGAGCAAAGTGATATAAGGTACTATGGGTCTACGACTAACGGTTCCTAAGATATTGACATTTCCATGTAAAAAAAATTAGTAATTAAGTGTTCCGCCATCTTGAAAGATATCGGAGTGTAATTTTGGGATTTCTTTTTCCAGTCTGTCTAGTTTTAACTTCTAACATGTCTGGAACGAAGACCACCGCATCAAATGGGATAACATACAGATAGTGGTAAAGGACGAGAACACAACTCGTCGGAAACTCAAGGAAGCCAAATACATCGCACTAGCAGAAAATCCAATAAGCCAAGCTAGTGTGGAATTGAAACCCATATGGATTCCAATAATGCGCGAAGAGTTTAAGCGCAATACACCTACGCAAGAAGTTACGGCGTAACATGCGCAATTTACTTCTACGCAACCACGAAAAAAGTTATATATATATATATATATATGTATATATATATATATATATATATGTTCTAAAAAATATATATTGGATTACTCAGTGGCTCAGCGGTAAAGGTGTCAGACTAGTACGTGAATGGTACCAAGTTCAAATCTGAGAGCAGTCAAGTGCTTGGGAAAAAATTATATAACATATGAATTCGACTCAAGTGCGAAAACAGTCCTTCTCAGGCCTAAGTCTGATGACCGAAGCAGAGCCCCTTCCGAAACGACGCGCTCAAAAAGCAAAAACTGTGGAAATAGACCGATCAACTCAACTAATATGAATCCACAGTTACAAAACATTTATAATACAGAAAAAGAGAATACTCTTAACAGCTGCTTAAGTCTTAAAATGTCATAAAACAACACTTTTAATAATTTTCGTTAACAAATTAACAAGAACCCAACATAACACAAAAATGCACATAAAATAACGAGGTAACAAATAAAAATGGTTACAGATGTTAAAAATGAGATCCAACAACCTCCACACATAATGCCAAACGCCTTCGCAGCTCCCTTTTCCATTCGATATTTTCGAAATTGTCACGAATGTTGGTAAATGCATCAAAAATTCGTTCAATCAATTCTTCTCTTGAAGACAGTTTACTCCGCCCGTACACTAACGACTTAGCATGGCCCCACAGATAAAGGTCTAAAGGTAAGATCTGGTGATCTTGGCGGTCCGTTTCTACCAATCCATCGGTTGGGAAATTTTCTGTGCAAACACTCCGTTGCAACACGCCCGTAGTATGCGAGACGCATCTTGCAAATACCACATGCTTTGACGTACAATTATGGGAACAACTTGAAGCAATGCTCGTAGACCTTCTTCCAAGAATTGTTTGTACATTTCGGAGTTTAAGTGCCCATTAAAAATTAGATCTGGTACTCTGGGCAGCCAGTGTACAGGTCTGTTTCTACTAATCCATCGGTTGGGAAATTTTCTGTGCAAAAACTCCGGTACAACACGCCCGTAGTATGCAGGAGACATATCTTGCAAATACCAGATGGTTTGACGTACAATTAAGGGAACATCTTGAAGCAATGCTCGTAGACCTTCTTCCAACAATTGTTTGTACATTTCGGAGTCTAAGTGCCCATTAAAAATGTGGGGTCCAATGAGACTGTCTCCGATAATCCCGGCCCAAACGTTCACCGTGAAGCAATGTTGAAATCCGGTAATAGTAATTTCATGAGGACAAAACCCCTTACAACAACTGGTCGATAGAATAATCCTGGAGACTTGAAAAATCTAACCCGAAGTAATAGCCAATGTTACAAGGGAATTTACGAACTGAATAGCTTACTGTCAAGAAGTAAACGGTGCACAATTTGAACATTTAATACATTAAATTTATTTCCACTTTATGTAGTACTCTTGTTTAATTTTGTTGTTTTATTTACATAAGTTTCATTTGTGTTATAATGCGATTCTATAGCTAATTTTATTTTGCCTCCAGAAGTGTTATTTTTGTTAATATCTCAGTAGGCTTTGAAATAAAATATAGCGAAACCCATATGTATCACATCGTAATAAAATACTCTACACAAATTTAAAATAATAGACGGGGTATGTCAATAAAAAATTTAAAGTCGACATTACTTCCGGTTAAACCGGAAGCAATATATACCTTCCAAATTTCATATTAATATCTCTAAAAACTCCAGAGATATTTACTTTACTCCACACATTTGCCCATCACTGTATACATTATCATTATAGAAAAATTAATACTCCAGCAGCTTAAGCTTTATTTAAGAAATACTCTTATTGAATACATCTCGAGACCGCTAGTTTGCAGATAAAATTTTATCTCAAAATTGTTGCTATTGAGTAACATTCCTCAACAGAATTTTATATGTTATTATATTAGGTTTGCAGGTGGTACAATGTACCAAAGATTGAGGGACCTGCCGCAACTAGAAAAACCAGAAAAACGCCTATGCAAGCAAATATCCGACCCCCATAATCAGAAATTTATAAACGGTTCGTGTTAATAAGGGCAACCAAAACACTGAACTATCTGTTGCTGATTATATAGTGAAATTATGTACGATAGCAAGGCATTGGTAATTTAAAATCATTTCTAGAGTGTTGTAAGACATGATTGTGTGTGATGTAAAATCACAAAGTATGCAGAAAAAATTGATACAAATTAACCTTTCTAACTCCATACCTAACTGTACAAGTCGTTTACAATAGATATAAAAAATGTGCAAGACGGCGTGGGTAAAATGCTTGTCCAGCCATAAAATGGAGTTGTTATGAGTGCCTAAAATTTGGTCAGGTAAAGTACTTATGCTGCCCAAGTAAGACTTCTACGCACGTGGGTACGGTATTAAGTAGAGATGCAAGAATCAGAGGAAGAAGATTGTGAAGTAAATGGCGATTTGCTTGTTAAATAATAATAGGTGCTCCACATAGTATAGCATTAATGATTAATGCTATACTAGCACATTTTGAGGTAGATACTGGCGCATGTAAACCAGTTATGTCAATTTGAAACCTCACAGAATTTTTCAACGATGTAACTTTAATACCTGTTATCTACAAATGAAATATTTTCTCTGGTCAAGATATTAAGACAGTAGGTTAGTGCATAGCACACATATGTAGTTGCAATGGTATACCCATGCCTTGACGCTAATGGTGATGGAGTAAGTAAAATAGTTCACGCCATTGGTAGGTCAAAACAGTAAAAAACTTTGAAGTTAATGTTAGCATCAAAGGTGAGGTAAAACTTATCTTTAAAAAACCATATTCGATACTATATGCTTTAAAAGCACGAATAGAAAAGAAGGTAAAAGTCGGTATTTTAAAGCATGTTGCGACTGTGCATCAGTTTCGGCAATTGTGGTTGTTCAAAAGAAAATTGGGGACTGCTTTTAGGGGAAGTGTAAATAAAGTGCTAAATATAGATCAATACCCATTTCCTAGTCCAAAAAATATTGGCAAAGTTTTTACTGCATTTGAATCATCCGGTGCATATCAGCTGGTTAAAATGCATACCGATTATCAGAAGTATCTTACCATCCACACATATGTAGGTATGTTGCAGTACACAAGACGGAGATATCGAACACCTTGTGCCCCTGCAATATTCTAGTCAATTACGGATCAGCTCTTAGGAATTGGTTGGATATAAATCCATAGGGTTAATGGAGTAGAAAAATCAGTTAGTTTTGTGTCTAGTACACTATCAAAAGCTGAACAAAACTACTCTCAATTGGAAGGCCTTAGCTATAATTTTCTCAATTAAAGGGTTTGTTAAGATTGTTAAGTGGAAAATTATTTTATCAGCAGATAATTACCAAATAGAGTATCTTAAAGGATCTAGATTATTACTTGCGACAGATACGTTACGTAGATTATCGTCACAAGATTCCACTAAAATAAATTCAAGTGTAAATTGGTCTAATTTATCTTTATCATATGAAGATGTTGCCAATGTATCACGTAAATATGCAGTATGAATTAAAATACTAAATTGTGTTAAAATAGGATGGCCAACTAAAGTGGGTTCCGAATTAAAGTAATATTTTCTTAAGAGGCATTAGTTTTCAGTTGAACAAAGCTGTCTAATGAAAGAACCAAAGTTGTCATTCCAGTAGCATTATAAAAAATCATATTAAGATAGCTAGGTCAAAAGTGTTGGCCATGTCGATCTTTTAGTGGCCAAATTTTCACCAAGACTTTGAGTTCAGGGTTTATAATTGTGACGTAGTGTTTTAACCAAGCGCGCTAAATCAGTTTTTAAAAATTGTTAACAAATACAAATGTCTCAGTGGCGTTCCTTCCCATAATTACCTACAATTTTGTCTTGCGGTGCGTTACCGTATGGGTGGGAGCATTTTTCGCTATTGTTTGACGAGAGTAGTAATGTAGGCATCCGCAACATTAACAAAAACTGTACAAAAGTATAGTCAGCTTGACAAGGGACGTTTGGCGATCGTTTTTTGATAATCTTCCGAAACGTATTTATTTCAATTCTTATAAATATCATTATCATTGTAAATGTCATTTAAAACATATTTTGTTTACTCTCGCTTTATTAAGTTAAGATATTTAAAAAAATTCTCATGTCCGTTTTTAGTTTGGTTTCTAATGTTAAACAAAATGATAAGACCATTATACCATATTGTCTAATGCGTAAAAACTTAAACTATAACGAAATAATAGACTCAACATAAAGCGTCCAATCAGCCACGAACGCTGTTCAAATTTGAAACGCGTGACTGAAAATTTATTATTGTATATTACATAATAAGAGTGGTAAGCAGCCTATTACGCATGAGTAGCGTACTTTACATGATGTGAGATGGATGATAGACTAGTAGAACAAATTGTATTGAACTCCCAATTAAGTGCTGTTACTACAACCAATAGAGTATACATGTGCTTTACACTTCAAAACCACATTAAGAAGTTATTATAAGTTTTTGTTATGAACGAATACGTTCAAAGGTAAATATTCAATTAAAATTTATTATTAATTTTATTAAATACATAAATAAAAAGTTTACCTCGAGTAGGATTTGAACCTACGACCTGTACTTTGCTAGAGTACCGCGCTAATCAACTGCGCCATCAAGGTTCAAGCCCAAATCGATGTAAATTTTGTCTTTGTGTATGTAGAACTGATGTAAATTCTAAACATAATGAGATTACAATCAAATTACCACAGCTGTTGTATAGAATAAAAATGAAATGTCTTCGGTAGTAATTAAAATTGACAAGCAATTTTATACTGGTAGAACGTAACGAGTCTCTTATGAATTTCTGTGGTGAAAGCAAGAAGTTTAAGTACATAATGCTGACGAGAATCTCATTATTATCTCCTGCAATTACGTTTAATGATGTTACACTTTGATAAGTAATAATTGTAAATAAAACAAATGTAAGGTATAGAAAAGAAGCGCTTGTCTTAATTCCTTACTTTAATGTACCAGAAAAGTAAATTTAAACGTAGCTTAAACACAATAGAAAAAATGTAGTAATAATAGAACACTTTTTTGATTTCACTAAAGGTGAAATAGTCAATTTACCTGTTAAGTACATAATGTTCTTGTTAGTTATTTTTAATTTTATAATTATATTATAATTTTAATACATATGTTCATACAGTTATATATTAACGTACTGTAGGGTTAATAATATACGTAAGTTTTTAGTGCCTCGGCTCAAGCTCAAATAATAAATCAATATAAAGTGACTTAAAAAAGGCATAATTAAGATATATTAAGTGCGAAAGTGTTTCTTTAAGATTCCTAATTGTGCTTCTATACTCACCAATAATTATGACATGTATTCAATAAGCAAGATGACGTCACATTTCCAAAAATCGCTTGTCGTCAACTTTCCAGACGAAGGTTAGTTTTTGCCTTTTTGTGGAGGTGGCGAGCTCTTATGTACCCACTGTAATGATTCCTATTTGCCAAAGCGTTAAGACACCTCTAACAAATGCATGTACAGGGTGGCCAACTAAGAATGCGACGTACTGTATCTGGGAAACTATCCATCGTAGAGGCTTGCGCAAAAAAAGTTATGGTCAGCATTTCGAGCATTTACGGGGGCATTAAAAACCTTCCCCCTTTAAATCGGTCCTGTTTAAGGCCACAACTTACATAATAGAAACATTTCCAGAAAAATATAGTTAACAAAAATAAAAATTTAGGGTATTTTCATATAAAGTTTTCTTTGGCCGATATTTTAGGTTAGGAACAAGATATCAAGATGCGGTTTTCGCGAGCTTATTTAGGTATCAATTAACTACTTGTTCATGAAAAAAAGTCATACCAATGCATTTAATTTTTTTGCGAAAATTAACCGTTTCTGTCGGAATAACGAACAAAGTCCTCTAGCGACGACATGTGAGAGTAACAAAACTTCAATTATTTTAACATTTGTAGCCTAAGAAAAGCTCTTTTCAACGCGCCCAAGTTTGTTACAATCGGATTAGCCGTTTCGAAGATACGAGAGGTAATTTAAGGAAATCTTTGAATACCCCCCACCACTTTATTTTTATAGATACGTCAAAAAGTGCCAAACAAAAAAAGTTCAGATTATCCTCGACTTCAAAGATCAGTTATTTTTTTACTAGGTTAATATAGCAGAATTCACAGAAACATCACTTTCTTAGATTCAAGATTGCAGTTACGCCCCCTAGCGTCCATTTCAGAAACATGAAAATATTTTCCAGGTTTTTGTATTGGCCGTTTTAGTAATAACTTTTTTTTCCGCAAGCCTCTACGATGTATAGTTTCCCAGATACAGTACCTCGCATTCTTAGTTGGCCACCCCGTACATACCTAGCAGTTTCGATTCTGGTGTAAGAAGTCGGGGATTCCGTCAAGCAGATACTTTTTTCATGCCCAAATCTTTGTGTACAATCTTGAATATTGTAGTTACAGATACTCCAGCTCCGTTTGCAAGCGATGAGATTTTCATTCGTCAATCAGACAGCAGTCCTACGATTAACTCAGTTCTTGCCCCAACCGGACTTCCTGATCTTTGATCGTACAGCTGTACGTCGCACAGTGAGCAAAGAAAATTTATTCTATTACATTCTGAATCTGCATCATGGTGTTTCAGATCTGTTTACATCGTCTGAGTCACCTATATTAATTCAATGATCTCAGCAGTAAAGCTATGGGCTTGCTGGACCACATAGGGATTTACATATGTTAGAAGGAAAGAAACATATCGGTAGGGAATTAAAATAAATATAAATGTATCAAGGCCACGCTGCTTTGGCGGGAAATTTATAACTCAAGGTCGTAGAAAACAAGCTATCCATCTTCAAAGCTACGGCACGGCTAATGTTCCTAGAAATCTATCAGGTTCATTTTTTGTTCTTAAAATCGAAAACATAATGTGTGCGTGCGTGCGTACTTGCGCGCGTGTGTGTATACAACTTTAGATATAGTGTAACATAAGGTACACCTTTTGTTAGATTGGAAAATAACAGCCTGTATCAATGTCATGATACTAAACTTCATCATATTTATTTTTATTAATGATATTGAACCTGTCTCGAAACTATCACATTATCAAAAATTATGACACTCAGTATCTCGTAATAACTAAATCTTTAGTACATTATTATCCAGTAGTCAAGAAAATAGTCAAAAATTCCATAAAAAGAGTAACAAAAAGAACAGATAGCAAGAATATAAGCAGTTATAGAAACCTGTACAGTTAGATTCTTAAAGGAAGATTTAGATAATCCTGTTTGGCCAAAAGGTCAAGCAACTGAATATATTAATACTGAATTATTTTTATGGACTCATTCAACCTTACTGGTGCAAATCCTTTAATGAGAACACATCTACCTGTAGTTTATGAAATGTATATAAGAAAATATGTTGAGTTTTTACTAGTCTTGAGATGCGGATTTTGTGTAATACAGACTATCACGCGTTAAACAGCAATAAAAGTAATATAACAATCATAAAACAAGAGGTATTAACAACAGAGTAAAAACAGCAAGTCGGAAATTTAAATTTACGAAAGGAGATAACTACAATAACGGAAATAAACGTACTGTATTGCCGGAACTTTGCAATCCGGGTATAGATTTTGATTCGGAGAGAGACTCGCATAAAATATTTAGAGCAAAAGTCGTGGTTATGACTATTTTTAACCTACTCATGTTTCCTTTTATAGAAATATACAAATGCTTTGTTTCTTATTTATGTTCTCCTCATTATATTAAGTTAGGAAAATATTGGGCACATAGATAGCTGACGTGGTTAGAAAATTTAGTAACCATTTTCTTTCTTTACATTTCATGCTATTTTTTTTGTAGAAATTATTCAAACGTACAATGCAATATACCAAATTAAATTTAAGTTGCAATTACATCAGTTATTAATTAAATGACGCTCATTTTTGGTTTATTAAATGTGGAAACCAAGGAATTAATGATAAGGGTATCATTTTTTATTTCACTTGGATTTATACAACAAATATCTATTAAAAGAATTTGGCCATAATTAAATTATCTTTAAAAAATACGTCAATAGATATTCAGATAGTCACACAAAATACTTTAGGAGTTGTTTTTGATCTCTTAGGGTTTATTTATTACACTACAAAAAACTCTCATTAAAGAAACGTTTTTTTAAGGTGTCTACATGGTTTCAGTAAAGTTAATAGTTGTCGAAGTATTCTGACGCACAGACAGAGTGATAATAGACATCATGCTGAAAGTGATTTGTCATTTAAAATATGCTCAAATTTAATCTGCATTTTATTTTTTCTTATAAATACAAACATCGTATAAATCAACAGTATGTTTTTTTGTCCGTTAACTATGTAATCGGTTTTGCACCGAATCCGTCACCTCTACATTAGAGTTTAATCTAGTGCCTCCAAACAATTATTGGGAGCCTAAAGGGATGATAACCAAGTGAGGCCTAGTCCATCCGCTATAGGGGGGACATTACTTCTCAAACACAGTTTAAGCAGTCCAACGTTTGGTATTAGGATGTCGATGAGCGGTATCGTGCAGAAGAATGAAGTCGTTGTTTAAGAGGTTGTGTTGTTTGGTCCATATAGCCAGCTTAAATTTTAAAACTAAGTTCGCTGCTGTAAGTGCAATTAAGTGTTTCCTTTTCCTGAAAAAAAATCACCATAAAGTGTTAGATGAACATCCCAAATCATCATCATAACTGTACTAGCGGATAATTACGATTACAGTTTGTTGAATGCAGGTGGACTTAGATGACGCTACTCTTTATTACAAACTTACAGTAGCGTATTATCCCATACAGCTAACTAGCTAAGTGTGTGGGCTGTGATCCTCACTTAACAAACATACAAATATGAAAACTTAATTGTCTATCTTCAAAAAGGGGAATGATAAGAAAATAAGTACAACACAAATATTAATATGGTGATTTAACGTTATCAATAAAGGCACAGTAATACTCATCAAAAAAAGAAAAATGTTCTGATACCACAATTGATTACTAAATCACTACAAACTGTAATGTTCTACTGAATTTAATGCAGAATGTATTTGTCACATTGCAATCTGACTTACAATTGGCCCCAGATACAAATATCTATAATCTTAACGTGGTTAGTGATTGGTGAATATAAATGACACCATTTCATAAAAATAAATCACATACTCGTATTAAATAAAATAAACGTAAAGAAAAATGATAAAGATAAAAAAGTAAACGACGTGACGCCGAAGCATAAATAATGAATCATATACATTAGATAAAAACACTTCACACGCAAAAAAAATATGCCAAGAATGCTATTTTGCACTTCTATTTGCTGAACCTATTAAAATGCACAAAAAAAGGAAACTATCTCAAAATCAAGATATTTTTAATAAATCATCGGAAAGTCACTCCAAACATTGCCTTAGAATAATTGTACGGGGTGGCCAACTAAGAATGTGAGGTACTGTATCTGGGAAACTATACATCGTAGAGGCTTGCGGAAAAAAAAGTTATTACTGAAACGGCCAATACAAAAACCTGGAAAATATTTTCATGTTTCTGAAATGGCCGCTAAGGGGCGTAACTGCAATCTTGAATCTAAAAAAGTGATGTTTCTGTGAATTCTGATATATTAACCTAATAAAAAAATAACTGATCTTTGAAGTCGAGGGTAATCTGAACTTTTTTTGTTTGCCACTTTTTGACGTATCTATCTAAATAAAGTGGTGGTGGGGTATTCAAAGGTTTCCTTAAATCACCCCCCGTATCTTCGAAACGGCTAATCCAATTTTAGCAAACTTGGGCGCGTTGAAAAGAGCTTTTCTTGGGCTACAAATGTTAAAATAATTGAACTTTTATTAGTTTCACATGTCGTCGCTAGAGAGCTTTGCTCCACATTCTGACAGAAACGGTATATTTTCGCAAAAAAAATAAATGTATTAGTATGACTTTTTTTTCATGAACAAGTAGCTAAATGATGCCTAAACAAGCTCGCGAAAACCGCATCTCGATATCTTGTTCCTAACCTAAAATATCGGCCAAAGGAAACTTTATACCAAATCCCTTAAATTTTTATTTTTTTTCACTATATTTTTCTGTAATTGTTTATATTATGTAAGTTGTGGCCCTAAAAAGGACCGATTTAAAGGAGGAAGGTTTTTAATGCCCCCGTAAATGCTCGAAATACTGACCATCACGCTCTATGCACTGCTGAGCCCTCTTATGGGTAGACAAAACTGCAGCTTCAATTTCGGCTCTGAATAGGTTACCTACAAATTGCGATTTTAAATGTTTGTAAATTTATTCACCAGAATAAAATCGCCCTTTTTGAAATTACTATGGGCAAGTAAGCAATGCTAAAAGTTATACGAAAGGCCTATTATTTGTTTGTTTAAATGCATATTCACTATGGATATATACGAAAAATACAATTAATAGAAGCAGGCAATGGAAACAGATACCTAAACAAAGTATACATAATCCTCAAATTGTCAATAGTTGCCAATACTTTCGCGTTACTTTGAGCAATTTTTGTGCTTTCAAAATGCGTTTTACAAATAATGAAGCTGTTGGTATGCTTGCGGTTTATTTTGAATGTCTTCAGAATGCCGCAGTAGCTAAAAGAGTTTACGCGGCTCGATATCCAAATCGGTGTCGTTGCGATGTAATTGTTTTTCCCCAGATTAGTGGCGAGCTTACGAGCCAATGGTAGTTTTCGGCCTACGTTTCAACGGTAAAGAATTGAAAGAACACAAGAAAATATTAACCGTGTACTGGGCTATATTGAAGGAAATCCTCATGTTAGCACAAGAGCATTATACACTGAGTTGGGCATATCACGGACAATGGTTCAAAATATTTTGAAGGACCATAGGTAAGTTCTAATAGCCATCAAAATATATAGGTATTCGTTTAAACTTTTTTTAATTACTTTAAGAATGCACCCATATCATGTCGTTTTGCATCAGGCCTTGAAAGAGGAAGATTTTGATTGAAGGTTAGACTATTGCCATTGGATGTTAAGCATGATACGCGAAAATAGAGAATGTTTAATTCAAATTCTTTGGACCGACGACGCCACCTTCAGTAGTGACGGGAGAGTCAATCTGCACAATATGCATCATTGGTCTGCAGAAAATCCCCATTGGTTTCGTGAAGTTCAGCGCCAAGGACGTTGGAGTTTAAATGTATGGTGTGGCATACTGGGAGGCAGAATTATTGGGCCATATTTCTTCGAGCAACCCCTAAATGGCAATGTATTTCTTGACTTTTTGGCCAATCAATTACCGTTGTTGTTGGAAGATGTGCCTCTGAAAACAAGGCAAAAATTGTTTTTGCAATTGGATGGTTGCCTAGCACATCTTGCTATTAATGTGCGAGAGCATATTAATGCAGTATTTCAACGGCGGTGGATTGGAAGAGGAAGTCTGTTTCCATGGCCTCCGCGATCGCCAGACTTAACTTGCCTCGATTTTTATTTATGGGGGCGCTTAAAGGACATCGTGTTTCGGACTCAACCTACTACTAGAGAAGATATGAAAAACCGGATTCGTAACGCAATACGTAACATACCGAGAGCCGAAATTGAAGCTGCAGTTTTGTCTAGTTATGAGAGGCTTCAGCAATGCATAGAGCGTGATGGTCAGAATTTCGAGCATTTACGGGGGCATTAAAAACCTTCCTCCTTTAAATCGATCCTCTTTAGGGCCATAATTTACATAATAGGAACAATTCCAGAAAAATAAGGGTTAAAAAAATAAAAATTTAAGGGATTTTCGTATAAAGTTTTCTTTGCCCGATATTTTAGGTTAGGAACAAGATATCGAGATGCGGTTTTCGCGAGCTTGTTTAGGCATCATTTAGCTACTTGTTCATGAAAAAAAAGTCATACCAATGCATTTAATTTTTTTGCGTAAGTTAACCGTTTCTTTATTTTTATAGATACGTCAAAAAATGGCAAACAAAAAAAGTTCAGATTATCCTCGACTTCAAAGATCAGTTATTTTTTTATTAGGTTAATGTGGCAGAATTCACAGAAACATCACTTTTTTAGATTCAAGATTGCAGTTACGCCCCCTAGCGGCCATTTAAGAAACATGAAAATATTTTCCAGGTTTTTGTATTGGCCGTTTTAGTCATAACTTTTTTGTGCAAGCCTCTACGATGGATACTTTCCCAGATACAGTACCTCACATTCTTAGTTGGCCACCCTGTACATTATTGCCCCTACATAACGGTATAAAAGAATGTGGACAAATAAACAAAGAAATTCTAGCGTTCTTACATAAATTATATCATCGTAGGTAAAGTTTCCCAACTGGTGCAGGTCATTTCAAGAAAACACCAAGTGGGGCTTTTATTGACGTACACAATAGTATTTATGTATTCCTTAGTCGGTATGTTCTTAAATTAACTTAGATACCAATAAAAAAAAGCAATACAAAAGATACAATTACATCTTTTCTCCCAAATTCAACCATACTTTTTAATCACATTTCAGGTAACCATACTGAGGTGAATTTAATTTAGAACGTCTCTAATACGTAATAATAATTCATAGTTAATCGGTATGTTTTTTAATTACTTAGATACCAATAAAAAAATAATAGAAAAGGTGTAATTACATATTTCCTCTCAAATCTATGCGCACTAATTTCCGAGCAGTTAACGACGCTGACGTAATAGTACATTAAGTATTAACAAGGGTAAGTGCAGTTTACCGGTCGAAGACCATATTTGGAGGCTGCGTGTACCGAAGCTTCCAATTTGGTCTGAAACCGGTTAAGCCGTAATGCTAGTGATGTTTATAATACTTTTTGTACAATAAACATTGAAAATTGAAAATGCATTTATACCCAATAATAATTTTTGGTTCTCAGTTTCAATGGTGTACTTGTTCTATTTTCGACTTAAATAATGTGAGAAGAAGTATTAGAAGGCGATGATAATGAAATCGAAAATTTTTTATCATCGCACACAAGTCAGTACTTCCCTAAGTGAAAATTGAGGTACGGGGCGACATACACAAAATTTAAATATCTGGTGTGGAACACCACACGACCTTCCAACCTACAAAATGGAAATTAAAAGAAATGAAATAATTTTAATCATATTTTATTAGGATAACTGTGCAACATCTTTTATAAGAAGCTCATTACAAAAATAGGCAACATTGTAAATGCAAACACAATAATCTATGTCAAACAGACATTTAAAACTTCATGATAGACAGAGGTTAATCACATCTAGATGCTAACTTAAATTAAAAGAAATGAAATAATTTCAATTCTTTTGGGATAATTATGCAACCTCTCTTTATACGCTCATAACGAAACCAGGCAGCATTATAAACACAAAAACAGTAATCTTTGACAGAATGACGTTTAAAACTCCATGTCAGATAGAGATTCATAGACATAAATACATGTTACCGTAAAAAAAAAAATCCAAAGCCGCCCGTTTCTATAAAAATGTCGATAATGAAGCTTCAGCATAATCGATATGTTTAAGGTCTATTTCTAGGTATTTTTATATCTTTGAAATATGCAGCTGTTTTAGAAATATTTGATAAAAATAAAAAACTGCCCCGAATAAATCCCCCTCCCGCCGGTGGATTTCTTCTAATACCTAATAAGCTCTAAGCCAAATGAAAAAAAGCTTAAACACAAAATTTTAAGTACGTAGGTGTTTTCTGTTTGGAGTTATCGTGGATACTAACACACATCCATACACTAACACACATCCACACACACACACACACACGCGCACGCAATAAGGCACCCACCCACCCACTTGAGGGTCACAAATGATATAAAAAAAATATGTTTAATGGAAATGTCAATGCTCCACAGTAAGCGCTACTCCATACCACTGGACTCATAATTAAAAGTTAAGGTTTTGGATATTTGAAGGCGCAACGTGAAGATATTCGTAAAAGTTTGCCAGCGATCTGATGAACTTGAAAGAAATTTACTTTTCTCAGATACCTATGAAAACTGATCCAATTATTTCCATTAAAGACACTAGATATATTGGCTACATTTCCTCTTCCTTGAACTTTCTAACAGTGGGATTTTCTCGAAACTGTAAGACAAAAGTAAAAACGTAGCGCAGAAATAATGCACGGTTTAGGATGTTTCGCTGCCACCGTTTCGGTACCGCCCTTTCGACACCAGGATTCTTCGGCGCCAGGCAGTACCCACGCCAGGATTTATCGGCATCTACCAGTATGATTTGGTGCCAGAACACTCCTGGTTTGCTATTGATTTGCTTTATATATGTTGAATTTTATCCCAATATACTGTCTCTTAAAAAACGACGTACACAGTGTCACAATAACACGTGAACGAAACATCATTACATATTTATTTAAAGTTAAAGAAAGTAAATTATTTATTAGGGCATGGCACACCAAAGTTGTATTTTTTCAATTAATGCTATCAATACATTTTTTAATCTTTACTAAAATAAATTAGATTCCGTAGTTGGCATTTTCGTATACGTTCCTCAGTATTATAGCAGGCTTATATTTACGTTTTACGTTTGTCGTTTTAATTAATTATTTTCAACCCAAGTTTTATTCAATGCAAAGCACCAAAATTTTATCCTTTTAATGTTCGCTTACACTTGATATTTTTATTCATAATATTGCACAAGTAAACCAACAAATCAAGAAAACAAACACACCAGGAAAGTTGTACAACAACACAAGAAACAAAGAAACTAGCGAACATTCAAACACAAACATACTAGTCAACAAACTTAAACGCACAAAAGTCATAAAAAAAAACGCAAACGACACAGTCACACACGTAAACAAGCAAACAACGCAAACGTCAAGGCTAAGAAACTAAACCAGCTATTTAACATTCAGGTAAGCATACAAACACCTAATCACACACCAGACATGTACGAAACAATTTTTAACAATTTTGAACTCTTTAAAATTTACTTTCCTTGTCCTATAAATAATTATATCAATTATAATTTAAATATTACTGTTACTGTCACGCGGAAAAGGCGTTAAGGAAGTTAAAGTGGAAATATATAAAAAAAAAGTAGTGGGCCATGGAAAAAACAAAAAGACATGCGTCAAATTATTAAACATAGTAATTCGTTCATGTATGTTTCATTGCGATTTATTCGTATTGAATTCGATATAAAAATTTTCTTTAAAAGTTTAATCTAAGATGATTCTTACAAACCAAGATGCATTTGGCACGATAGGTGCTCAGAGGCAAATACAATAAATGTTTTGGCATATGTTCAATTTACGAATAAGCAGCACCACCGTTCACTGTATTTTGACAGAACACAGGTAAATGCATTAATTGTCAAATTAAACGTAGATACTTTTTCATCTACATAATGTGTCTTAAACAAAATATACCTACACAATAATATGTGTTGGCATGATTATACTATAACATATTAATTTATTTATTTTATAACTCTGGAAAGATATTTATTAGGACGATATATTTCTTTCAGGTTACATCCATATCATGTAGTACTGCATCGAACATTGAATGATCGAGATTACGGTAAAAGGTGGGATTATTGGAACTGGTTGATAGATATGATATCATTTAGAAGTGATGGTATGATAAACTTTCACAATATGCACTATTGGTGATAGAATAATCCACGTTGGATGGAATAGGTTCAGCATCAGGGTCGATGATCTGTAAATTTATGGTGTGGTAGCTTAGATGGTCAGATAAATGGACCCTTTATTTTCGATAACTCAATTAATGGGGAACGCTACTTAAATTTTTTAAGGGATGAATTGCCTCTTCTTCTAGAAGATATACCCCTAGCAATTCGTAGGTTCACGCTGTTTCAGCACGATGGGTGTCCGGCGCATTTCTCCAGACAAGTTAGAGAATTTTTAGAGGATGCATATCCTGATAGATGGATACCACGTGGAAGCCTTTTTTGTCAGCTAGGTCACCAGACTTGACTGTCTTAGACTTCTATCTCTGCGGACGACTTAAATACCCTTTTTTGCAGATAGGCCCACTACTCAAGACAACATGATCGACATAATACGAAACGCCATTCAGAGTATTTTGAGAGCAGAATTTGAGAATGCTATTCAATCCACTCTTTAAAGAGTAAACGCTTGCATCGAAAATGATGGGCGACAATTTGAACATTTGGGTCGTCACCCTTTTTAAATTTTATAGTGGTTTGTTTTTATATTTGTTTCAACATTGCATTAATTTTTAAAGAGTTCAGAATTGTTCAGTAAAACCCCGAATAATCTATATTCAAAGGAAAATGCTTAAAATTTACACATTTCTTAAGATATCTCGGGATAGGAAAAAGATATGGACATGCGGCTTTCGCCATTCTGCTGCTAATTTGGTCCACTTTTGTAAGCTACGATTAAAACTGCATACTTCTATTTAATATTTTCCAAAGAAAACTAGATTAAAAAAATAAATAATACCGCCCTCTAACGTGCACGTTACTTAATAGGTGGCGCCGAAATTATTACTCTTACTTTAGTGGAAAAGAGCCGTTTTAAACAAGACTAAGTTTACAAAGATCGATTAAGCAGAACCGGAGTTACAGGCGTATTATAAATACTAGACCAAAAATTAAAAAAAACACTTCTTCATGGCAAATTGTTACGAGCTTTAACATGGCATAGTCAGTTTTCCAATCGGACGTTTCCTATTGTTATAGCCATCATTTCTTTTAAATACGGTTCTGATTTTGACAACCGATTTTGAAAGGTTTTTTTATAACAAATTCAACAGTGTATCACATTTGATGGTCTGATCGCGTTCCGAACTGTTTATGGACCATCATCAGGAAAGTTTTGAATGCAGACCTCCATTTTCAAGAAGTTGATGCTCTAACTTCCCGGTATGATTATTACACAAACCATATTATTATTATTATTATTATTATATTAGAAGTTAATATCAACAAACAAATTGACGGTAAAAGGAGAAACTACTAATTCCTTTTGTTTCTAGTGTAAATTAAAGTAAGAATTACTTATAAGTCTTATAATAGTTGTTCAAAAAGTTCTTCAACTAAGTTTCCCCTAAGTTACTCAATTGATTGTCATGGTAAATATAATTTTTGACATATCTCCAGAAAAAAAATTTAAGAGGTGTTATATCGGAGGATCGCGCGGGCCATCTTACTCTCGAATATGTTCCAATCCATCTTGGTGGAAACCTTGCCGAAAAATATTACTGGACGGCTCGAGAATTATGTGCCGGAGCACCGTCTTGTAAAAACCAATAATCTTCAATATAAGCTTGAGGTAAAGCAGCTAAACCTGCTTCTACTTCATTTTCTAATAAATTTTGGTAGCGTTCAGAATTTAAAAATGCGTTATAGGACAATCGACCTATTATTCGCATTCCGAATATTCCCAATAGTGAACATTTTCTCTGTTGAAAATTCCATTAGTGGTCACCTGGTTTTCATCCGACCAAATTATTTTATAGGAAATTGCTCATTATCTGCACATTCCCTGGTATACCATTCACAGAGCTCTCTGCGCCTCACTGATTCCCCTGGTCGAAGCGCCTGACAAATTCTAAATTTAAATGGACGTATTTTTTCTTTTTGTAAAATAAAATAAGCAGTAGAATTGTTTGTTCAATGTGTCGTGTAGAAATTTCTGGATTTTCCGTAATAGCTAATAAAACATTATTTGCTTTTTCTTCATTGCAAGGATTTTTACGGGAATTTACAGACTTTTTAAATGCATCATGTCCTCTTAAATTGACAAGTTCCTAAATGTGGTTTTATGAGGTTGCTATCTCTCTGGATATTTGTTTAAATACGTGCGTTCCGTTTCGTTAGAATTTCGTTGACATATATCATATTTTTCTATGATACCACAAATTAACTAATTCAGTTAAAAACCGCTGCCAAATTATCTGCCATAATGCTTTCTCAGATATGTAAATAAATAACTTCAAAACCTACAATACCTGAATTTGAGTTATATCGGTTTTTAAACACGATAATTCCCCATTATTGATCGGCCATTTTGAATTCTTTAATTTTGACAAATGATTTATTCTTAGTAATCTTAAAAACTGGCTGTTTTTAAAACTTTTTTATTTAAATAATTACAAATGAAAAAGTTGCAAAATTCATGATTAGCCCACAATACTTGAATTTTAGTCATATCGGATTTTGCACACGATTTTTGTTCCGCCATTTCGAATTTTTTATTTTTGACAAATGATTTATACTTAGTGATCTTAAAAACCTCCAATACCCGACTTTCAAAAAAATGTGTTGATAAATAAAATAAACACGATAATCCCCCATTTTTGATCCGCCATTTTGAATTTTTTAATTTTGACACATGATTTATACTTGGCCATCTAAAAAACCCTCAATGCCCGACTTTAAAAAAAAAGCGGTTAATAAATTAAAAAATGCACAACTTTGTACCATAAAAACCGCGCGCCACTGTTTATTATGTATTTTTTTATTTGGAAATTATATAAAAAAGTATTAGTTGGTTTTTTAACTATGTAACTTTTTAAAATTTGAAGCAATGAATTTTTTTAATTTTCAAATCTCCTAAAAATGCCCCGCCACTGGTTGGGTTTTGCTCATTAACGAACTTGCCTAGTTTTTATGGCAAAGAATTTTAGTACCTAATTGCATATCGATATCTTTAATGTTTTAAAAGATATCGCGCACACTCACACACAGACACACAATCAGACACGTGATTTTCTTTTCTAAAAATGTGTTTTTCGTATTGGTTAGGCCACAAAACATCGAGAAAAGTAAAAAAAAAGTGTTTCAAAATATAAACCGATTACATAGCTTTCTCTTGAGACGTAGGTATAAGCAATACTAGTACCAGCAAAATATCAAATTGTACAATACAACATTATGACAGATACAGAATTATTTCAAAGCCTCGAACACCAATCCAACGAGATTAGAGAAACCATTCGAAATCAAGTAAACGAACAAGACTTTGATAGGATAAATACGGCTACCAGAAGTAAATATTCGAAGACCAAGGCAATGCACAAGGAAATTCAGCAGAAGAAACTCGAAAAGCTAATGAAGGAAAAGAAAGAACCAACCAACATCAATCGAAAAAACACTGTCATAAACATCTCCAAACGACAGTTGAACGAAAACGAAATGCAGGTTCTGGACAAAGGCTTGAATTATATGATAACACCGAGGTATATTTCGAAAGTAGATTTAATAACCGCGGTCGAAGAAACAGCTATGAAATTAGATCCTGAAGAAGCCGATGAATACAGAAGTAAGGTTAGATCAGTCCTAGATTCATCTAGGCGAACTAAACCTAACCTCTCAAACCTAGAAAGGAGAGCGGTGATTTCCCTTAAGAATGACCCATCGATCAAAATTCTCCCGGCAGACAAAGGAAACGCGACTGTAGTAATGGATATGGACACTTACAGCAGTAAGATCCAAGAACTACTAGACGGGGGCGAGTACAAACAAATACCAAAAAACCCCACACCATCAATCGAAAGACGGATATACCTGACGCTGGCGAAACATAAGGGGGAGTTCTCCGACTACCAGAGAACTACACTTACCCCACACTACAGTAAACCTCCGCATCTGTACGGCCTATCAAAGATTCATAAGCAGGGAATTCCACTGAGGCCAATTGTGAGCTCGAAAAATTCACCTTGCCACCCATTAGCACACTATCTGCTAAGTATCATCACACCCTTATCGGGAAAAACCGAGTCTATGGTCAAGAATACGCAGCACTTCGTGGAAACCATCAGAAACTTCCAACCAAACCACGAAGAAATACTGGTAAGCTTCGACATTGTGAGTCTATTCACAAATGTGCCTACCGATAAGGCACTAACTATCATAAGAGACAAGCTGGAAAAGGATGAAACGTTAGACGAACGCACGCAACTCTCGGTAAACACAATAATGGAACTTCTGACAATATGCATTAGAACTACATGTTTCCAGGTAGAAGACAAATTCTACCAACAAGAGTTTGGGATGGCGCTGGGTTCCCCATTATCACCCATAGTGAGCATATATATATATATATATATATATATATATATATATATATGGAAGACTTTGAAGACCAAGCGATATCCGAATTCACAAAGAAACCAAGGATGTGGCTTAGATACGTGGACGATACCTTCGTAGTTTGGCAACACGGCAAGCATAAGCTAGATAAATTCCTAGATCATCTAAATAGCCGCGCACCCTCCATAAAATTCACAATGGAATTGGAGTCGGAACAAAATCTGCCATTCCTGGATGTACTTGTACACAGGAATGACAACACTTTCACGACAAGTGTATACAGGAAACCTACCCACACGGGGAGGTACCTACACTACAACTCCAATCACCACAAAAACGTGAAGTTAGGTGTGGCAAGAAGCTTGTACGATAGAGCAAAACGATATGCTCAAAACAAGAGGACCTGAACAAAGAAAAAGAAAATATCGCTATAACATGGCTACCCCGATCTAACAGCTAACCTAAACAGGGAAAGGGTAACCGAAAAAGAAGAACCTAAATATACAGCGATAATATCATATATACAAGGTACCTCAGACAAAATACGAAGGATAGGCAGCACTACCACAACGCTCAGGGGAATACTAACCAAAACCAAACCATACAATGAAGATCACAATTCCAAGAATTGTGTATATAACCTACCATGCGAATGCGGCAGAGCATACATAGGAGAGAGCAGTAGACCACTCAAAGTAAGAACACAGGAACACAAGAACAACGTCCGCAAGGGCGAAATAGAAAGATCAAGAATCGCCGAACATGTCTGGAACGAAGACCACCATATCCAATGGGATAACATACAGATAGTGGCAAAGGACGAGAACACAACTCGTCGGATACTCAAAGAAGCCACATACATAGCACTAGCAGAAAATCCAATAAGCCAAGCTAGTGCAGAAATGAAACCCATATGGATTCCAATAATGCGCGAAGAGCTTAAGCGCAATACACCTGCGAAAAGAGTTCTAAAATATATATATATTGGATTACTCCGTGGCTCAGTGGCAAAGGTGTCAGACTAGTAAGTGAAAGGTACCAGGTTCGAATCTAAGAGTAGTCAAGTGCTTGGGAAAAAATTATATATAACATATGAATTCGATTTCCGAAACGTCGCGCTCAAAAAGCATAAATTGTGGAACCGATCAACTCCACTAATATTTCAAAGCCGTCTATTTTTATTCTTTTCAAAGCCGCCTGTTTTTATTTATTATTTTTTAGAACATCACGTCGTTATTATGTAACAGATGGAACTGTAGGATACCTTTGGAGATTCATGAAAAACTCTTTATCTGATTGGAACAATCATTTTTTTGTTTTTTTGGAGCAGTGTTTGATAATGATTATTTAAATAGGTAACCTTAATGTTAATTTTACAAGCAGTTAGTTTTTATGTTAAGTTGCATAATTAACAATATTTTATTTTAGTACTTTTCCTTATTTTATAAAATATTAAACACAAAGGAAAGTTAACTAAATAAACATTTTTGAAAATGCAGGTCTGTAATAAAAAGTTTCGTGATGATCCATAAAAGGTTCAAAACGCGATCAGACCATCAAATGTGATACATTGCTGAATTTTTCATAAAAAAACCTTTCAAAATCAGTTTTCAAAATATCAGGACCGTATTAAAAAACAAATTTGGTTATAAAAATAGGAAACGTCCGATCGAAAAACTGACTATGCCATGCTAAAGCCCGTAACAAGGTTTATTGGTGCCCTAATTACACAACTTTTTCCCATTTAACCGGAGTTGTATATGTTACCATTTCCGAGATCCACCTAGTGAGAATCCTTGTCTTGGACACAGTGTATATTACCACACTATGGGTATTTTGTTTCTGGTATATTACATATTAAACCTATATTTTTATTTATAATTCAACGTTAAAAGTAGATCATAACTTTGAAGTTGAGGGAATAAAAATAGTCTTATTTACTACCATCATTTTTATCAATAATGATAAAAATGATAATGTGATAATTATTTGGTTATCAAAATCTACCTTCCTGTATTATAAATAAACTTCGTCAATAATACAACGGTATTTTATTTGAAATTAGAAAATCAACCTTTAACGCTTAATATAGTTTTCATAGATTTATTTTGCGTAGTAACCCTTAACAGAAGGTAGGTTCGAGCAACGTGAACTTTTCAATAGAAAAGAAAGACGCCCACATTTTAAGGATCAATGTTACAAAAAAGTACTTTATCATGGCTTCATATTAGAAACGCCAATGATAAAATCTGTTACAGTACACAACTCACTGACAAGATATAAAAATGCTTATACAAAAGGAAAAAATACATTGTGATATCAAAATACTAATAATAAGGAACGGAGGATTATCGATCCTAGCGACGCTTTCAGCTGTGACCTTGTTTAAGAATATAGGTAGTATAAGATTGTACTCCAATTTCTAAACGTTATCTAGAAATCCATTATTACGTTTTTACATTACGGTGTGTGTATATTTTGTTAATTGAAGCACATTAATTGTCAAATTGTAGGTAACGACATATTTTAACTTAAATTTCGGAATAAACTCTTCTATAAATAAGGGCCGTTTAATAATTATTACACTACTTCATTATTCCTTCAACAATAAAAATTACAAATGAAAGCTTCATTACTATGAATAATTTACACATTTTGAGTAATGTCAAAAATGTCACTAATTGAATAAAATTTGTCAATTGTAAAATAATTCCTTTATATGTAATATTTTAAGTTTTGTCTCTTGGTCTTTGTTCTCATATGTTACATTTAATGTGAAAGGAAATTAATTGATTACTCTCTTGAAAAAAATATGATTAGCGCTTCACAATTTTTAAGAGTAAAATATGTTAAAATTACTTTGAAAAATATTAAGAATTCTTAATATCTCTAGCTAGAATATTTGAGACAAATGTCGAAGGTGTGTAAAATCTCCTTTTATCATTTTCCGGTACATCTAAGCTATTTCGCTTAGATGTCAAATTGATGATACTTTTCCATTTGATTGATCAAATCAGACAATGACATGGCAAGGCAACGTTTAATCAAAAAATGATATTTGATGAATTTTCATTTATGTAATCTACTTAAAAAACCAGTTAGCTAATAGACGATTCTTGAGACGATTGATTCAGTAGGAAAACACTGTTAGATCACCGTTGCCGTTGGTGGTATAATATCATTCGGTTTTATAGAACCCTACACCTTGTATTTCTAAGAATGATAAATAGGCCTCTCGCTATTAACTAATACTGTTAGTACAGTAAGAGATATTGAACTATAGTTTCAGATAATTGTTAATAAAGGTTTGTATAAAATAAAAATAAATTTTCCAATTTCATTTTTTTAGTAGTAATTTCACTATTATCTTTATTATTGTCATAAGGCCGATATTTAAACTTTGACTCAAATAAAGTCGGGTATGACTCATCGATGTAAATTATAATAAAATTACATATTTTTATCTCTCTCTCTCTCTCTCTCTCTCTCTCTCTCTCTCTCAACTACGTGTATTAGAAAAGGATGGCCATAAATACATAAATCTGCTGTACAATTCATATTAGCGCACTTAAATGGTTGTTGTGATTAAGAAGCAGCATCTGTTTTTTTTTATAAATAAAAACAGTTTTTTTCAAAACTATCTACAACTTATCGGTAATCTGGTAACATTTTTACATAATTTATATAAAACTAGCGTAGAGCTTCGCTCCGCACTATGGTCACAACGCACTTCAATAACCGTTCACGATATTTATTTAAAGGTAAAATTTTTCTTATAAAAAAATAGCGGAAACCCTATTTAAAAAGATAACTTTTAAAAATTTCAAAATTCGGGAAAATAAAATCATGAATGAATCAAATGTGCCTATTTTATTAGTCTAAGACCATATTCGCATTATTGCCTTTCTAATGAAACCTTTTTTGAACACATCGGTTGGATGGTTTCAAAGTCTATAACGGACATAGGTAGAAACAATTTTTGTGTTTTATAGATATAGATTTAAAGAATTTTAGACATGCTACGTAATAAGCGCTTTAAATCTCAGCTCGTAGTTATGGACGTGTTTCGCAGGGCTAATCCACAAAATCCGCTCCTTAAGAATCCCCGATCACTTCAGCAGACTTATACATACCTACCTATTTAACCGATCGGTGAGGGTGAAAGTGGAGCTCGATTCCTGTTCTGGTATCCGATCAGAGCAGGTCGTTAAGTTAGAACTAATTACTCTGTAATTAACAAGTAATTAACCAAATTCGATTCTATCGGCCGGTATCAACTTAACGATGCCGCGCCATAGACCGGGCCGAGAGGTCTACGACGACGACGACGGGTGCCTCTGGATCAACACCGAGGATTTCAACGTGGACGCCAGCGACACCAACGAGATATGGTACGGTTACAAGCCGGGTAACCTACCATCAACGAGTACCGCCACCCCGATACCGTCGCTTCTGTCCCTTCCATGGGAGGGCGCCAGAAGCGACGCGCCACCTGCCGCCGCCGCTCAGAAGAGGAGAAGGCCGAAGAAAACACCACCGCCCGCAGAAGACGTCGTCCCGCCAGCCGAGGCAACAACGAGAGCAGCACCGCCGCCGCAAGCCGCCGCCGCCGAAGAGAGAAGAAGCGAAGACCCCCGTCCTGGATCCACCAGCCCCGATGACTTCGTGGCGCAGAAGAAGAGGCCGAAGAAGATGACCGTCCGCCAGCCTACGCCGCCACCGACGAGCAACGTGTACCACGCCCTGGAGCAGTACACGGACACCGCCACAGCGATGGAGCAGACCGCCGCAGTAGAGACCAGGGAGAAAGTACCCCCGGTAATCCTTCGTCAGAGGGAGAACTGGGTTGCTTTCTCCCGCGAACTCGACCGGAAGAAGATCGCCTTCACCAGGGCCAAGGCGACCTTCGAGGGTATCCGGATACAGCCCGCCTCACTCCAGGACCGAGACAGGCTGATGAGGTATCTCGATAAGTGTGGTACGCAGTACCACACCTATCAGGCAAGGAGAGAGCGTCTTGCCAAGGTAGTAATACGTGGCGTGCCCGTAGAGCTATCCGAAGCGGATGTAAGCTCCGATTTGACGACGCAAGGGATTAATACAGTTTCTTGTTTTAGGATGAAGCAGCAAGGCCGAGCGATCCCCTTGGTTTTGGTACACCTACCGAGCGAGGAGGACAAGAAGAGGATCCGGGAGGTGAAGCACGTCGCCCGCCTCCGAATCACCGTCGAGGACCTGAGGCGGAAATTCGACATCGGGCAGTGTCACCGGCGTCAAGGTTTCCGCCACGCACAGCGTTGCTGCAGGGCGGCAGCACGCTGTGTGAAGTGCGCCGGTGATCACCACAGCAGTCAATGCACTTTACCCCGTACCGACCGGGCTAAGTGCGTTAACTGCGGTGGGGACCACAACGCAAGCTACCGTGGATGCCCGAAGTTCCGTCGACCTCCGCAACGGAAGAAGATGGAAGCACCGCAGCGACCGCCGAAGAGGACACCGCCGGCGCCCTCCTCGACTCGGACCGGAGTCAGCTACGCCCGTGCGACGGCAGGCAAGGCTGAGAAGGCGGAAGTACCGAGAGTGGCTCCCGCCGCTATCGTTACCCCGCCCGATCAATCTGCCTTAGGGTTCGACTCCCTATTGACCTTCCTCGGAGGGCTCAATATGGAGAAGGCCCTACCTGTCATCCGTAAGGTGGCAGTGGCACTCGCTAAGGTGGAATCTGCAACTGACTTGTGGAAGGTTTTCCTCTCACACAGTCAGGAGGTGGCTACCCTTTTAGGGTAAACACACGACGGTCCGGACCGAAGTCTGGCGCCCGAGATAAGTATTAGTATCGATTTTTTAATTACTTAAATTCTGCCCTGTAAATATCGATAGTGTTACACTTTACTAACACATATTTCTTTTATTTCAGATAAGCAACCTAGCGACAACAGGACAGTCCACATCTCCAACATCCAACAACACCACATCTCCACAACACATCTCTTTTTTTTTACGAACTACCAACAATCCTAAGTACAACACTGTCAACTGGCAATCCACAACACCCACAAACCAACAACTCTACAATCCACGCGCTGAAGAGGAAGAAGACTCCTGAGCAGCGCACCACCAACACAACAATACACGCATTTATTATTATATTATATTAGTTTTAAGTGTGATATGTATATACCAAAATGAAATGTTAATATCTAAAAGCTTTAATAAACGTGTTAAAAAAAAAAAAAGTGAAAGTGGAGTCGAGTCTATCTCAATCCTTCGTACCCCTAGCAGGAGTTCCGCAAGGTTCGTCCCTGGTCCCTTTGATTTACCTCATATACTGTTCCGATACCTCTAGACCAGTTGCCCCCCATATTTCAGTCACGTTCTTCACTGACGACACTGCCTTCTGGGCAGCTAGCCGTGAAGGCGTGACGGCCTCCCTCTCAATTATGAACCAAATCAATGCGTTCACACAATGGGCTAACCGATGGAGAATTACCATCAACCCCACGAAGACTCAATTAATACTTTTCAGACATCCCAATTATTCTCATAACGTGCTACAAGCCTCCGATAATGTCAATATCTTTCTACAAGGTGAGCGTCTGCGTCTTTCAGACGAGGTCGTGTACCTGGGGGTCCGATTTGACAGAACGTTAAATTGAAACTCCGACGTGCGCGATGTCGTTAACAAGCTACGCAGACGCTCAACTCTACTAAGCGCCCTACGGGGTCGACTACGAGGTTGTAAGCCCGATACCCTCCAACACACATATAAAACATTTATTCGCCCAATCGTCTATTACAGGGCTCCATTATACGCAATCTTTAAACTCCAACACCTACAATCTCTCGCATCCAGTGAACGCCGAATTTTACGCAAAATCATACGTTACATTACAAATATCCATGTGCACTCACAATTGAGCACGCACAAATAACACCAATCACACGAAGACTTAAAACACTCCAAAAACAATTCACTTATCGCCGAGTGTTCGGTGACAACGAAGATACGAGAGAACTAATTCTCACTCCATTCAACAATCCTCCAAGAGATAGATGCCTGTACCGCAAACCTAAAATTAAATTCAAATTCCCCCCAGCCGTCCTAACCCAACTCCTAGACGACCCTCCCGAGGACGTCGATGAACTCATACAATCCACACCACTAGCTATACGATAACTAACACTCATGCAACACACATTCGTTTAACAAACGTAACACTAACAAAATCTATAACACTAAACACAACCTACTAACAATCCTCAATAATAATAATCAAATGCTCATACATATTTCATTATATTGCAGATGCCTGATGCAGCAGCTTCGCCGACGTCCATCCCGGATCCGCAGTTCCATAGATGCTCCGAGGGACCAACCGCCTACATGCTCCCAAGGAAACATCATGCCGCCCACCTACAGCCCCGCCCACAACATCCACTAGATTAGGAATAAAATACTACTTAGTTAAGTAACGTAACCTACTAACATGTTTTTTTTTTCTTTTTTTTTCGTAGCTAATAAGTAACATGTTATAACCTTGTAAACAATGAAATGTAATTAAATCAAAAAATTATATAATCAACCGGCTGAAGAGGCTACCCTGCCTGAGCAGCCGATTGAAATTGTAAAACTCCATTTATCATCAATTGTACCAATAATTAAAATAAACGTGTTTGAATTTAAATTTGAATATGGACGTGCTTAATTATTTTGAACGAGAACGTGACAATCAAAGGGGACTCGTTCCATTTGAATCTGTTATGCAGATATGTAGCACATTATTGTGTAGAATATGATACTTGGAAGGAATACTTTTAGCACACGTCTGAAATATGTGGGGTTAGTATAAATGCAATTAATGCTATAAAAAAAGGGTTACAGAAGTCCAAAAAGAAAATTAACCTCGATAGTCACCAGCTAAGCGTAGAAAACGTACGAAATCTAAGTCCACCGAAATTGATGACTATTTAAAGCATGCTGTAGAGAGAAAAATTTATGAAATGCATTCAAAATGTAAATACAAACATGCAAGACATGTTTTTGTAGGTATACATGTTACGCTGGTATCATTACAAAAAGAACTAAGCAGTAGTCAAGTTTTCGATTTCAGTAGATCAAGTTTAAGGCGTCTCTTACATTCCATTGGCTTTTCATCTAAAGTAGATGATGGTAGGAGAGGTTTACTGCAACGATCACATATTGCTGCCAATCGTGTACGATTCTTAAGAGAATATTACAAAAATAAAGTAGAAAATTAATACAATCTTGTATTCTTAGATAAAACTTGGATTTTCAGTAGAGGATCGCACAAAAGAAGCTGGCATGATAAATCTAAGGAAACCGTGAAGAAGAAGCCAATGGGTGAAGGAAGAAGGTTTGTTGTAATTTAGTTATTACATTATAATTCCTAATAAAATAACTGTATTTTTATAGTTGTTCATGCAAGTGATGATGATGGATTTATTTCCGATGCTTCACTTTTGTTTTCTACAAAGTCACAAAGTGCAGACTATCATAGAGATATGCGTGCGGAGTTGTTTATAAAATGGTTTGAAAATAATTTAATTTCAAACTTAAAAGAACCATGTTAAATTATAATGGATAATGCTAGCGATCGTTCCAAACCTCTAGAAAAAAATTCCCAGTAATTCATCCAAGAAGGAAGAAGTATGTAATTTTCTATTAAAGCATAACATAGCTTATGAACCTAGCATGTTTAAAAAATAATTACTGCAATTAGTTACAGATAATACGATGCCAAAGGTGTGCGAAATAGATGAAATAGCACACAAGTGTGGACACAGAGTATTACGATTACCAACCTGATGTGGCCAAACTGCAAAGAACACTACAACAAAAATATAGGAAGACATAATTCCAAATTTAACGATGACCATGTAAAAGAAATATGGATGGAATCCTTGCAACGAATTGATGGGACATATTGGCAAAAATGCATTAAACGTGCCGAAGTGTCTATGTTAGAGTGGTGGAAGATTGAAAAACATTTTGAGGTTGCGATTCCACTTCTGAGAGTGACAATGATAGTGAATAAGTTTTTTTAATTCCAATGTAATATAAATATTCTAATTTTTACATAACATAGGGTAAAATCGGTAGAGATGCCCCACTGGTAGAGATGCCAGCCTTAATTATTCAAAAACGCGCGCGCCTATGATCGTGCTGCTTGTCTCTACGCAGTCAGTTGTTTAGGTTTCACCCAAGGAGAGTGTTGTTGCTGATGAAAATTCGCTTGTTTTGGAAATATTTCATGATATTTTTTTGAGGTAGGTGAAAATTTTTATACATGTTTACAGTATGCGTTGTAGAATCATCAATAATTATTTGTTTAACTAATATTTTCGTGAAACAATAATGTAATATGTGTGTTACCGTATTCTAACCTCAAAACGCATGTATTTTTTAGTATTTACAAACTACGTAGTGGAGCATCTTACACCGTCGTTTGGTATAGATGCCCCGGTGAAGGTGGGTAGAGATGACCTATTTAATTTATAATATTTTCAGTGTCATTATGCCATCTACCCATAAAAGAACTTGTCTTGAAAGAGGGACATGGACAGAAGACAATTTATTGGCTGCTATGCAGGCAGTCCGTAACGGAGATTTAGGCACTAATGCAGCAGCTCGCATTTATGGTGTGCCATCTAGAACTCTGCGTAGGAGGCTAAAATCCAACGATTCTAAAAAAGGAAGATTGGGTCCAGATAGCTGCTTAGGGACTGAAAATGAAAAAAAGTTAGTAAAACACATAATTAAACTACAAAACCATGGATTCGCACCCAGCCATTCGAACCTTTGCAAAATGGCTTACAACTTTGCAGTTGCTTTAAATATTTCAAATAAATTTAAGAACGAACGAGCAGGAAAAGATTGGCTTCGCTCTTTTCTCCGAAGGAATGCTGAACTCTCGGTTAGAAAAGCTGAAGGTGAGAATTTACAAATGAGGAATTTAGAGCAAATCCACATAGCTTTTTATATTTCAGGTGTTTCCATAGCTAGAGGATTAGGAATGTCTCAAGACCGGGTAAATCACTATTTTGATCTACTTCGTTCTATCCTGGAGAAGTTTAATCTGATTGATAAACCCAGCCATATTTTCAATATGGACGAAACCGGGTTGCAGCTGAATAATAACCCGGGGAAAGTGATCGCTAGAAAAGGCTCGAAAAATGTTGCTGCAAAAACTTCAGGGGAGAAGGGAGAGACAACAGTGGTAGCATGCTGCAGCGCTGAGGGCACATTTATATCTCCAGTGAGTATTATTAAAGGAAAAAATCTAAAAGCTGAATACGAAGATGGAATGCCTCCCGGGTCCAAAATCTTCATGAATGAAAAATCAGCTTATATCAACTCTGATTTATTTTTTAAATGGCTTACGACTCATTTTGCACCAAGTAAACCGGAAGGCACTGTTCCTCTACTGGTGGACGGTCATAGCTCCCATTGCGTTGTTGAGACTCTAGAATTTGCAAGACAAAATGGTATTGTAATGATCAGTTTCCCCAGTCATACTACGCACTGGTTACAACCTCTCGATAGGGCGGTTTTCAAATCGCTAAAGTCTGCATATACTGTTGCATCGAATAATTGGATACGAGCAAATCCTTCCAGAAAAATTAGTCGCCTTCAGTTGGTAATTTACTTAATGAAGCTTGGTGTAAGGCAGCGGTTCCAGGAAACGCAATTTCCGCTTTTAAAGCAACTGGGGTATTCCCCTTCAATCAAGAAGCTATTCCTTATTATGCATTTTTGTCCCAAACTATTACACCACAACCTGTAGATCCAGTAGATTTAAACCAAACTATGGACATTGAAGAGGTACTGGCACCTGAACAACCCATTACAACTACTGCCCAAGAGATTTTACCACAGCAAAGTACAATTATCGATCGAAGAATGTCTCCTCAACCTAGCACCTCCACTGCTTCACCAAATAAATTTATAATTCAAGAAAAGTCTGATATAACTCCAGACAAACTTTTGAATCAAGTTTCACCTGCACCAAATATTCGGGTTTGGAAAGTATCCGAAGAAGAGCTCAGCATGTTTCTGCTGTGCTAACTGATGTCTCTAATATTGAGCAAAAAAAGAATAAAGGTAAAAAAATTTCCAAACTTATTGAAAAAAATAACAGTAAAACCCAAGTTAAACAAAAACAAAAAAGAAAATTGCCTTCCTCAAGCGAATCCGAAGTTGAAGATCTTGAGTTGGACGACGAGGTCTCTGAGAATTCATCTAAAGGTGATGAGTGTGTTGGGTGTGGAGAGGAATGTTCCAAAACTACCAAGAAGGATGACTGGATAAAATGTATGCACTGCCAACAATGGTTGCACGATGGGTGTAGCAAATTTATAAACTTTTGCGATCCGTGCGGACGATATATTACCAAAAAGAAGAATTAATCTTGAAGTACATAGGCCATCACCCTATGTAGGGCATCTTACCCAACCCCTGAGGGAGAGATGGCCAAGTGCAATTTTTTTTGTTAACGATTTCTAAAGAATAAAATTTGTTTTTTTTGCAATTTTATAACCAATATTACGTTTGAATAAAGTTTAAGTTACAGATAAGTCTCACTATTTTATTCTCATACGTATTTTACCGAAACTAGAGCAAGTCAAAAAAAGGTGGTGTCTCTACCGACTTTGCCCTATTGATAACTCTACAATAGGTGCACTAAATACATGTACTGATTTATGTAAATTACTTTTTATTTAACCTGGAGCAATATGAATTCTATTAAAACTATGTGCTAAAATAAAATGTTAAACATCTATAATTTTGTTGAACTTCAAACTCCATTACACTGTACACACTTTCTTCTACAAGAATGAAATAATCACAAATATATCGATATTTCTGTTATCGTAAAGTATCTACAAGGATTATCTCGATTACAATGCAATAATTACGCTTCTAGAAGGATTGTTATAAATCTTGAGAATAACAAAGTAATTGCAACTTTTATCAATTTTTCAACCTGAAATGATTTAATTTATAATCAACAAAAAAAGTATGTTTATTGTTCTACAATTTCACATAGGTACAATATAATAATATAATGTTAGGCGTTCTCATGTAAAATTTTTTAAACAAAAACAATTCATTAAAAACGTTATGAGCAGCTTTACACCTTTTTTTTTTAAATATGTACGAAATAGAAGGAAATTTGAATATTCATCTACATCTTAGAAGATTCTATGGCTGCAAGTGTTGGTTTGCTACCAGAAAAAATCAATCAGCGATACCGTAAGGAATGCAAAGATTTCATAGAATGGCTCACTATTAACAACATCAATTAGTTGGTGTACGTAAAGGAAACATCCTCTTCATGATGGATGAAAGTTTCAATGTTGAAACTCACTTTAAAGGTATATGACAATATTGACATTATATTATATTCGAATAGTGTAGTTATCGGGTATTCTGGATGTTTCATACATTGCAGATTCGGAAAATAATTCATGTGTTTGAGAAGAAAATGTGACTGCTTCAAACCAAAAAAGGCCAAAACTTTGTCTGAAGAGCGAGTCAAGGCATTTTTATTGGAAGCAAACCACCGTACATGATTGCTAGAAAAAGTCATCTTGATATGTGGAATATTTGGCGCTTGTAGACGTGATGAGTTTGTGAAGTTGAACACGGCGGATTTTGAAGAAACAAATACAAACGTTTTAGTTACATTGCGGTACACAAAAATTAAAAAAACTAGAGTATTTGTCACTCCAAAAGAAAGACTTCCATTTCAGTGTCTATGATTTATACAAAAAATACGGCGATTTGCGCCCCCAAAATTTGGAAACCCAGCGATTTTTATTGGCTACCGGAACGGAAAGCAGGTTTTGGGATCCATACTTATTGAAACTGGAAACTCCTGAGTTATACACGGGCCTTTCGTTTCGGAGGTCATCGGCTACCATGCTTGCCGAAAATGGTGGCGATCGCGTAGCAATGAAAGAACATGGAGGCTGTACTCCTCTGCGGTAGCGGAGTCGTATATTGAAAATTCCGTTTCGAAGAGATTAAAAATAACCAAATTATTTCAAAGTTCCGATAATAATGGAAAACCAGCTACGACGTCCCGTTCCTTAACGGTCGCCGACCGTTATTTTATAACGGCCGCCGGCCGATATCGTTGACATTTCGTTTACTTTCAATTGAAACAAAAATTCATTTTCGCAATATCTCTATGTTATAATTCAATTCAAGTATTCTCCCCTCGATAGTTCTGATTAAACCGACTATTTTTTTACCTTCCAACCTACACATATATATATATATATATATATATATATATATATATATATATATATATATATATACGTAGGTACAGAAGCTTATGCAATCAATTTTTTTGACCCACAAACAGGGTCTAACTTCGTAATTTTGAACCCAAGCAAAAAAGGCATAATTTAATAAAGGTAAAATTCCATCCAGCTGAAGTATTGAACACTTCCAACATTTTTAATTTTTCTATAATTTTCGGATGTGCAAATTTGTTTTAATATTGCAACTGACGATTTTAAGTATGGACACCTGTAATTGACTTTTCTCTTGTGTCGACAACTTGTTCATCAAAAAAAATACGCGTTCAACCATCGAATTGGTACCAGGAAGACACAAAATATATTCAATTACGATCTGACAGGTGGCATGGTTAAATGTATTGCTTTAAAAATCTTTGAATAATTCCTCCCAAGGATTTTCTATAAGAACATTTTGTCCATTCCATTTTTGTAGTGTTATTACAATCTACATGTCCTTTTTCAATCAAGATACCTAGCACTCTTTGAACATCTGACCATTGTAGTAATTTTGTTAAATTTGCCCAAAAAAAAGTGTTTAACTCTTTCGTAAAAACGGTCCACTGCTCCAAATATTCACGACTAGTATTATAAAATTCTGTGGCCTTAGTTAATTCACATCAGTATTTGTGTAGCCGCTTTTTTTCAATTTCTCCAATAAACCACGGAATGCATGTAGAAGAAACGGTGCTGTCTTTTCCTGAGACAAACTGTCTTTTTTATCACATATTTACTTTTGAACTTATTAGTTCATAACAAAACTTCTATTCCCGAATTATCTTGACTTTCGACCTTTAATACAGTTTGATGAAAACTTGAAGACCGAACTGACTGTTAAGTTATTTTCTGATAAGACTTTGCCTGAATAATTTACAATGATGTCGTAAAACAGGAAGTATCTACTTATCTCCCTGATTGGGCGCGACGGTTGAAATTGCAATACAGTTTATTTTACTTAGCTAATTTTTTAAATCTTCTATCGCGGTATCTGCTAATACATTCACTAATGCAGCTTCAGTTTTCGTACGCGCGCAACTTTGGGTTCAAAACAAAAAAAAAAACAGTGCGGCGCGGTCACGCTAGGCACTTGCGATAGTTCATCTGTCAAATTGCATGACTTACCAAATTTTATTTGTTTTTTCCGGAATTAAAATAACACAATTCCACAATTTCGTTGCATATTACGATATTACGAAAATAGTTGAACGGCACACGGCCAATATGCAAACAACTGACTTGGAAATTATAAAGAACTCCGTTCTCCACGAATTATTTATATATATATATATATATATATATATATATACAGATAGGCATTTCATCCCAAAAGGGGTTATAGACTCATCCAAGTGGATGTTGTAAGTACTTTTAACGAGCTGAATTGGTCCTCATCTGTTCCAATATCTACAGTTTTCGGTGTGTTTGGGCTTCTTCTACTACTTTTCTGCACTCTTTTCCATTATTGTACGTTTCTTTGCAATTTCTTTTTCCATTAGTCTCAGGTGTCCAAGTACTCCTTCGTACCAGCTTCTTTTAGGTCTTCCTCTATTTCTTTTAATTTTTTAAGTTAGCGTCTAGATGTCCATTAACCTCCGTCAGGCATGAAGTTTTAAACTTGACATAGATTATTGTTTCTGTTTTTAAAATGTTGCATATTTTCGTAGGTAACTTATTATAAACGAGGTTGCATAATTGTCGTAAAAAAATGTTATTAAAATTATTTCATTTCTTTTAATTTCCATTGTGTAGGTTGGAAGGTCGTGTGGTGTTCCACACCAGACATATTTTATAGAAGTGGGCGGCTTTAGAATTTTTTTTTTTACGTTAAGATGTATTTATGTCTATTAATATCCACCTACATGAAGTTTTAAACGTCATTGACATAGATTATTTTTTTTTGTTTTTACAATGTTGCCTGTTTTCGTTATGAACCTATAAAAATGAGGTTACATAGTTATTCTGAAAAAAAAAATTAAATTTAAATTATATGATTTCTTCTAATTTAAGTTAGCATCTCGATGTCTATTAACCTCTATCTGTCATGAAGTTAGCATCTAAAATATATTTACCCAACAGAAAAAGTTAAGCTCCTCCCACAAAATTTGGGCCAATGTAAGCAGCGACCAACAAAGATTATAAAAACCGGGAAATTTAAAAACCACAAATTGAAATGTCACTTTGTCAAAACTACATTATAAAGCCATGTTTCTAGTATTTGCACTTTAACACAAAACAGAAGTTTCAAATTATTTATTACTTCTAAAAATACGACGTAAGAACATATTAAGGAAGGTGCAAGAGACTGCAAATCATTACTTTATAGTAAAGCAATGGAAATTAGAGGTGGGCTTGGGTATAAACCAAGATTCGTCACACTATGTTTTTTCAAATGGTTTTTATTTATGTGAAATAATGTAACACAAACATAGTTTTAAAATATTTGAAGTTTTGGATTAGGTCAAAATAGGGCGTCCTTTTATAAGGACAATAGTGTTATATACTACGTTTAGCATAAGATACGGTTGCAAAACACACTTTACTTTATTCTAAAAAACAGAGAACATAAAATAGTTAATTATTTTAATAGTATAAATGAGAATAACAGCAAATTGAAGCAAGTAACGACGATGTAAATACTATACACACTCATTCAAATACTAAAACACAATGAGAAATCAGAGGCGTCTGTTCTGTTAGGTACGCCAACTACAACAGTTGAAAGCAAGTAATTGCTTATGTTCCGGGCTTTAAATATACGACCAATAAGAAAGATGCATTTAAATATTATATGAAATTAAATGTTTAGTTTTTCGTTTTATACGTATATTATGTTTCCTTAAAATCTACATGCTCTCTCGTTTCTGCAGGAGGTAAGTCTCCATAATGTTACTACATCCTTTAGGTTATTATTTATATATTTATAAAGTTTCCTCGCATAAGCGCACACGCGCCAACGCGCACACGTGTACACGCGCACACACGCATACGCGCACACGCACACACGCAGACACGCAGGCACGCACAAACGTACACACGCACACACGCGCACACGCACACACGCGCGCACGCGTGCACGCGTATACGTACATACGCGCACATGCGCACACGCATACATGCACACACGCACACTCGCACACTCGCACATACGTACACACGCACACACGCACACACGCACAAACGCACAAACGCACACACGCACAAACGTACACACGCACACACGCGTATACCCACACACGCGTGCACGAGTTTACGCGCACACGCACACACGCACACGCACACACACAGACACATGCACACACGCACATTCATACACACGTACACACGCACACACGCACACACACATGTACTCACGCACACACGCACACACGTACACACGTACACACGCACACTCCCACACACGCACACACGCACACTCGCACACACGCGCACACGGGCACACGCGCACACGCACACACTCACAAACGTATACACGTGCACGCGCGCACAGGCGCCCACTCACATACTCACGCACACACATTCACACGCACACGCACAGAAGCACACACACACACACACACACACACAGACGCATACATTTTTTTATTTTATTAATCAGAATAAATTCATAATAATAACTTCAAGCAATCAATTGTGCTAATAATTATAATACGAAGTTGGATGCAAATAATTAAATTAATTTTTCGATGTGTCCACCGCCTTCGCGAATGCACCTTCTGGCTCTTTTTATAAATGAAAACCGAATATTTTGGAAAATATTCGGTTTCAATCTAAATACCTCTGCACCTTCTGCGATGCGATCCCTCAATTGATTTTGATTTATTATTATTCATTATGCAAAATAAATTTAAAAATCGTAAAATTCGTAACAATATCTGTCAATTACTTCTCTTGTGTTTTAGCTTTATTTGCAACGGTTTCAAAGATATTTTAGTTTGAAAATTCGGCTCATTTTTAGTTTTTTCTAAATAACTACGAAAGTTGGCAACACTGATCAAAACTCGAAACGTCATTTGATTGGTCTTGAAATTGTGCCCAATATTGTTAATTTAACCGACTCTGTAACTATTATAATAACAAAGTTACCCATACAAGCTTAGTTAAAAATAAATCCATAATAATGACTTAAAACAATCAGTTGTGTTAATAATTCAATTCTACGTCGCATACAAAAAAAATTTAATGTTCGATGCGTCCACAGCCTTCGTGATTGCACATTTTTATTTTTTTAAATAATTGAAAACCTAACATTTTTTATACGTCTTGTCAAACTAATCGCTGTAAAAATTTCGAACGACTATTGAGTTCAAACGCTAAACTGAATAATAAGGTATGGCCAATAGAGAGAATATTTTGGAATTTTCTGAAATGACTGATATGATTTTAATTATGGGTAAGATTTCAAATAAAATCTCTAGATTGTACATTTTGAATAACCATTCTCACTTTAGGAAAATGTGATTCTAATGCTAGTTTAGCTTCAAGGCGTTATGCAAAAATGTATCCAAATCGGTATCACCCAAAAAGGAAATTTTTCTTAAGTTTAGTACGCCGCCTAAGAGACTGGAAAATTCAAACAACAACGAATAGGAACATGTGGACGGCCACGTAAAATTATATCAAATCAAGAGAAAGTTGAACAAAATCCAGGTACTAGTATTAGGATTATAGCTCGACAGATTGGAAATGATATAAATTCGACAGACGTGCATAGAATTTTAAAGCGTCACTCATATTTAATAATAAATATAATAAGTTCTGTACTCTTTGCACATGATATGGATTTCCATATCATGTGCAAAGAGTACAGAACTTATTGCCGCAAGAATTTGAGGCAAGAAACATCTTTTGCAACTGGCTCTGTAATGAAAATAACCGTAACCGCCAGTTTGTTAGATCCATTTTATTTTCGGATGAAGCTACCTTTACGCGAAATGGTATAACGAATATCTACAACACTCATGTTTGGGCAGATGAAAATCCAAGAGCTCTTGTAGAGACCAGTCATCAAGTAAACGTGTGGGCAGGAATTTTAGACAATTTTCTTTTAGGTTCGGTATTTTTGCCACCAAACTTAAATGCCGAACATTTTTTATTTTTTTTACAAAATGAGTTTACAAATTTACTTGATGACGTACCTATAGGTATTCGTTTCAATGTGGTTTCAACTTGACGGAGCTCCGCCACATTAAAGCAATAATGTTCGGAACCACTTGAACCAATATTTCCCTAATCACTGGATTGGTCGGGAACAGGATGCGCCTATTCATTGGCCACCTCGTTCCCCCGACTTAAATCCACTGGACTTCAGTTTTTGGGGATTCATGAAAGATTTTGTTTATACGGTTCCAATAATAAATCAAAATCAATTGAGGGTGCAGAGATATTTAGATTGAAACCGAATATTTTCCAAAACATTCGGTTTTCAGTTATAAAAAGAGACAGAAGGAGCATTCGCGAAGGCGGTGGATACATCGAACATTTAATTTAACCATTAGCAATATTGGGCAGAATTTCAAGACCAATCAAATGACGTTTTGAGTTTTGATCAGTGTAGCCAACTTTCGTAGTTATTTAGAAAAAACTAAAATGAGCCGAATTTTCAAACTCAAATATCTTTGAAACCGTTACAATTAAAGCTAAAACACAAGAGAAGTAATTGACAGATATTGTTACGAACTTTACGATTTTTAAATTTATTTTGCATAATAAATAATAATAAATCAAAATCAATTGAGGGATCGCATCGCAGAAGGTGCAGAGGTATTTAGATTGAAACCGAATACTTTTCAAAATATTCGGTTTTCAGTTATAAAAGAGCCAGAAGGTGCATTCGCGAACATTTAATCGAACATTTAATTTAATTATTTGTATCCAACTTCGTATTATAATTATTAGCACAATTGATTGTTTTAAGTTATTATTATGAATTTATTCTGATTAATAAAATAAAAAAATTGTAATGTCATAAAGGAAGCATCAAATCAAAAGTTTACAAGAGCCAAAAAGTTAGATAAATCATCAAACTACTACAAAAGTGATAAAAGTGATAAACGGTGTCATGTGTCGCGAGTGATAACCGGCGGCCGGAACAAGGTCGTAAGCTATCGCGGACCAATAAAATAAAAATAAAAATAAAATTAAAATGGCTTGCTATCAGCAACCGCAAACGCCGATTGAAGCGGCATTGATACAAAGAAATAATCAATTATTTCAGGAAAATTATGATAGATCGCAAAATGAACAGGTTCTCTTTAATGAGTGGAAAAAAACGGAGCTAGAAAGAAATATCTTAACGGATCAAGTAAAACAGCTCCAAAATCAGATAAATTTAATTCAAAAAAATTATCAAGAATTAGAAAAAAGACTGCCAGACAAAACTCAAGAGGTAACAGTCGAATATTATACAGATGAGGAAGAATTAGCAAGAGAAACGGAGTGGATAAGGGTGAAAAATAATAGAAACAAGAAAAGAAAAATGAATACATCATTAACACCACCACCAAATACCTCTAATAAAGAACTAAATAAAAGCAAAAAGATAAAATTACCTCCACCAATCATAATAGAAGAAATTCAAAATTTTAATGAACTTTATGAAAAAATTAACAGTATTATAACGGAATTTAAAGTTAAAATAATAAACAGTGAAGTAATTAAAATAAATGTCACTGATGGGGACAGTTACAGATTGGTCACAAAACTGCTTACGGAGGAAAGCCTCCCTGGCACTCATATGAAAATAAACAGGATAGGCCTATTAAAGTAATGGCTAATAAATTGCACCATATGTGCAAACCAGATAAAATAGTTGAAGAATTAAGAAAAAGGGGCTATAAGATATTGGAAGCTTCAGTTAAACTTAAATATAAAACTAAACAACCTTTAAACATGTTCATGCTAAGCTTCAGAAGTGATGAAGATGTAAACAAGATTTATGGAATCACAGATATAATGGGAATTCGAGTGGAAATCTTGCCACTAAAAAAATCTAAATTAGTACCACAGTGTAAAAGATGCCAATCATTTGGACATACACAGAAATACTGTGCAAAACAACCACGTTGTGTCAGATGCACAGGAAAACATATTACAAGGGAATGCGACAAGCCTAAGGATGCAAAACCCAAATGTGTGCATTGCGGGGAACAGCATCCGCTAATTACAGAGGCTGTGAAGTGGCTCGTGAAATTCAAAAATTAGAAATGGTCAAACAAAACCAACTCTGCCTAAACAACCGCAGAGAAATAACCAACAAGCAACTAGTAACACAATCAAGAGTTACAGCCAAGCAGTATCAAGAAATAAGGAAGAAGAAAATCAAAGTAAGGGTAACCAATCAACAAACATTGAGCAAACCTTACAAAAATACTAGAAAAACTGAATATTATGGACAGTCGTATAACGAGACTGGAAAATAAAGCGCAAGGAGCAATCCCTAAACATAAAATGGCTAGCAACTTAAGAATTATGGAATGGAATGCAAATGGACTGCTGCATCATCAGCATGAACTGCAGGCAGTCCTTGATATTGAAAACTGGATGTGTGTCTCATATCAGAAACACACTTTACTAGTGAATCTTTTATAAAATTTAGGGGGTATAAAGTGTATCACACTCTTCACCCCGATAATGCAGCCAAGGGTGGCAGTGCAGTTATAATTAGGGATACCATAAAGCATTACCCGGAAATTGAGTATAAAACAGAAGAAATACAAGCTACAGCGGTGAACATCAAAACCAGAGATCTCCAGGTTACTGTAGTAGCAATTTATTGCCCACCTAGGCATGCTCTTAAAAAAGATAGTTATTTACACTTTCTAAATAAACAAGGTACTAGATTCATCATTGGAGGAGACTTTAATGCTAAACACGTCCAATGGGGATCTAGGCTGACAACCACAAAGGGCAGAGAACTCTTAGAGGCAACTAGAGAGCTGAAATGTGAGACATTGTCAACAGGTAAGCCCACGTATTGGCCCACGGATCCGAATAAAATCCCGGACCTGATAGACTTCTTTATTATTAAAAACATATCTACAAATTATTTGCAAATTAGTGAAGGCTATGATATGAATTCTGATCACTCACCAATCGTATTAACGCTTAGCGAAAACGTCACCCAGAAAGAAGAATATCCGAGTTTAACAAATAAAATGACGGACTGGCAAAGCTTTAAACTTGACGTAGAAGAAAAAATTGATTTGTCAGTATCATTAAGAAATAGTCAACAATTAGATGAAGAGGTGGCTACTTTTATAAACCTTATACAACAAGCAGCGTGGGACAATACACCCACTATTAAGCGAAGAATCAAAAGTAACAATTACCCAATGGAAATAAGAGTTCTAATAGCAGAAAAGAGAAGATTGAGGCGAAAATGGCACCAAACAAGGAATCCATTGGATAAAACGATTTTGAATAATGCTACTCAACGGTTAAAAAGAGAAATTTTACGTATAAAAAATAAGTCCATTGGTGGTTATCTAAAGAAATTGACAAATGATCAAAGCACTGGTTATTCCCTTTCGGAAGGCCACTAAAAGGCTGAAGCAACCTATCATACAAATTCCACCGATTAGGCAGGAAAACGGAAAATGGGCACGAAACAACGAGGAAAAAGCTAGAACATTTGCTGACTACTTAGAAACGATATTCCAACCAAATGAAGGAGATGATAACACTGTAAATTGGGAACGGCCAATCCAAAGAAGCGTTGTAATCACTCCAACTACTCTTTACCGAAATTAAAACAAATATTAACCCCAAAAAGCCGCAGGATTTGATATCATTACTGGGGAGATCTTAAAAGAACTGCCAAAAAGCTACAATAAAATTAACACATTTGATTAATGCTTCGTTCAGACTGAAATATGTCCCAAAATTATGGAAAATTGCCGAAGTAATAATGATACCGAAGCCTGGAAAACCACCCACGAAGTATCGTCTTACAGACCTATCTCACTATTACCGATTATATCTAAACTTTTCGAAAAGATACTATTGAAAAGGCTAAAACCTATACTGGAAGAACACTGTCTGATTCCTTCACATCAGTTTGGGTTCAGAGAGGGCCATTCCACTATCGATCAGGTACATAGAATTACCAACATAATTGAAAAGCACTTGAAGAAAGGAAAGTCTGTTCTACAGTATTGCTGGATGTAGCACAGGCATTCGATAAAGTTTGGCATAAGGGCCTAACATATAAAATGGTAAAATTCCTTCCTCGGGAATACGCAGAAATTTTGGAATCATATATAACAGGTAGATACTTTAGAACCAAATTCGAAGACGCCTACTCTGACCTAAAGCAGATTAGAGCGGGAGTCCCTCAAGGGAGTGTATTGGGTCCGGTCCTTTACCTCCTATATACAAGTGATATTCCGCAATTAGATCATAATACGATTGCTACGTTTGCAGATGATACTGCCATATTGGCCGTAGGAACAACCATGAAGAGGCTGCAAGAAAGTTACAGACATCAGTTAACAAGGTTAACAGTTGGACCAAAAAGTGGCGCATCAAACTTAATCAATCAAAATCAGTTCATATTAATTTTACTAATAAAGCAGATCAGTACCTGCCGGTTAGCTTAAATAATACCCAGATTCCATACGAAAATACTGCAAAATATCTGGGCATTACTCTAGATGCAAAGCTTCGCTGGAAAGCCCATGTTAAAAAGAAAAGACAAGAACTTGACACGAAGTATAAAAAAATGTATTGGCGGATTGGGAGAAATTCCACTTTGTCTGTATATAATAAATTACTTGTATATAAACAGATCCTCAAACCTGTGTGGGTGTACGGCATACAGCTCTGGGGCTGTGCCGCAAAGAGCAATATAGAAATAATACAACGATTCCAAAACAAAGTGCTAAGGAACATAGTCGAAGCGCCATGGTACGTTAGAAATAGTTGTCTTCATAGGGATTTGGAGATAAGCACTGTTGATCAAACTATTGTCGAATTTGCAAGAAGACATGAACAACGACTTCTTTATCACGATAATGTTGAGGCCATCCAGCTTCTTGACAACTCGCAGATAGAAAGACGGCTCAAGAGGATAAAACCTTATGAGTTAGTAAAGTGATAGTGTTAAAAGCAGAGCAGTGTGTGGGTGAGTGAGCTTAGGTGTACACGTCAGGTTTCTGTGTAATTAGGTTATTAAATCCTAAGGAACACTAACGAGTAAGTCCTTAGTTACAAGTGTGTATAGTAGTAAATTAGGTTAGAAAGGAATTACTCATTGGTTGATTATTTTGACCAGATTGTAATATATTACTTAAAATAAAAAAAAAAAAAAAAAAAAATGGATGCGACGTTCATAGGTGTTCGTCAGAAAAAAATGGGGGGTTAAAGGTTACCACACCCCCCTTACTTCTCTATTAGTAGTAATCATACAGAAGGTTCACTCAGAGAATAGTAAGATTTGTACCAAATTTGAAAACGATATCTTAAAACACACCAGAGATAATAAAAAAATACACTTTTAAAAAGTGAAGTTTGACACCCTGTATATCGAAAAGGAAGCGTTCAAATGAAAAATGACATAAGAAAAATCCCCTTATTTTGTCCCAAAGAATATGTGGTTAACGGATTGGCCTACTTTTTTGTAACACCCGGTATAGATATATATATATATATATATATATATATATATATATATATATATATATATATATATATATATATATATATATATATATATATATATATATATATATATATATATTATATATATATATATATATATATATATATATATATATATATATATATAGATATGTTTACAACTATCATTTACTGAGAACGATAATTGTAATTATCGAAACGTTCAAATTTGTATAAATAAAAATACACGACTTGATGCCCCAAAGATAAGTATTTTAATTATGGTTTCTAAAAATATTACAATGTAGAAAGTTTTACAACACACACGCTTAGGGACAAGAAGGAAAAACTCTCTTATATGTGATGGAAAAGACTGTAATGGAAATGTGTCTGTTTTATTGTAAAAATTTACGTTTACTTACAACGAGCAATGTTAGAAATATATGAATAAACTAATGCAAACGTGACATATTTTATTATCTTTAATTAATTAAGGAGCAGCAAATTAGAATAAATTTCTCTAAACGATTTATTACGTTAACTTGAGCATCAATGTTTTATTAATTACATTATTGACGTAGTTTTGGTACTCCTGTATTCAATTATTAGTTAGTTTTGTTCACATTGAACAGGTTTGTTTCCCACTTCTTCAGATCGATAACCCAATTTCTTTATTAAAAAAAGTTATCTTAACCTACTTTAAACAAACTGCTATTTGTTTATGCTAAAGTTTTGTAAGATTGAAATTCATAATTAGGCCGAATTATAAGTAAAATGAATTACTTGAATTTTTAACTAAAAATTCAACTAACGTAATGATTTTCTACACGGAATTATTTACTTATTTTTTAAAAGTGTAGAAAGGTGCTATAAAATACCGTATGTGAAACATCCTTTTTACTCGTATTATTCTTAAACTCCTCTACTATAGGTGAAGGAATGTAACACAAATCATAACAACATCCATTATCTATGATATGGGTTTTAATTCGATATCTAAAATAAATAAAATTTAAAACAAATGTTGCAATTAGAAATAAAGTTTTGTTGAAAAACCAAGTGAAAATGTATTATAAATTCTGAAATTGTATTATAAGTTTTGCGTAATTAGATATGCTCCTTGAAAGCTTTCTGTAATCCAAAGTTAAGAGTTTCACTGCGCTAAACGGTATCGTTATGTACATTCGACCGCAAAGTGTGTATGCGAAATTATGGTCCTGAGGCACGTTCGCACAAAATATGAAGGAGAACTACGTAAACAAATTTGTTGAAAATCAACGCACATTCTTCAAGAAAAAAACTGCGACTAAATTCAACGTTTATTGAAATTCGCGCAAGTGGATATAAAAATAAGAAACAAATAGTAATGAATAAACTTATCAACGTTATTTCCATATCTTGTCAGAAAGGGAAAACAAATTTATTCAAGATATGAAATATGATTTCGGTCAATAATTTTAATTTGGAATTTTTCAACTGTATTACGTTAGAAAACAAAAAAATGTATGACTTTTGTTAGCAGTAAATCTACAGAGTTTAGGTGCATCCTAATCAGTATTCCAAATTATTATTGCCTAAAGAAACCACATCACATTACATTTTTTTTGGGGCAGAGGTTAGACGAATGTTTCATTACGTTGACCTACTCCGAAGTGATAATATACTGGAAACCGCTATAAAAGAAAATTCGAGATCTAAGAGTTATCTTATCTGTTCGAATAAAACTAGAAAGTTTGGTAAGAAAATCATTGTAGAAGACTTAATAAAACAAAGTTTTAAAAAGCTGTTCTATACTTTAGTAATCTGGCGTAGGTCACCTGTGAGTTGACCAAACAAACAGAATTATTATATTGTCCTACTGCCCTTTTATTGCAAAGGTATTGAGTAATTTCTAATTCGTTGAACCATGTTCTTGTGGATTTACCAAATGAACTATTTAAACATTTTATTGATGTTTACCCAGGGATTAATACCAAATGTGAACAACATTTGAAATACTACTCAGATCATTTGCAGGTTGAGTAAGTCAATAAACACGTTATATACCTTTGTAACCTCATTTTGCCACTAAACAATTTCAAATTGGCGTAAATCAACACACATATTTAAGTAATTGAAGAATGAAAGTGATTATTATTTTAACACATTAGGAAACACTGCTTCACTGTTCTTGAAAGAAATAGAATGTTTTAGTAAATATGCCACTTACAGAAATTAAATATCTATGCGCATTCGAAACATGCAGGGTGAAATTGAACATTTCTCATTTGTAGACTATCCGTGTATCGTCTTTGCCATGGAAAATATAAAATTACTGCAAATTCATCCTTAAGCCCCCTTTTTATTGTGAATTCAGTGGCATAATCCAATGTTTTGAAAAAAGTTATAGTTTTGACAGAACAACACAAATTTGTATTTTTTTAATGGAAATCGTAGTTGGCTTTTACGTATTAATTTTACGCATAAAATTACCTCTTCACAAATGTGAACATATTATCAAGCATATTATATTCATTGACAATTACCTACTTCTGATACCATTTTTAAAATATAATAGTGGTAAAACAAAAATAAAAACAAAAGTTACACATGTTTTAAAAGACACGAAATTTTATCAAACATTCCGAGTAGTATACTATTTTCACAAAAATAATTGTATTCAATAAACGTTCAAATGAATAGCTTTCAAAACTATGAAATATATATTATATATATATATATATATATATATATATATATATATATATATATAAGTAGGTCCAAAGTGAAATGTAAGATTCTTGGCCTCAAAATATTACGATCTGACGCCACTTGCTTTAATAAAATATTGATAACAAAAGAGGCACGGTGTCAAAATTCCAAAAAAAATGTTGGTTTTTAAATATCTCCAAAATGAAAAAAAAATGTTTTTCTCATTCTTGGTATAATAAATAGAGATACAAAGTACATTGGTTTTAGCTTCTTAAACGTTTTTATTATGTACAGTGGCGGTAGAACGCAAGGGGTAGAGCAACCTTCTAATCCTTAATTTTTACGCCAATGGAGTAAACTGGATTTTTTTATTAAAATACGAAACGTTGATGTTTTTCAGATAAAAAAGGTATACTTTGTCTAAATCGATACTTTAACGGTTTTCTAAGATATGTGCATCTTTAGGTATTTATTACGAACTGCTTTGGCAGGTTATTATTATTCTGTAGTATCTGGGAAACATCAAAAAGTGAAAATCTGTGTTCGGGAAGAATGCGTGTAACTTCAGGAAATGTTAGATCTAATCATTTTAACACAAAACTTTTATATAAACGTTAGTCCAACAGTGCTTCGTTTTCGAGATACAGGGTGTCAAAATGAATAACCTGCCTAAGCAGTTGGTAATAAATACCTAAAATGCAAATCTTAGAAATTGTTAAAATTTTCGATTTAGACAAATTATACCTTTTGATCCGAAAGACATCAAGGTTTTGTATTTTAATAAAAAAATCCAATTTACTCCATTGACGTAGAAATTAGGAATTGAAATGTTGCTTTAGCTCTTGCGTTCTACGCCGTTGTACATAATAAAAACGTATTAATAAGCTAAAATCAATGTACCTTACATCTCTATTTATTATACCAAGAATGAGAAAAATACCTTTTTTCGTTTGGGATATTTCAAAACCATTTTTTTTTTGGAACTTTGACACCCTGTTCCTGTTTTATTAGCAATATTTTATTAAAGCAAGTTGCGTCAGATCTTAATATTTTGAAGCCGAGAATCTTAACTTTCATTTTGGACAGTTACTTACGAACCACCCGTATATATATATATATATATATATATATATATATATACAGGGTGTTACTTAAGTGTATGTACTTATTTTAAGGGGTGATTCCTGATTTCGAGCCGGAAAGTTCATATGAATGTATGTCCTCAGAAGCTTCGTTATCGATCTACATCTTCTAGATATTACATTGAAATTTTACATATTGTATAAGGGCATGAAGGCCCTTATTTCAACTGAAAAGTTTATTTTTAATTTAACCAGCGGCGTAGATACTGCTAGGTCATGACATAAATTCCACAAAAAAAATGTGTTACGCCACTGTTTTTTGTGACTCGTTTACACGATATTCATCAGAAATTAATTCCGAACAAAAAAGGTCTCCGTACATTTTCATGTAAAACTCACCGTTTAGGAAAAAATAATTAAAAAGTGTCGTGTCGTTATAACGTGCATTTATTCCTAACATAGAAACTATTTACAGAAACTGAACAATAAAGGGAAAAACTTTTGTGCAGTCATTCACAAAAAATGCTGAAAATGTCCACCATCCGCTTCTATACAGGCTTCTGCTCTTCTCCTCATTGAACGACGCACTCTTTCAAAAATTCCCGGTGTGTTCTGTATGGTTGCACAGCCCTCAATTATTTTATTGCGTAAGTCTTCCAACGTCTGAACTAGTGTATTATAAACTAGAGTTTTAAGATGCCCCCAGAAATAAAAGTCTAAGCTGTTCAGATCAGGCGATCTGGGTGGCCAGAACTGAGGCCCCTCACGACCTATCCATCGATTTGGGTAAACTGAATTCAAATATTCACGCACCAAAATGCTGAAGTGGGCCGGGGCACCGTCGTGCATGAACCACATGTGCTGACGTACTAGAAGAGGGACATTTTCTAGTAATTCAGGCAAATTATTTTGAAGAAACGCACGATAGGTATTGTCGCCAAGGCGCCTTGGAAGAAAGAATGGTCCAACTAAAAAACCTCCAATAATACCAACCCACACGTTGACTGAAAATTGCTGCTGCAATTTTGTTACTACTATAGCATGGGGGTTCTCTTCGCTCCATAAATGAGCATTACGAAAATTTCTGATTGCTTCTCTGGAGAAATTTGCTTCATCCGTGAAGATAACTTGCCTGTCGAAATGAGGATTTTCTGCAACCTTCTGGAGAAACCACATGGAAACATTCCTGCGTGCTGGAAAATCTGGTGGAAGGAGAGCTTGCACTCTTTGCAGATGATACGGATACAGCAAATATTCTCTCAAAATTTCCCATACAGTTTTGTGGCAAATATTCAACGCACTCCCAATTTTGCGTGTACTAGATCCTGGATTCTGTTCAATTTCATTGAAAACAGCCTCCTCTACTTCCGCCGTCCTCACTGTACGAAGTCGTCCCTCTCGGTTTCCATTTTGTAAACTGCCATATTGAGACAGTCGCAGATGGATGTTTGTGAATGTTCTGCTATCGGGAACAACACGGTTAGGAAATCTTTCTTGGTAAAGACGCCTGGCTTGTTTAGCATTGCCGTCAGCCAGACCATAGACTAAATGCATGTCGGTCATCTCCGAAATAGCATGATTCACCGTTTCTCTTACTTTTATGAAGACAAAACACTTGGAAAACAACAAAAAGAACAAATTTTTAAACTAGTTATTGCCTGTCAAGAATAAGACTGACATGACAGGATTATTAACGAAATACATAGCGATGTTTCCTTATCAACGGACAGAGCTCACTTGTGTTTTTGTGACATATCTTTATCTTGTAAATAAACTGCACGTTATAACGACAAGACACTTTTTAATTATTTTTTCCTAAACGGTGAGTTTTACGTGAAAATTTATGGAGACCTTTTTTGTTTGGAATTGATTTCTGATGAATATCATGTAAACGCATCATATAAAACAGTGGCGTAACACATTTTTTTTGTGAAATTTATGTCATGACCTAGCTGTATCTACGCCACTGGTTAAATTAAAAATGAACTTTTCAGTTGAAATAAGGGCCTTCATGGCCTTATACAATATGTAAAATTTCAATGTAATATCTAGAAGGGTTTTCGAAAAATTTGTAAAAAACCGAAGAAACACAACAACTTCAACAGCCTGTAGATCGATAACGAAGCTTCTCAGGACATACATTCACATGAACTTTCCGGCTCGAAATCGCCTCAGGAATCACCCCTTAAAATAAGTACATACACTTAAGTAACACCCTGTATATATATATATATATATATATATATATATATATATATATATATATATATATATATATATATATATATATATATATATATACAGGATGTTCCAAAATTCAGATATGAATCTAACTTATGTTTTTTTTAAATGGGAACCTCTGTATATTATTTCAAATCCAGAAAGCCCATATATTTTTGATTTTTTTAATGTCGGGGTTGAATACATTATACAGGGTATTTGGAAATATATGGATTGTTTTGTGTTAAAATTGTACTCATTTCAATGCCCTGTAGAACAATACACTCTGTAGAAATGAATTATCTGTTGGTCAGTTGTCTTTCAGAATATTGTCTAGTATCGTTACCCACCATTATTCATGTAGATAATTGGGGTTTGTATACAGGGTGGCTCAAAACTCGGATGTGTCATTTTCTTCCTTAACACAAATGGAACACCCTGTATTTTTTATCACTATCAAAGTCCTTTGAAACTCCTCTTTAATTTTTGTCAGCGGTTCCCTGTATCTAATGTGAGTAGTTATCGAGATATTTCCAGATATTCATTGCAATTCGCTGTTTGAAAGTAATTATCACGAAGCTTTTGCATTATTATCAAGTAGTTTTTGTATTTGACATATCTGTCAGTGCGACAGGTTTCACTGTATTGTTTCGCTCAATTCGTTCAATTTATTTCTCTGTTTCAATATAATTGAAGTGAAAAGTAGCTAGGAGATGAATGGTGAACGATTTTTCCGTCGTGAAATGACTGACATGATTTGGATACTTGGTGAATCCACCAAAAACTGTTTATTGGCGTCAAGAGTATATCGTGAAAGATTTCCAAAGTTCAACATTGTATTGATGTTTGTGGAGGTCACTTCGAACACCTAATATGATTAATTTAATGTTCTTATTTTCTTTTTATTATTTATTCTTTCGTTATTGTTGTTCTTCTATATTTACAGTTAATGTTATCAGTATCAAGTAAACAGGTTAGATAGTGCACTAGATTGATTTATTTGTATTGTTTCGACACATTCGCAGGACAAATCCTTCTCAAACAGCAGTAAGTTTGTCAAGTTTATCTGTCAAACACAATGACGACCAGATAAACATCATAATCCTAGATTTTGTATCAAATTCATCAAATGTCTGGAAATATCTCGATACGTTAGATACAGAGAACCTCTGACAAAAATTAAAGATTACCAGAGGACTTTGATAGTGATAAAAAATACAGGGTGTTCCATTTGGGTTAAGGAAGAAAATGACACACCCTGTATACAAATCCCAATTATCTAAATGAATAATGGTGGGTAACGATACTAGACAATATTCTGAAAGACAACTGGCCAACAGATAATTCTTTTCTACAGAGTGTATTATTCTACAGAGCATTAAAATGAGCACAATTTCAACACAAAACAATCCATATCTTTCCAAATACCCTGTATAATGTATTCAACCCCGACATTAAAAAAATCGAAAAAATGTGGGCTTTCTGAATTTGAAATAATATACAGGGGTTCCCATTTAAAAAAACATAAGTTATATTCATATCTGAATTTTGGAACATCCTGTATAGTTCAAAATAATTTTAAATAATGCACTGTTTTTTGTTTGAGAACTTTTTTGATATTTATGAAACCGAAGGAGTTATCGAACTTTGCATCTCGGTTGGTACACCCTGTATATATATATATATATATATATATATATATATATATATATATATATATATATATATATGTCGCAGGGAAATGATGAAATTGGGGAAATCATCAAATCCCGGATAATAAAATGGAAATAAAAATGAAAATTAAAAGCTACGGTAACATACGTTACCGTAGATCTTAATTTTCCCTTTATTTCCATACATTTTCCGAGATTTGATCATTTCCCGTAGGGATTTGATCAAATCCCCAATTTCATCATTTTCCTACGACCTTCTATTATAGTGGATGAGTTGGAGGAAGGAACGGAGTAGGATTCTTAGTACGTAAAAAACTAAGAAACATTGAAAGAGTGATTTGGAAGGGATATCGAATAATTGCCTTAACAATGACTGCAATACCACAAAAGCTGTTAATAATTCAGGTTTACATGCCGACAGTGACATCACTATTGGAAGATGAAGGCAAAGGATGCTGTAAAATAGTTATGGTAGATTGGAACGCGAGTGTTGGTGAAGAGACGGTGGAAGGGATTGTAGGTATTTATGGAGTAGGAAATAAGAACGAGAGAAGAGAACGTATAATAAAATTTTGTATCGAAAGAAAAATGGTTATTACAAACACTTAGTTGATAAATCACAAGAGAATGCTCGATGCATGGAAATTACCAGGTGACAGGTGCAGAAGGCAAATAGAATAGTCTTCCGAGGGAAGACATAAACAGTGACCATATCCTTTTAGCGTCAGAAATAGGTATGACTGAAAAAAAATGAAAAAACCTAAACAAAGAACAAAGTTAGCAATAACAGCGCTGAAGAATGTTGGATTAGGTTTAAGATTGCAACATATAAAGTAGCAGCAAACAAGATAGGTTACAAGGGGAATACCTTGGAGAACATCGGAAATGATACAATTAATGAAGACAAGAAGAAAGTACAAAAGATAAAGTACAGAGGAAGGTAGGAAATCGTACAGAATGTTAAACAACGTGTTAAAGACAGAAACCGTGAGTGCTATGGAGAAATGGTTAACGGTTAAGGCTGCAAGGAAATGGAAGATTTGGATAGGCAAGGAAGACATGATCTGGTATGTAACAAGGTGAATAGTTTAACATGGGATGGAAGTAAAACACAAGGAAAACAAACAAAGGATATAGAAAGCAAAGATAGTAGAACATTGATAGAAGTGAGTGAGGTCTTTACAAGGTGGAAAGAATACATACAGTACATACATAAGGCTAGTAAGAAACCTAAAGATTTAGCTTTAGAAAAAGATAAAGAAGTTTAGGAGGATGACAAGGGGTATAGGATACTAGAAAGTGAAATGAAATTAGCTTTAAAGGGCATGCAGAACGGTAAGGCTTCGGGAGAGGACGGAATACCAGTCGAACTGATTAAACGTTGAAGCGAAGAAAAAGTTTTGAAGGAATTGTGTAATACGATCTATGACAGTGGGCAATGGCCAGAAGATTTTATTAAAACTGTTATGATTCCGTTAGAAAAAAAGAAGGGTACTAAGAAGTGTGAGGAACACAGAAGTATAAGTGTAATAGGTCAGACGGCAAAAATATTGTTACGGGTCTTAGATAAAAGATTGAGAAAGATCATAGAGAAAAACACAGAGCAAGAACAGTTTGGATTCAGGAGAGGCGTGGGAACAAGAGATGCAATCGCGGTAGTAAGAACTATTGGTGAAAGGTACTTATAAAGGGGAAGGAAAATGAGTCTCTGTCTGGTAGATTTGGAAAAAACACTTGATTGCATGAAGTATGAAAAGCTGATGGATATATTGACAGTTAAAGGAGTGGATTGGAAAGAGAAAAGGTTAATCAGCGAACTGTACATGAATCAGAAGTTATCGATAAGGGTATGAGACAACATGACAGAATGGTTTGACATCGGAAGGGGTGTAAGACAGAGTTGTTGTATATCTCCAAATTTGTGTAATATGTACTTGGAAGAAATGGTGGAAGAAAGTTTGGAACCTTTTAAAGGAATTACTATTGGAGGATGACAAATACATTGTATTAGGTTTGCTGATATGATAATATTTTTTGAAAACACGCGGGAACTAAACAATATGTTAAAACACCTGGAAAATATGGAGGAAATGTATGGTCTGAGAATTAACCACAATAAGACCAAAGTTATGAAAGTTGGAGAAGAAGAAAATATTGACGTGAGAGTGAGAGGAGAAAAGTTTGGACCTGTGAGAAGGTATAAATACCTGGGCACGGAGTTAACACAGGACTGGAAGAGTGAAGAGAAAATTAAAATGAGAATAGGAATGACAAAACATGCGTATAGCAGGAAAAGAAAGATGTTTAATAGCCGACTAAACTTAGAACTGAGGAAGAAGTTAGCAAAGTATTTTATATGGAATATCCTACTATATGCCTGTGAGACATGGACAATAACCAGTAAGATGAAAAGTTGGTTAGAAGCATTTGAGATGTGGGTGTGGAGGGAAATGTTGAAAATAGTTTGCTAAATGATGTTCTTCTGGAAGGGTCGGTGGATGGAAAAAGGGAGAGAGGGCATGGATAGAAAATCGTGGAGAGAAAACACCTGATGACCTGCTTCAACAGAATACCAATAATATATATATATATATATATATATATATATATATATATATATAGAGAGAGAGAGAGAGAGAGAGTAGTCGTGGCTGACAAACAAAGGTAATATATACAGTGGGCATAAACATTTTTCTATTTTCAATAAATGGTATCATGTAACTAAAACCTTCCTCAATAAACACTCTAACCTAATTATTAGTAAATCTGATAAAGGAAACACTACTGTAATCTACAGACAACAATATGAAAATTTATCTGAAAACTTACTTAATGATGAATCTTATAAAAAAATATCAAGAGACCCCCCACATCTACCATACAACAAAAATTCAACAAACTCCAAATTAAAAAATCAGAATGATATCACACATCAAGCCGCCAAGACTTTAACTTTATATCAAGGTATATCACCTAAATATGCTTTAGCAAAAATTCATAAATCAACATTACCGTTAAAATCTATTATATCTCCAATAGAATCTCCTAACACAAATTAACACAATTTTTAACAGATATCTTAACTAGACATTACAACCAAGACAGCACATATTATACTACTGATTCCTTTCAGTTTTTAACGGTAATCAAAACTTATAAATTACCTAATGATTCTAAAATCATTAGTTTAGATGTAATTTCGGTATTCACGAATATTCCTCTTGATTTGATAATAAAAATCATTAATAAACATTGGGAAACAATAACAAATTATTGTACACTTAATAAAAATACATTTATTGATGTTATAACGTTTGTTTTTAACGCAAATTATTTTTCCTCCAAATATCAATTTTATTTAAAAAAACTTGGCACCCCTATGGGATACAAAATTTCTTCTATCTTAGCATAGTATGTTTCGTTTAATTCATCTTATGCGACATACCACAAAATTCGGAAAATGGAGTTCTAACTGTTTTTAATAACTCCAATACAAACATTCAGTTTACAATAGAGGAAGAAACTTATCAGAACTGAAAATAATACAATAATATTAGTTCGGTATAACAAACCATCAAGTTCTGGTAGATACCATCAATTATATCTCACATCACGCTAAGAAAATAAAACTGAACATAGTATTGTAGGTAGCGGACCGTAAAAATTTTATTATTGTAATAAACGTTTGTCAAACGCCATGTTACCGCGATAGAAAAGATAATTAGTGGATTTTTGATATCTTTGTGATACGTCGTAATTTGCTAATGTTTTCGGAATATTTTATTTTATGTAAGAAATGTAAAGGTTGAACAGAAAAAGAAACATATATTAGGGTAGAAAAACAGTTGTTTGGCCGAAACGGGCGTGACAAATTGTTGAAAATTTCTATACGCGCGCTCTCGATGTAAAAATGGTACTGATTTAATAATTCATTACGTCGGTACACACTGCAATCAAAGGCGTCTTTGTTTGGTGCGTTGAAACTTGCGACCTAAATGTAGCGCTTGTTACGGACGAATGCATATTTTTAAAATTAAATTAAATAATTAATATGAAAGTGTTTCAACGTAATATTTTTTTCTTTTTTATTTACTCTTGAAAAACGGGGTTAGTTTTTCGAGAGTAGAGAGGGTTAGTTTGAAATCGTAGGGGAAGGCAGTTGCTGTTGAAATCTTGATCGAGCCGAATTGCTTTTATTGTTTTAATTAGAAACTCCCGTTGTAAACCGTTCGGTCTATAAATATTTTGTCGTGTACCTTTTAGCAAAACTAAATCGCTAATTCGTTCTTTTTTGTATGTTTTAATGTAAATTTTTCCAAAAATTAATTTGTAATTAATCGTCGCGGTACCGAGTTTTAACCCGCGTATCTTAACTCGTCGTGTTGGTGGTAAAGCTCGCAGAAAATCATTTTACAAGCCTATGTAACGTATTAAAAATCAAACATTGCCTTGCAAAGGTATCACATTCGCACGCGGGCTCATTAAGCTGAAATCTGTTAAAATAAAAGACAGTACAGGGCTCCCTCCCGCTTGTATTTGGGTGAATTAGCATTGTTGTTTGTTAATATTTATATTTGTGTAGAGGTGGGCCTGGCGAACGGGTACAGGATAATCCTTGGTTAGTAATTGTAATGGGAAATTGCGAAGTGGTTACATACTCCCGGGTCCAGATGACCATTAAACACTTCGAATTTTATTTTTATTGCTTTTATTGTTGTATAGATGAATGTGTAACCTGAAAAAGAGGCACTGTATTTTTCTAATGCACTCAAACTTGTACATCGGTCACGATGTTATGATTTGTTTACAACTTACCTTGTAAAGCTTTGTTTAATGAGTTTTTTTGTGTCAGTTTGTTAAGTAGAATTGTTTGCATGCGAACTAATTTCTCTTTATGAATTGTAATTTTACGTATGTATTTTATGCTGTAGTAGTCACTAACTAAACAATTGTGTACGAGTAAATTCCTTGTAAAATTTTACTGTTGTTGTATTTTATATGTACCGTAATTTTCTTTATTGTTTTATGTGCTTATTTACTTAAAAACCGGCATGATTGGTTTTAAAGGGCCACATGTTTGGTATTACAATTTTTATTCTGATTATTTATGACACAATTGTGGGTGTGTGTACATGGTTTTTTTTTATTGTGTTATGTGTAACTAAGCTGCTTTTTATTTATTTTTCTCTTACTGTTATAATTTTATACACACTTTAACCTGATTGAATGGTGTTTTGTTATATATTTAAGCCTTTCATTGTTTTTTTTTTGTGTCATTTGATTTATTAATGTAGTTTTGCAATTACTTATTTGTGAATAAAGTGGGTTTCATTGGTGGTTCTTTCCCACAATAGTATATTAACGGGCTGAATCACCATTGCGCAAAGCTCGTTAATTTTAACTTGTGTAGTTTCATTGTTTACCTGCCCCACATGATGCAACACTTAACCTCGTCAAGCCTACCACTATTATTGCCAGGAAAGTCAAAGTAAGGTAAGCAATTAATTTGAGTAATAGTAACATTATTGTCAGTAAAGTTAAAATAAATCACTTGGCGATTGTTTTGTTCTTGAATTAGCATTATTTCGAATCAGTGAAAATGTAAGATAGTGTACCTGGGGGACGCTACAGTATTTATATTAAAAAACAGAACTACCAAAATTTGTTATCCAACACTAAGGAACAATAATCTAAAAAAGTTATATGACCTATTTATCAACAACTCTTATCCACCAAAAATTAAAAAGAAACAAATCTTTTCTACCCCTAACATACAAACAGAAGAAGACAAGAATATTGACAATCAACATAATATAAATAAAAACTCAAACGATCCAAGCATAAATAAAATATCTAGATCATTTCCATACATTACAGAAGTTACTCCTAGAATTATAAATATTCTAAAGCAAGAAAAAAATATCGTAATAACGTCTCGCCCTACAAAAAGATAAAGTTGAAACTAAAAATAAAACGAATGCAGTTTACAAAATTAGCTGTAATACCTGTCATCTAAAATATATAGTCATGACATCTAATAACTGATATTCAAAGCTTTAATGTAATTTACTCAAACATATTACATTTAGGTAACCGGCAACTAAATAAACAGTTAAGACAGTCCACTTCCAAAAACTGTATTTCTCTATCCAATTAGCTTTCATTTGGTTATAACACCATGTATATGCACAAACTGTCAATCATAAATTATGCCACCTTAAGTATTTTCTAACTAATCTTTTTATTATCAATGTTTGAAAGTTTTGAAATAGCAACCTCACATACTGTGAGTCATCAATTTTTATATTTTATATAACTTATAATAATTTAATACCCATTGTAGAATTTTGACAGACGAAGGAATAAAGAATTCCGAAAGCTCTCAAATAAGTAAAAGAGTCTTCTTTTCTGCCCTAAGCCTTTTGGCTGCATCCCCACTAATTTAGTCTCTAGTATATATATATATATATATATATATATATATATATATATATATATATATATATATATATATATATATATATATATATATATATATATATATATATATATATATATATATATATATAGAATGAATATCCAGAGACTTCCAAGCAATCGGATTTTAAGGAGTAAATTAATTTTTACAGTAAAGAAATTTAACAATATCGTTCACTTATGGTCATTACCTATTATTTATTTCTGTATTTTTTGTGAAGGTTGAAAGATAATTTAATACAACATGGAAGCTTTAGCAACAAAATATCATGGAGTGATGAAGCTCATATTTGAAGCAATGGTATTTTTACTATAAATACAAATACATGGGAACAACAAAATATATACGAAATTGTGCCTAGATGAAATCAAGGAAAATTTGGAAAAACCGTATGGTGTTGCATAAAAGACTTGCTGATTCGTTGTAGGCGTGGAAGCGTCTGAAGTTTTATTTTCAAATTTTCGATGGATATCTGAGCACCTAACCTTATTTCCACATTATGCATAGACTTTTTCTTTCTCGACGAATTGCCACTGCAAGAACTACGTGATGCAATTTTATAACGAGACGGAGCATCACCCCATAGCGGACAAAATTCTTTAATGGAACAATGTTACAATAATTGTATAGGAACTAATATACTTATTAGGTGGCCAACAAGGTCGCCATATTTAACCCCGCTGTACTTCTTGTGAGAATTTTTAAAAAATAGAATTTTTAAAAATAGTAATATCCACAAAATTAAAAACAAATATAAGAGATGCAGTTAGATGTTTACAAAAAAAGCTAATTTATTTAAATAATTCTGTTCGATCAGTCAGGGGAACAATTTGTACCACAATTTTAAGCAATAAATTAACGAAATATTCAACCTATTCCTAAAAAAGCGACAAGACCGATCCCTCTACTACCGACCATTTACCATTCCTTCCATTTTGTCCATTTTGTTTAAACTCATGGTAGCAATCAGCAAATGCGGCCGCCGGGCGTAAACAAAAGTAATTCACCACATACAAACAAAAAAAACCTAACACCTAAAAAAATAATAAAGCTGCGCTGCGCACCTATCCAGCAGCTATCGCCAATATCAAGAAGTAATATCAATTACTTGTTCTTGTGTAGGCATCATCAATACATACATATGTACAAATAATCACATACAAAGTACTATATACTGCGAAATTTCGATTTATCACAATTCAATTTAAATCCAAATAATTTTATTTCTACAATAAAAACTAACAAAAGCTTTCTGAAAATCAAAATAACGTTAAAACTACTATGACATCGAAATTACTACTGCAACATTGAATCAATCCTTTAAATTACACAAAACAGTATAAACAAGCACAATAATGTGCAAAGCAAAAAAAAACAATGTTACCCGCGTCCTTGTTGTAATTTCCATCGTTCTGGTCCAAATTTCATCACTCATTTGACAGATTTTTTTTATTATAAAGGTCTCACAAACACAAATTTAACAAAATCATTAGTAGGCACATCCTTTTAAATATTCTTATATAAATTCTTAACACATAATCAGTGGGCTTTTAATTCTAATAGGAACGGTTTATAAGTTGTATTATTATCGATTCGTTTTTATGATTATTTACACTACTTAAACGATCAATGTCATCGCGTAATATATTTAAACACATATTGTTTTGAAACATGCCTCGTATTTTACATAAGCGTTGTGTATTCCTCTTACTGATCGCGAACTTCATCGACTTTTTTACTTTCACAAGAACTGTTTTTTTCTTTAGTTTAAGCCCTAATTTCAAGGTATTCAATTTTTCTCTGATATTTTTGAAATAACTACATTACTAATACCGTTAACAACTTAAATCAATATAAGTTTTGTTATGAACGAGTAAGTTCAAAAGTAAATATGTAATTAAAAATTATTATTAATTTTATTAAATACATAAATAAAAAGTTTACCTCGAGTAGGATTTGAACCTACCACCTGTAGTTTACTAGAGTACCGCGTTAACCAACTGCGCTATCTAGATTCAAGCTCCAATTGATGTAAATTTTATCTTTATGTATGTCGAACTGATGTAAATTAATTTAAAACGTCTTTTAATAGAAATAAGTATGTAATTATTAGAAACTTCTTGAACTTCTTCATTTGACCGAAAAGCATGTTAACGTTGCACTTTTAAATAATTAATAAAATGAAATGGTATCTTATCAGAATAGATCTATAACATCTATTCTGATAAGATACCATTTCACACACGCACACGCAAGAAAGATCGCAGCTCATGCATGAATTATTTTAGTCTTTTTATTTTGCTACCTATGATGCAGGGTACAAATTTTGATTTAAAACTTCAATTACAAGGCTATGAGTGTAGTTCGAGCACGTATACACCCGATTTACACATATTTCGCTACTGCCTTACCAGGCATACATTCATTATGCAGGATGTTTAGTAAGTTTATCCGGACCGTGAGTTGTCAGTTGTGTGTATTCATACAGGATTTACTCGTTATTCTATAAAAGTTCTACGCTTCACTTCGTTTATACACGATACCGTTCCACTGTAAGATATCAAAAAGATCTTCGATAATGAAAGGTATTGACGTATCTTGTAAAATAGCTTAAAGACTGAGATGTACTTCCACACGCATGGATGGATACACGTTACTCTCTAGATAGAACTGATGCACTGGCTTTGTTTCTAAATGATGCCGCCCCTGTTTTATATATAAAAAAATCTGATGTGTGTAACACATGACCTTACAATTCAATAATTTAAACAAGCACCAGTAAAATTGAAAGAATTTGATGTGTTTTATAAGTAGTGTACTGCTTTTTGCTACTAAAAATTTTGTACACTTTTGCATATCATTAAATTGTTAAATTGTTTTAGTAAAAAAATCGTGTCTTCGAGTGAAACAATTAAATATGACGACCAAGACACATTATCTTAAATTTAAGTTATTATTTAAATAATACATATAAAGCTTGACGTACTAATCAAATAAAAAAAAAAATTATTCAGACATTTTAAAATTTATCATAACTTGTAAAAATGCAAAAAAATACGAAAATTTTTGACCAAAGGGCCAAAAAGTTTTTTTCCCAAAAATCATCTGAAATGGTCAGAAATGGCCCAAAACGTGTAAAATGCAAAAGAAATTTTGGGAAATTTTTTACCTAAGAGCCAAAAAATTTTTTTTTCTAAAAATCATCTCAAATGGCCAGAAATGTCTCAAAACGTGTAAAAATGCAAAGAAAATTACGAACATTTTGTAACAAAGGCCCTAAAAAATGTTTTTCCAAAAATCGTCTCAAATGGCCCGAAATGGATCAAAACGTGTAAAAACGGAAAAAAATGGCAAACATTTTTCACCAAAGGGGCCAACATTTTTTTTTCTTCAAAAACCGTTTCAAATGGCCAGTCTAATAAGATAAGATAAAAAAACTTCTTACATTATGCGTCTTGAACCCGAGACGCCGGGACATCAACCAAACGCGCTGCCACTGCGTTACCGGACGAGTTCACGAACAAACGAAAAATTTACTAGATATTCAATTCTAGGATGGTTCACTTAGTTGCCTACGTAAAGACGTGCCGGTGTGCTACGAACAGCCGTTCGTATTTATACACTCTGTAATAGTCGAAATCTGGAATTCCGCCATTTTGACCGGACAGATTTCGCTCAAAAGTTCATCATTCCGTCTACTCAGGGATCCGAACCTGGGTACCAAATTTCATGACGACCGGATTATCTTTGTGGACGCTATCACGCTGGAACGCATACAGATAGACAGATATTTTGAAACTTTCATGTTTGAACTTTCGTATTGTGAGGTAAAATGAATTCTCAACTTTAATTAGACACATATTAAAACATGTAATTAATTTTAATTACATATTTACCTTTGAACTTATTCGTTCATAACAAAAATTTATAATAACATATTAAAACACATTAGATTAAAAAATTGGTATATCTTTTCAACTAAAATAAAAAGTTTATGTCTAGATTACATATTTAGATAGGGTAGAAAAAGTTATTAATTTTATTAAATACAGAAATAAAAAGTTTACCTCGAGTAGGATTTGAACCTACGACCTGTACTTTGCTAGAGTACCGCGCTAACCAACTGCGCCATCAAGGTTCAAGCCTCAATCGCTGTAAATTTTGTCTTTATGTATGTAGAACTGATGTAAATTCTAAATTTAAGGAGAGTGCAATCAAGTTACTTGTATTAATGGAATGTGAGCCTGCAATATCGCAAGGATTCACACATACCAAAGCAACTTGACTAATATTGATTTATTATAAATTTTATTATGAACGAATAAGTTCAAAGTTAAATATGTAATTAAAAATTAAAGCTCTACTGGACAGTTTTCAGTTTTCCCTGAATTAATTCTTCTGCATTAAGAAAAGACGGTAACACACATTACACCTTTAAAAACTTGCCATATTATACAAATGCTTACTAAATATAGTACCTTAGTTAAGCCATTGCTTGCGATCATGAAAAATTTGACGGATCTTTACATTTTGAAGCTCCCTGAATCCATTTTGATCATTTTTGAATTGAGATTTTTAACCAAGATTTCTGACTGGGATATTGCAGAATCAATAAAAAACGTGAAGAACGCATATGTACGTAGTTTCAGCTTTCGAACTAAAAATCGACAAAAGTTACATGTGATATATCCCAACACATTTAATATGCTAACAATATACGTTAAATATAAATGCAGCTGATATCCATACGGTCATTTTATCGGAATGGTAATGAAAGTAATGATAGTTCTAACCCCCGGTAAGGAAATTACTTTTTTTTTGTTGAAATTGTTATTAAATTTTATTATAATATGCATTTACACCAGTGATAAATATATTTCGACTTTTTGTTTTAAATACAAGATATTGGAGGTTACTTAGGTTAATATCAGAAAGTGCATCTTAAAACACTATTTAAATATGTATTAAATCCTTAAGCAACTCAATGTACGATTATTTCAATTGAGTATTATCACATTATCAGTTTCACAATGTAAAACGCACAAAAGGGACAGAAAGTTGTAAATAAATTAAACAATTACACCGCTTTGTGTTCGATCACCATTAGATGCTATCATGGACCCTTTACATTCTCCATTTGCTTACTTTTAATATTGACAATTTCCATGGTAATAAGTGTTTACAAAATTGTTAGACAGATTTGCATCATGTCAAATGAGAATGTATGAAAGAAATAATAAAAACATTCAGCACGATTCATGTAACTAGACCTACTAATCGGTAAACTTGATGACAACAGTTGTGGTTGATAGGTTCAAACATTCTGGAGAATTACATGACTCAAGTTTGTCAAACTGCCGGGTGATAGTGGCAGTAGTGGTTGTAAAAAAGTTTGTTATGTGAAACCTTATGGATCACCTTTGATAATACCGAGTGTCGCAATCTTATTTTAAGGAATTATTGTAATAGAACTAGAGCGTCTACAAAACACCAAAATCAATAACTTAGACTGCTATAGTATGTGCAACAAAAAACAGAATAAAAGAAAATGTAGCAATTCAAGCAAAAATTGAACATTTAAAAATAGCTGTTTATGTACCACGGCAGAAAAGTGACACTTTATCGAACGAGCATGGAATTTGAGAGCCGAGGCGAACAGCCAGACCAGTTCGATAATAATAATAATAATAATAATAATAATAATAATAATAATATTTGTTCGCGCAACAGAATTACAATTATAGGACAACAACTGTGCATTATAGGTGCTAATTATTTTACATACATTAAATATTATCATTAACAGTTGCACCTACATTCTGAGTGAACTTGCTATAGGTATTTACATTAAGATCACATTAACCTCCATATTGATTAGCATTATTACTCATAATATATACTGGTGATCTTAACAAACTACTTGTTTTAGCAGCAGGTAAATAAAAACTATAACTGTACCCTGTGTTTAGTCGAGGAACGAAAAAACTTCATTTATTTAATACTAACGAACATTCATCAAGATTATTAAGTAATTTGTATAAAAATAGTAAAGAATTAATTATCCTTTTGCTGTGTAAATTAGTTACTTACAATCTTGAGAAGAGAGTTATCAACACCTCTAGTAGGATACACTCGATCAACCTTAAACGATAGATACTTCAAAAATCTTCGCTGAACTAATTCTAATAAATACGTATAGCGATTGTAGTACGGGTACCAGGTTAACGAAGAATACTCCAGCCTTGATCGTACTAGAGAGTACTACAACTTTTTAAGAATATCAATTCTAGAGAGTAGTAGTGCAAGTTCTGATTATGAAACCTAACACTTTTACTGCGAAACTAACAACATTCTGTATGTGAGTTGAGAAAGTAAGTTTACAATCAAATGTCATACCAAGGTCCTTAATACAGTTAACCCGATATACTGTATAACACTGCAGCATATAATTATAAGCAATCTATACCGATTTACGTGTATAGGAGACTATTTTACATTTGGACGCATTCAAAGAGAAGTGATTATTTAGGCACCATTGTTCAACCAAATTAATAGAGTTTTGAAGTCTAAGGCAATCGCTTTCGAACTCAATTGTTGAAAATATCCTCAAATCCGTCAGCGTGTAGCGCAAAGATTGAGTTTCACGAACATTTGGCGAATCATTAATGTATAACGCAAACAACAATAAACCTAGGTTTGTAAATCCACACTACCCATGAGGTATGACACAAAAAAAATTAATAAAGAGGTACTATATCCAAATTGATCAAGTTTGTTAATCCACAACGAACGATTAATTTTATCAAACACTTTTGACAAATCATGAATCCGCCTGTGTACTATTATCTAGAGATTCAGATAGTAATCGTATCAGTATCATTAGGTTGGTGACGGTAGATCGCTTTGGTATAAAACCATGTTGTTTGCTGGTTATATATTTAGAGATATTTGAGTAAATCATGGCATGCAAAACTATTTCGAAGACTTTTGAAAACCCAAAAAAAGATAAGTATTTTATTAAGCTAAAGGTTCTATTAAGACGTCACAACGATCTTTAAGAATAAAACTAGGCACTTCATCTAAACCGGAATTGATTGTATACCGAAGTTTCTGAATGGCATCCTTTACCATTTTTCTATCTATGTGATTAATTTTGAGCTTGTTTGATGAATCGACAACAGCTTGGTTGCAAGTACTCACGGCTTGTGGTAAATTAAAGGCACTACAGATAAAGACACTTTACTGACGTGGTGCATACAGCGTTTTTTCGGCTACTATTAGAACTTCCATTTGAAGTGTTAAGAAGTTGAGGATGCCGAAGAACCAATTATTGAAAAATATTTGGAAGTGTTAGTTACAACATGGTAGTGGAGCTACTTTCCTTTCCTGTAACTTCGCTAATTAGACAAGAATTTGTATTTTTTTCACAATTTGGTAAAAATTTGCTAATAAAAGACTCAGTTACTAGCACCGTTGTTTGGAAAATCTGTAAACGATATTGATAAGATATTTGAATCAAGTATTATAAATAATTACACCGTATATTCAAAATAATATTTCTCATGATAACCAAACTTAAAGAGTTAAAAGATTACACTGTTAACTGTAAATACAATTATCTTTTGATATTCCGCAATTAAAGTTTGACGAACGATAATTTATTTTATGTTGGAATACATCTTTTGAATGGAAAATTACACTCAAAACCTTTTATATTAATATTAGTTAGAGATAAGTACACCGAAGTATTCAAAAATAGAATTTGAAATCCTGTAAATATAATTAAAGAGAGTCAAATTAACAACGTAATATAACGTAATGATTTCTTTCTTTCTTCTTTAAATAATGGAAGTTTGACCATGAAACATTACATTTGTGAGTGGAAAGTTTATGTAAATGAAACACATGTCCATCGCAAATATACTAAAACATAATTTTGCCATCTGCAACTACCGTTTAGAAATAAATTTAATTTTGTAATTATAGAGAAAACAAAGTTCATTAAATCACTTCCTAAATTAAGAATTAAAGTTATGGATGTAATAATATCTATAAAGTTGACCAAATAACTTTGAGATAACAATGGAATGTATTAATCTATCTGCATTGTATAAAATTTTATATATTTTAAATAATGCAAATGCCAAGAAATGTATAAAACAGTAACTGACTCCCGAAATTGTGTGATTATGAATTGATAAAAGCGTGACTAATTATTAATTAACCAGTTATATAGGACATGTATTTTTTTTTGTAGAAAGTGGTAAAACTTTATATCAACCGTACCGTTATTTAATCACCAGTAATTCTTGAATATCAAAATAAGTATTAAATCATTAATTAATTTAATTAAAATAGTTTTCGATGCGTCCGACTGACTGTAGGTTACATAGGAATTACCCAGGTCCCCACCGCCAATGTCTCATAGGTTATGTAGGCAGGTGTAACAGTCGCCTATTTATCTTTTTCATTCTCACTGCATCTAGCACAGATCGAAGCTGCTTTATTTGAAGAGTATAACGTAAAAGAGTACTTTAAATTACTAAAGTGAGTTTAACTTAATAAATACTCGCTCTATAATTAAATTTGAAACTTAGTAAAGAGTAACATTTTCTTTGCTACTGATAACCATCTATTTAAATTTTAAGCGCTGTAATTTAGTTAGATTCAAAGAGCTCGTATTTATTGAACAACAATCATTCATTCATCATCACTCCTTGGTGAAGGATTTTTGTTTGTCAAGGGAACCTGTCACCTTTGCCTGATTCCTATCCGCCGTCCGTCCGAACTAACTCTGTTTTAGGAGGATCTTCCACCATCGGATAGTACCCTGAATTTTTCCTTGCCAGGGAGTCCTGGATCAACCATTTGGAAACCGTGCAAGTTCAAGATTGAACCCAAGGACCGCCTGGACATTAGCTTATCTTTGGATGGCGCCCGAATCTGTTTAACCCGTTTCAACCCCTGTACCGAAGAAATTGTCATCCGCATTCCACCCGGGAGTTGACACCGAAATAAAGTAAATACCGTAAATTATAACTAAACGCAATAAATTTATTTCCAAACGAGTTTAATTTTTGTGTTGGTGCTCGTTGAGGGCAGGCTTCATTTGCCACCACCGAAAACCCCTTACAGTATTTGGAGGTCTTTGCTCTTGTGCGTGAATCCCGCCAAGAATTGCATATGTAATTTTTGTTTTATTGCAAACCGACTCTTCCGCATAACATTTGGCAACGGAATCACTCTTCCACCAGCCATTACGTTTAAGGTTCTCCTTACTGATAGATATTTTCCAAATATAACGCAATAAGTTTCATTCGTCTTTCAAAATCAGCAGTTACAATAAATGTTCGTTGCTTATTTGTTTTAGATTTTAAAAAATGAAAAATGAATAAAATGTTGTGAATACTTTGTTATTGTTAAATAGGTGCCTTCCTCATTAAATATGTAATATCTGGCGCATTTAATAAAAAATTAGTAACTTCTTTTGTGGCGTTTTGGATCTTTTAGGATTACAGCCTTTCGATTTTTGCTTAATAAAGGCACGAGTTTCTTATGATTGCTAAAATTAACATTATTTTTAACATTTAGTGTAGCCTTTACCATTGAATAGTAAGACCACAGAGTTGAAGGCGAATACTTTTCGGCCATATCGGGAAAATATCCATCATGACAATTTCACTATATTAAGAGATATGATTTTTGGCACGCCATTCTGAAAATAATTGATGTTGTCTCTCGTATTTTTCTTTGGACCTTTCGGTAGCATATCCAAACTAGCCATCGCGCTCTTTTCTCTAATTTCTGGAGCGGTGCAATCAATATCCTCGTCACTCATTGTTTATCTATCTTTGTTCGTAAATCTGCCTTAAAAGGAAACTGGTTTATCAGAATTATACATTTTTAATTGTATTATATTTATCTATCAGTTAAATATTCCAAATGAAAAAAAGACACAAACAAGCCAAGTTATATTATTATATTATAATAATATTTTGACAGTTGTTTAACATGTGACAGATGACATTATTACATGCATCCACGGCTTTGTGATCATGCTTTAAAGTCAGGTAAAGCACTTTTCACACACACAATTGGTATATGTATAATATTCCATGGCGAATTTTAGGATACCACGATTATTGAATTATGAATCATAATTTTGCAATGGATCAAAACTGTATGAAATTATCCTTCATAAAACTTTTTGCATGATACACTCCAAACTTATGATTCATTAGTGGTGGGAGGAAAAAGAACTATTTCCGAAGGGGATCGCATACAGCAAGGTGCTATGCGGCTGATACAGGTTTTAGTAATCTTGGAAGCTTATGGATTCCAGTTAAGCCCATAGACGAGTGCAAATACGTGTGATGTAGAATTAGCACTAAGAGGCCGGAGTTCAACCGCAGAGAAGTATCAGACATAATGTTAGCAATTTTGGTAGAATATGTAAGATGACAGGGTCTTTATCTACAGCTAATCTTGAGCGGGCAATACCATACACAAATTTAAGGCGTTGGAATATGCAAGAGAATATAACATGTAGTACATTTCAAGAGAACATCATGTTACAGTGTACAATGTAGCTTACATCTTACTCTCAAAGGTAAATAGTTGAAATGATTGACAGCTTCGACAGATGTAGTGATTGCAGATAACTATTCTTACCCCGCAAAAGATATGATCATTTCCGAAGCAATCGCGGAATAATATTAACTTTTGCACACTACAACAAAATTGATCCTATTTTAAATATGATTTATATACATCAAGTTCAAGGATAGTCGCCTAAAGGAATGTACAGTATTCAGGCAAAAGGGTTTAAAATATCAAGCGTTACACAAAGCCAATAAATCTTGGAAAGAGGAAAGGTTGAAGAAAATTTATGTAACATAACACTTGTGTTGTATGCGATAGAGATAGAGGTGGAAAAAGAGGAAGATGGGGAAAATGAAAATAAGAGGAATGATGGAAAAAACAGGAAAAGAAGGAACAGAACGAGCCGGGCGCGGAAGTAGAGGACGAACAGGCAGAAGACGAAGAAGAGGCAGAAGAGGAAGAAGAAGAAGAAGAAGAGGACGAAGAGGAAGAAGAGAAAGAAGAGGAAGAAGAGGAAGAAGAGGAAGAAGAGGAAGAAGAGGAAGAAGCGGAAGAAGGGGAAGAAGGGGAAGAAGGGGAAGGAGAGCAAGAAGAGGAAGAAGAGGAAGAAGAGGAAGAAAATGAAGAAGAGGAAGAAGAGGAAGAAGAGGAAGAACAGGAAGAAGAGGAAGAAGATGAAGAAGAGGAAGAAGAGGAAGAAGAGGAAGAAGAGGAAGAAGAGGAAGAAGAGGAATAAGAGGAATAAGAGGAATAAGAGGAAGAAGAGGAAGATTGAAGAAAATTTATGTAACATAACACTTGTGTTGTATGCGATAGAGATAGAGGTGGAAAAAGAGGAAGATGGGGAAAATGAAAATAAGAGGAATGATGGGAAAAACAGGAAAAGAAGGAAGAGAACGAGCCGGGCGCGGAAGAAGAGGACGAACAGGCAGAAGACGAAGAAGAGGCAGAAGAGGAAGGAGAAGAAGAAGAAGAAGAGGAAGAAGAGGAAGAAGAGAAAGAAGAAGAAGAAGAAGAAGAAGAGGAAGAAGAGGAAGAAGAGGAAGAAGAGGAAGAAGAGGAAGAAGAGGAAGAAGAGGAAGAAGAGGAAGAAGAGGAAGAAGCGGAAGAAGGGGAAGAAGGGGAAGAAGGGGAAGGAGAGCAAGAAGAGGAAGAAGAGGAAGAAGAGGAAGAAAAGGAAGAAGAGGAAGAAGAGGAAGAAGAGGAAGAACAGGAAGAAGAGGAAGAAGATGAAGAAGAGGAAGAAGAGGAAGAAGAGGAAGAAGAGGAAGAAGAGGAAGAAGAGGAAGAAGAGGAAGAAGAGGAATAAGAGGAATAAGAGGAATAAGAGGAATAAGAGGAAGAAGAGGAAGAAGAGGAAGAAGAGGAAGAAGAGGAAGAAGAGGAAGAAGAGGAAGAAGAGGAAGAAGAGGAAGAAGAGGAAGAAGAGGAAGAAGAGGAAGAAGAGGAAGAAGAGGAAGAAGAGGAAGAAGAGGAAGAAGAGGAAGAAGAGGAAGAATACGAAGAATAGGAAGAATAGGAAGAAGATGAATAAGAGGAATAAGAGGAATAAGAGGAATAGGAGGAATATGAGGGATTGGAGAAATAGGAGGAATACGAGTAATAAGAGGAGGAAGAGGAATAATAGGAAGAAGAGGTAGAAGTGGAAGAAGAGGAAGAAGAGGAGGAAGAGGAAGAAGAGGAAGAAGAGGAAGAAGAGGAAGAAGAGGAACAAGAGGAACAAGAGGAAGAAGAGGAAGAGAGAAGAAGAGGAAGAAGAGGAAGAAGAGGAAGAAGAGGAAGAAGAGGAAGAAGAGGAAGAGGGAAGAAGAGGAAGAAGAGGAAGAAGAGGGAAGAAGAGGAAGAAGAGGAAGAAGAGGAAGAAGAGGAAGAAGAGGAAGAAGAGGAAGAAGAGGAAGAAGAGGAAGAATAAGAAGAAGAGGAAGAAGAGGAAGAAGAGGAAGAATAGGAAGAAGATGAAGAAGGGGAAGAGGTAGAAGAAATGGAAGAAGAGTAAGAAGAAGAAGAGGAAGAAGAGGAAGAAGAGGAAGAAGAGGAAGAAGAGGAAGAAGAGGAAGAACAGGAAGAAGAGGAAGAAGAGGAAGAAGAGGAAGAAGAGGAAGAAGAGGAAGAAGAGGAAGAAGAGGAAGAAGAGGAAAAAGAGGAAGAAGGGGAAGAAGAGGAAGAAGAGGAAGCAGAGGAAGAAGAGCAAGAAGAGGAGGAAGAGGAAGAAGAGGAAGAAGAGGTAGAAGAGGAAGAAGCGGAAGAAGAGGAAGAAGAGGAAGAGTAATAATAGGAAGAAGCGGTAGAAGTGGAAGAAGAAGAAGAAGAGGAAGAAGAGGAAGAAGAGGAAGAAGAGGAAGAAGAGGAAGAAGAGGAAGAAGAGGAGGAAGAGGTAGAAGAGGAAGAAGAGGAGGAAGAGTAATAATAGGAAGAAGCGGTAGAAGTGGAAGAAGAAGAAGAAGAGAAGAAGAGGTAGAAGAGGAAGAAGAGGAAGAAGAGGAAGAAGAGGAAGTAGAGGAAGAAGTGGAAGCAGGGGAAGAAGAGGAAGAAGAGGAGGAATAGGAAGAAGAGGAAGAAGAGGAAGAAGAGGAAGAAGCCGAAGAAGAGGAATAAGAGGAGGAAGAGGAGGAAGAGGAATAATAGGAAGAAGAGGTAGTAGTGGAAGAAGAGGAAGAAGAGGCAGAAGAGGAAGAAGAGGAAGAAGAGGAAGAAGAGGAAGAAGAGGAAGAAGAGGAAGAAGAGGAAGAAGAGGAAGAAGAGGAAGAAGAGGAAGAAGAGGAAGAAGAGGAAGAAGAGGAAGTAGAGGAAGTAGAGGAAGAAGAGGAATAAGAGGAAGAAGAGGAAGAAGAGGACGAAGAGGAAGTAGAGGAAGTAGAGGAAGTAGAGGAATAAGAGGAAGAAGAGGAAGAAGAGGAAGAAGAGGAAGAAGAGGAATAAGAGGAAGAAGAGGAAGAAGAGGAAGAAGAGGAAGAAGAGGAAGAAGAGGAAGAAGAGGAAGAAGAGGAAGAAGAGGAAGTAGAGGAAGAAGAGGAAGAAGAGGAAGAAGAGGAAGAAGAGGAAGAAGAGGAAGAAGAGGAAGAAGAGGAAGAATAGGAAGAATACGAAGAATAGGAAGAATAGGAAGAAGATGAATAAGAGGAATAAGAGGAATAGGAGGAATAGGAGGAATAGGAGGGATTGGAGAAATAGGAGGAATACGAGTAATAAGAGGAGGAAGAGGAATAATAGGAAGAAGAGGTAGAAGTGGAAGAAGAGGAAGAAGAGTAGGAAGAGGAAGAAGAGGAAGAAGAGGAAGAAGAGGAAGAAGAGGAACAAGAGGAAGAAGAGGAACAAGAGGAAGAAGAGGAAGAAGAGGAAGAAGAGGAAGAAGAGGAAGAAGAGGAAGAAGAGGAAGAAGAGGAAGAAGAGGAAGAAGAGGAAGAAGAGGAAGAAGAGGAAGAAGAGGAAGAAGAGGAAGAAGAGGAAGAAGAGGAAGAAGAGGAAGAAGAGGAAGAAGAGGAATAAGTGGAAGAAGAGGAAGAAGAGGAAGAAGAGGAAGAAGAGGAAGAAGAGGAAGGAGAGGAAGAAGAGGATCAAGAGGAAGAAGAGGAAGAAGAGGAAGAAGAGGAAGAATAAGAAGAAGAGGAAGAAGAGGAAGAAGAGGAAGAATAGGAAGAAGATGAAGAAGGGGAAGAAGTAGAAGAAATGGAAGAAGAGGAAGAAGAAGAAGAGGAAGAAGAGAAAGAAGAGGAAGAAGAGGAAGAAGAGGAAGAAGAGGAAGAAGAGGAAGAAGAGGAAGAAGAGGAAGAAGAGGAAGAAGAGGAAGAAGAGGAAGAAGAGGAAGAAGAGGAAGAAGAGGAAGAAGAGGAAGAAGAGGAAGAAGAGGAAGAAGAGGAAGAAGAGGAAGAAGAGGAAGAAGAGGAAGAAGAGGAAGAAGAGGAAGAAGAGGTAGAAGAGGAAGAAGCGGAAGAAGAGGAAGAAGAGGAGGAAGAGGAATAATAGGAAGAAGCGGTAGAAGTGGAAGAAGAAGAAGAGGAAGAAGAGGAAGAAGAGGAAGAAGAGGAAGAAGAGGAAGAAGAGGAAGAAGAGGAAGAAGAGGAAGAAGAGGAAGAAGAGGATGAAGAGGAAGAAGCGGAAGAAGAGGAAGAAGTGGAAGCAGGGGAAGAAGAGGAAGAAGAGGAGGAATAGGAAGAAGAGGAAGAAGAGGTAGAAGAGGAAGAAGCCGAAGAAGAGGAATAAGAGGAGGAAGAGGAGGAAGAGGAGGAAGAGGAGGAAGAGGAGGAAGAGGAATAATAGGAAGAAGAGGTAGTAGTGGAAGAAGAGGAAGAAGAGGAAGAAGAGGAAGAAGAGGAAGAAGAGGAAGAAGAGGAAGAAGAGGAAGAAGAGGAAAAGAGGAAGAAGAGGAAGAAGAGGAAGAATACGAAGAATAGGAAGAATAGGAAGAAGATGAATAAGAGGAATAAGAGGAATAAGAGGAATAGGAGGAATAGGAGGAGTGGGAGGACTAGGAGGGATTGGAGAAATAGGAGGAATACGAGTAATAAGAGGAGTAAGAGGAATAAGAGGAATAAGAGGAATAAGAGGAATAAGAGGAATAAGAGGAATAAGAGGAATAAGAGGAATAAGAGGAATAAGAGGAATAAGAGGAATAAGAGGAATAAGAGGAATAAGAGGAATAAGAGGAATAAGATGAATAAGAGGAATATGAGGAATAAGAGGAATAAGAGGAATAAGAGGAATAAGAGGGATAAGAGGAATAAGAGGAATAAGAGGAATAAGAGGAATAAGAGGAATAAGAGGAATAAGAGGAATAAGGGGAATAAGAGGAATAATAATAATAATAATATTTATTGTGCAGCATGAGTACATACGTACACTTACACTCGTCCGGGTAAAACAAACATATTCAAACATATTACAATACATATAAGTTAAAAAAAACAAACAATAAAATTACGAACAAACTAACATTCAATTGATTTAGAATTGATGGAAAACTCATCAAATGAATAAAATGCATTGTTTACAAGAAAATTCTTGATTTTACTTTTAAATGCCGCCAACGGCAATTCTCTTATACCAAGTGGTAATAAATTAAAAAATACTTGAGACTGATACCACACATTATTCTGAATAAGAAAGAATAAGAGGAATAAGAGGAATAAGAGGAATAAGGGGAATAAGAGGAATAAGAGGAATAAGAGGAATAAGAGGAATAAGAGGAATAAGAGGAATAAGAGGAATAAGAGGAATAAGAGGGATAAGAGAAAAAATAGGAAGAAGCGGAAGCAGAGGAAGGGTAAAAAGAGGAATCAGACGATGATGAGTAAAAAGAGGAAGAAATGGAAAAAGAGGAAAAGGAAGCAGACGAAGAACCGGCAGAAGGGGACGAAGAGGAAGAGACATTACACTTCCATTGCAATAAGGCAAAGCTTTAATGGGCAAAGTCGATTAATAGGAGTGGCTGTTGGAATATATGGATATCCGTATTCATACCATGTGGGGTATTGTTGAAAAGCTCTTGTCCAACGAAGTAATGTTCGTGAACACAGTTTTTTTATGGCATCAATCGATAGAAATGTAAATGTGGGATTAACCTTTAGACTACCAAAGCAGCTATTTATAGTATTAATTACGATTCAGGTGAAGTTGTACCGTAAAGAGAATCAGTACAGCCTCCAAGAAATGCAAATGCTTTAGCTATTATTTAAAGCGTCCTCGCATTTCAGCAGTTTCTTAGTTTTCTTTTCTTTATTAGAATTTCTTGTAAGAACAAATTTATTTAACAAATATGCAGACTATGCAAAATGGCGGATGCTACGTATTTAGTCAATCCAGAATAGGAATAACCCATCACCTAAGAACTTTGATACAACTGCAAAGTCACTTGACTTTCATTGAGGAATTAACTACCTGAACTGAATTTTTTTCACAAATCAAGTAAAATCTATGTACGAGGTCCGTTTTTTTCCAACCTCCGGTCGCTCAATACGAACGCGCAATGGTCAGCAGGTAACTCATATACTTTGTAGACGACGGCGCATCTTCCCCTCTACACGCTATGTCACTGTCAAGTTCTTGCTGTCATTCAGTGCTAAGCTGTAGACGCGACAACATGCCCGCCTTCATTGACGCTCCCGCCAAGTGTGAGTTGCGAAGTGTTATCCGTTTCTTGCAAGCAGAAGGGAATACTGCAGCAGAAATCCATCAAAGACTGAGCCGAGTATATGGAGTAAACTTTGTGAGTGATGGTGTTGTTTGTGAATGCTGTAGAAAGTTTAAAGATGATCGAAGTGATGTGCATGATGAAGGGGGCCTAGGACGCAAGTTTCTCGTCACGGACGACATTGTTCAAAGAGTTGACGAAGGGGTTAAAGAGAACCGTAGGTTTACAATAACTGAAATGTCAAAGAAATTTGCAGAAACGTCAAGATCTGCCCTATACAATATTGTTACTGAGCAGTTACATTACAAAAAAAATTGTGCTCGATGGGTACCCAAAATGTTGTCTGACGAACAGAAAAAACACCGAATGGCATCGGCTTTGCCGTTTCTCGGCCGATACAAGGCTAATGGTGAAGATTTTTTTAAATCCATTGTGATAGGTGACGAGACATGGATTAGGTATGACACATCAGAAACCAAGCAACAGTCTCAACAGTGGATGCACACAAATTCACCAAACAAACCCAAAAAATTTAAACAAACTTTCAACAACCGCAAGAATATGGCTACTGTTTTCTGGGATCAAAAAGGTGTACTGCTTGTGGAGTTTATGATGCCAGGGACCACAATTACTGCTACATGTTATTGTGAAACTTTGAATAGACTTTGGAGAGCCATCCAAAACAAACTACGTGGGATGCTGTGTTCTGGTGTTGTGCTCATCCATGACAATGCCCGTCCCCACAGTGCTAGGGTAACGCAGCAGCTGCTGGAACAATTTCACTGGGATGTTTTTGATCACCCGCCGTTTAGTCCCGACTTAGCGCCGAGTGACTTTCACCTCTTCCCTGAAATAAAGAAGTGGCTTGGAGGGCAGCGGTTCCAACTGATTTGGAACTCAAGGACGCCGTTACTGAGCATCTATGGTCGTTGGCGGCGCCTTTTTATGAAGAGGATATTGGAAACCTAGTCCGTAGATACGATAAGTGCCTCAATCTTAATGGCGATTATGTAGAAAAGTAACCTTAAGTGTACTTAACTTCTGTAAATAAAATGGTTTCTTAAGATTCATTAGTCTTTTTTTATAGCCTATCGGAGGTTGAAAAAAAACGGCCCTCGTATATTTGAATAAATATCATAATGAAAAAAAAAATTCTTATTTTGTGTAAAGGTGTAAAATTCAATTTGGTCTGAGGTTTTTACATTTTGATAGACATAATCTGATGTTATACTTAAAATACAAATCATAGTTTCAACATATTTAAATAAACAGATTAAATAAAACAGCGACTAATGCAGGGTATGTAATTTACGGCGTACGTTTCCAATTTAAATTTGTTGTGCGACCACAGAAGAGTCAGTTAAAAAGTTTTCCAAGTGTACAAGAAACAAACCCATACACGAATACACATAAGAATAATAATGAAGTAAGAACGTACTATACTACACGTATCAAATTTGTTTTTTTCTAAACGTGCACGTATATCATGCTTAGATAGCTTTAGTACGAAAATAAAGGTTGAGGAGTTAAAAATCATCTTATATAAATTGCCTTAAACTTTAGATTTTGCTTGTATAGTTTCACTTGATTTAAAGAAATAAACAGGCAAAGTTTCTAAACAAATTTGTTAAGTGAGTTTTAAAACATTTTTTGTTAATAATTTAAAAAATGTACTATTGCGAACGCTTTTTGTCCGATCTATAACAGAATATTATTAGATAACTTATGTACTGAAGCGATTTGTTTGGACAGTATGGAAGTCATCTTTCAATAGAATAAAGAATGTAAAGGGACATTAGTGTCTTTTTTTCCGTAAAATTTAATTATTTCTTACAGTAAACCCCATACAAGGGCATATAACATTGTTACTAAAAGTGTACCACTTTTGAAAATAAAATTTAGGGATGCATTATGTGTTCCAGGTTGTACTTATTTTGAGAGGAGCTGGTACAAAATTAATTGATATAAGTAGCGATTAATGATGTTTAAAGCTTAGGTTCCCCTTTTTTTAGTTAATGTGAAAGGCGATCAAGTGCAAACTAACATTATTTGTTCATAACATAGAAAGTAATTAAACTGATTATGTGTAGTTATTTATAAGATATGTCAATCTGCAAAAATTAGACACACAGCACTTACGTTTCATTTGTGCAGTGTAAGGGTGGTGAATACATAAACTACCATATTGAAAAATATGAATAAATGGGGAAATGATCACTAACAATGTACTACTATATTTTGAATTTGTACCACTACACAGGCCGTTACTTCAGGAGCATCCCTTTGGGTTGATTTTGTGAAAGTATAGAACGGGAAAACACTGTAGAAATCCCAAAATTTGCTTACTGTTATTTTAAATTTCAGTAAGATTAAATAATATATACCAGGTATTAAAAGTACAGTCCTTAATCATGTAGCCTCAAGCACTGAAGGAATTAAAAGGCAGAGTGCCTTTTAATTCCTGTGTTATTTACGCTATATCTTGCACCAAAGGAATTAAAGTATAGGAATTCATACTAATACAAATGATGACATTTAACATTATGGTTATTTCTATTTTTGTGTCAGAGATGGCGTTGCGATTGTGCAAAAGAAAAGGACATTATAGTACAAGGCAATTTACTTAATGTCAATCCACATTAGTAACACCTGACAGATCTTCCAACTTCAGTTGTTTCTACTCTTATTTTGATATTATTTCAATAGATATTAATAATAATGTGTTTATAATGTTTTTTTTTTATTTTTCGATTTTCTATTTCTCGAGCGTGCGAAAAAATGCAAGTTTTTAAATTTAATCAAAAATTTAAAAAATGCCGTTGTTTCGCGTTTCTCCAAAATCTGTGATTTTTTAAAATTATTTATTTATTCATAATAATAATAAGAGGATTTATGGCCTTACATACTTAACAGAAGGTTTACTGAAATTTTTGTATAAACATAATATATGTTTAATATAATGAATTTTAAATCAGACGTATTTTGATTAAATTTATTTTCTTAAAGTTCATGCAAATGGTGACTAAAGAAACATTCCATCACGTGTTCGTGGTAATCAATATTAAAAATAACGTACATTTTCGTTAGTAACGTCTCGTTTCTGAATAAAAGCTGAGTGAACTAGCATTAACATGGTAATATAAAAACAGGAACCATATCAAGTATTAAGCTTTTTAGTAGATATTTTCGAAGAGGTTATAGTGGGTAAAAGGTGTGCCTTAAATGTTTAAGCATTGAAGTTATGACCCTTAGTGCCACCGCTACACATTTCCAGGACCACGCCATCATTACGTAACTTATATAATATCGTGTAGATTCACAAATATTACTGATTTGTGCAATATTTTCGAAGATTATAAAAAAATGGAAACATTCAACACATTTTAATGTATTTCAGAATTTATAAAAACATTGTAATCCATATTTTAAATATTACTGCTTGGAACGTACTCCAGTAAATTATTGGAATTTAAACTTGCAGATGAACTTTTTTTGTAATTACGTCATAACAATAAACGTGATTTTCAAATAGAATTCGCAGGATAGTCTGTATCAAACTGTTTTTTTTTTAATTTGCACAATTTTAAATGGGATTAAGTCAGAGAATTTATTGCCATCAAAATTGTGGAGCACAGAAATCAATAAGCATTAAATTCATTTAAATAACGTGTGTGAATTATGTACATGAATGAAAATTTGACGAAATGTTCAATTTTTGCTTTTAATATTTTAAATTTTTTGATGTTTATGGCTATTGAATATAATATAATATAGTGAATATAAAAATATAATTGGATCATTTAAGAAATCCCATGTAGATATCGACAAAACAAGCATAGTCAGAGTCACTCTAGTGAAAACTCAGCTACGTATAATTACTTACTGTAGGCATTAGTTGATCTGTACTGCGAACTCGGGTCACCTTGTTCTTATACAGAATTTTCTTTACAAGTCGTTCCATAGGTTGGTTCCATTTCATGAAACTGACATATAAAATATAAAAAAGGAATAATACGAGTGCTTCATACCACTCAATACTATTGTCTCTAAAGAAAATAATAAGCGTAATAAGACTAAGAGAATAAAAGAAACAGTCTCTGAACAAGGGCCACCAGGTCAGATTGAGTACAGTTTTTGAAAAAATTGCGCACATACCGATAACAAATAGAATATTAAATACGGCTGACCCTACGATAGTTCCGATACCCACGTCATCAAACGATACAAACACTCCGATTACGCTAGTAAAAAGTTCAGGAGCAGATCCACCAGCAGCCATGAAGGTTGCTCCCGCCACATCGTCTTGAATTTCCAGCTTCTCGATGATGACATCCAGAGCAGGTACGAAAAATTCATCGCACACAATCGCCAACGCAACAAACATATAAACCAATCCCAAAATATGTAAAACGATAGCTCCTTGGCGAAGTTGTTCCTCTGTAAATAATTCAGCAGGAAATAGAGGATCCTCTTTATGTGTAGTGTTGGTATTATTCCTTGTAAAATTGTCATGATGGATATCATAATCAACGGGCCGGTGCGCAGCACAGCCAAGCGATAGCGCTAGTAGCGCGCACAGGAGCGCAACGCGGTGGGTCATAGCTTTAAACGGTGGGTCATTGCCGCAGCGAGGCCGGGCGCGGACTGCTCAACATCGCTCGATACGAAATCGAGCCGCGCAGTCTGCGCTAGTGCACCACCCTGTCGTGCGCTATCAACCCTCTATGGTTTACAACTACAAGATACCCGTCTTTTAACAATAACATACTAACAACTAACATTACCTAATTAACGCTATCGCATAAATAATTGAAGTTTCTACCTAATTTACCATTTCATTTTGACAAAATTACGTTTTATTTCTAACTGTAATTGTCTAATAGAAGGCTGACCTAGATCAAAATCCTCAATAAGAAAACTACTTCAGGTAAATAAATTCTTATACCTTTTGGTGTTTTAGGGGAGAACAAATGTAACCCTTGCACTGTAATATCATGCATTAAATTTCTTACAGAAAATAAATTTACTGAAGGAAAGGTTTAATCGGTTTGCAAATATTACAGACTTAGCCAATTCTGCAGGAAGCTTACAGCATAATGAAGTCGTATTGATCAAGCTCAAAAAGAAATTATAAAAAAAATTAATGCAAAACTTGCATAAACTTGTCGATAATTGTTAGTACTAGGTAGTTAATATATTCTTTATGTTATTGGTAAAAAACATTTCTAAAGCTCTAGATTGTCATGTTATACGGTTTTTTATAATAGTAATTAACTTTAAGTAAGCCCAGTGGTAGTGTTTACTATGAATAATGTATTTATTGATTGAAAAAATACATACGCGTGTAACGACGCATCAGATAATACTTATTGATATGTAAATAAGAGTGCTATTACAAAACGTAAGTGTTCAAATTCTTCATTAAATTTACACTCGCACCCAAGGAAATTTCAAATTCAGTATAGGTTGTTGCAATTACTAGAACACCCTGTTCCCGTGAAGATTGAAGGTTTTGTGGTTTTGCAGAGCAACTCTGGTTCTCAGTTTTCGTTCTAACAAGAACGTCACGAGATTCACTTACTTTGGTAATTATAATTAATATAATATTATTTGTTTATGACTAGAACCCTTCTTAGGTTGTCATGAATATTAATTAATACTTTAGGTATCTAATACTACGTACACGCAACAAAGTATACGTCTACTTGGAGCCAGTATATAATTTAAAATAGTTTTTATACTATGCACTTTCCTTCATCGCTCTCATTCTTGGAGGGAGGTAAACGCTGCCCGTAACTCATACGCTCGTGTCTTTTCATAAATAACTCTATCTTAAATGATTTTTTTCTATATTAATAATGCACCTATACACAAAGATGTAACATATATCAAACACATTCAAAATAGTGAACTAGTTCGGTTAAGTTCCAGAAACAAATCAAACCACACTTTTTTTTCCGAACTTAATTCCACTCATGGATTTTTATTAATTACATAATTTGTAATATGTAATGTGTTTAATTAGAACCTTTTTGGCTTGTGGGGCTGGCAACCCGCAGGCGACTTGTTTCTGATTGGTCCTCACCCCACTTCTAAGTCACCCCCAGATTGCATCTGATTGGTCGTCTCAAGGCCATAACTTGCTTCTGGTCAATTGTTAGCACTATTTTGGGTTTCGTTTCTTCCAGCAAGTGGGGCTACATTGCGACCCCATCTGTAACAAGTGGAGCTCCGACGAGATCCCTTTTCCCAGCAGTTGGGACTTTGTCGTGGACCCCATTTCTAACTGCTTTCTATGTACCACTTTGCTTTCCGTCACCTTTATGTCGTGTTTTTTGCCTTTCCATCTTGTTTTCGTGAGCTTCTTTTGTTTTTCGCCATCTTGTTTCCGAGTACCTTTTTAGTTTAAGATGCTTGTGGGTGAAATCAACATTGCATCTTGAATCTTGTTTTTACATATAGGGTTCTTTTGACAGAAGATGCCTTCAACGTCCTAAAATAAGGCTTTTTTGATTAAATAAAATACAGCTTACAAAACTGATAAACCAATAAAAGTGATTCGAGGTGTCAAGGTTTTGGTGAGGGTTGCTAAAAATTACTGCTAACAGTTGATGAGTCACCTGACTCGTTTCAAACTGACCAGGATTCTATCTCACTTATGCAAGCTTTTCTTCGAAAAAAAATGGAAAGCGAAACATAATTTCCGTTATAAAGCATGGTTACATCTTCAATCAATTTGTTTGGTATAGGAATGTAATCCAACACGTGAATTAAAAACCCTAAAGTACTAAAACATTTCTTTATCCTATTACAGTAAAATTGTAGAACGACAAGCATTATAGAACAACAGAATTATTTGATTATTTACAGCTAACCACTTATTTACAAAACTAGTTATCCATAAATTATTCAATCTAATACACAAAAACATTAGCGTATAGAACCCACACACATCCAAATAGTACTCTTGTAGCGTAGTCTGGTTGTAACGGAACCATTTAGTATTTTCCTTAAGAAGTGTAAATGTTCTCCTAGTGGAGGTTACCAGTAGAAGGGAGGCACTTGACGCCTCCATTTGACTTTGGTGACGTAATTTGACCACGGGTGTGACCTTGGGAATTTCCGATACCGTAATTTGACCTTGAGGGTTGACCTCGAGCCTGGCCTTAGAGTTAACCATGGAGGTTGACTTTGACGACCACGCGATGGGTATGGATTGACCTTGAGTTTGACCTTGGGGCCTGGCATTGGAGTTGGTTTTGGGCTCGCTATGGTCAGAACCAGAATCTGTTCAGAGGGGTCCTAATACTAACCTGTAAGATCTCTCTCTCTTTCCTCCCCCCTCTTTTTCTCAAGCGCACTCCTCACTATTTCCCTCCCTTCTACCCCCTCTCTCTATCTCTATCTCTATCTCTGTCTCTGTCTCTGTCTCTGTCTCTGTCTCTGTCTCTGTCTCTGTCTCTGTCTCTGTCTTGTCTCTGTCTCTGTCTCTTCTTGTCTCTGTCTCTTTGTCTCTGTCTCTGTCTCTGTCTCTGTCTTGTCTCTGTCTCTGTCTCTGTCTCTTCTTGTCTCTGTCTTGTCTCTTCTCTGTCTCTGTCTCTGTCTCTTTGGTCTCTGTCTCTGTCTCTGTCTCTGTCTCTGTCCTGCTTGTCTCTTCTCTGTCTGTCTCTGTCTCTGTCTCTGTCTCTGTCTCTGTCTCTGTCTCTGTCTCTGTCTCTGTCTCTCGTCTCTGTCTCTGTCTCTGTCTCTGTCTCTGCTGTCTCTGTCTCTGTCTGCTTGTCTCTGTCTCTGTCTGTCTCTGTCTCTGTCTCTGTCTCTGTCTCTGTCTCTGTCTCGTCTCTGTCTCTGTCTCTGTCTCTGTTCTGTCTCTATCTCTGTCTCTGATCTCTTCTCTATCTCTGTCTCTTCTCTGTCTCTGTCTCTGTCTCTGTCTCTGTCTCTATCTCTATCTCTTCTCTATCTCTCTCTATCTCTGTTCTCTTCTCTTCTCTATCTCTATCTCTATCTCTTCTCTATCTGTATCTCTTCTCTATCTCTATCTCTATCTCTTCTCTATCTCTGTCTCTGTCTCTGTCTCTATCTCATCTCTCTCTATCTCTATCTCTGTCTCTATCTCTATCTCTTCTCTATCTCTATCTCTATCTCTATCTCTATCTCTGTCTCATCTCTATCTCTATCTCTATCTCTGTCTCTGTCTCTATCTCTATCTCTATCTCTATCTCATCTCTATCTCTATCTCTATCTCTATCTCTATCTCTATCTCTATCTCTATCTCTGTCTCTTCTCTATCTCTATCTCTATCTCTATCTCTATCTCTATCTCTATCTCTATCTCTATCTCTATCTCTATCTCTATCTCTATCTCTATCTATCTCTATCTCTATCTCTGTCTCTATCTCTTATCTCTATCTCTATCTCTATCTCTATCCCTCTATCTCTATCTCTATCTCTTCTATCTCTATCTCTATCTCTATCTCTATCTCTGTCTCTTCTCTATCTCTATCTATCTCTATCTCTATCTCTATCTCTATCTCTATCTCTATCTCTTCTCTATCTCTATCTCTATCTCTATCTCTATCTCTATCTCTTCTCTATCTCTATCTCTCTATCTCTATCTCTATCTCTATCTCTATCTCTATCTCTTCTCTATCTCTATCTCTATCTCTATCTCTATCTCTATATCTCTATCTCTCTCTCTATCTCTATCTCTATCTCTATCTATCTCTCTCTATCTCTATCTCTATCTCTATCTCTATCTCTATCTCTATCTCTATCTCTATCTCTATCTCTATCTCTATCTCTATCTCTTACTCTATCTCTATCTCTATCTCTATCTCTATCTCTATCTCTATCTCTATCTCTATCTCTATCTCTATCTCTATCTCTATCTCTATCTCTTCTCTATCTCTATCTCTATCTCATCTCTATCTCTATCTCTCTCTTCTCATCTCGATCTCTCTCTGTCTCTCGTCTCCATCTCCTTTCTCTCACTCTCTTCTCATCTCTCTCATCCACCCATCTCTCATTCCATCTCCATCCATCATCTCATCTCCTCTCTCTCCATCTCTTCTCATCCCATCTCCATCTCCATCTCCATCTCCATCTCATCTCTCTCATCTCATCTCCATCTCCATCTCATCTCTCATCTCATCTCATCTCCATCTCCATCTCCATCTCCACTCTCTCATCTCCATTCTCTCATCTCCATCTCCATCTCCATCTCCATCTCCATCTCCATCTCCATCTCCATCTCCATCTCCATCTCCATCTCATCTCCATCTCCATCTCCATCTCCATCTCCATCTCCATCATCTCATCTCCATCTCCATCTCCATCTCCATCTCCATCTCCATCTCCATCTCCATCTCCATCTCCATCTCCATCTCCATCTCCATCTCCATCTCCATCTCCATCTCCATCTCCATCTCTCCATCTCCATCTCCATCTCCTCTCCATCTCCATCTCCATCTCCCTCCATCTCCTCCCATCTCCATCTCCCATCTCCATCTCCATCTCCATCTCCATCTCCATCTCCATCTCCATCTCCATCTCCATCTCCATCTCCATCTCCATCTCCATCTCCATCTCCCTCATCCCTCCCATCCTCCCCATCTCCATCTCCATCTCATCTCCATCTCCATCTCCATCTCCATCTCCATCTCCTCTCCATCTCCATCTCCCTTCTCCACTCCATCTCCATCTCCATCTCCATCTCATCTCCATCTCCATCTCCCATCTCCATCTCCATCTCCCTCTCCATCTCCATCCTCCCATCTCCATCTCCATCTCCCTCTCCCATCTCACTCCATCTCCATCTCCATCTCCATCTCCATCTCCATCTCCATCTCCATCTCCTCTCCATCTCCATCTCCATCTCCTCCCATCTCCATCTCCTCTCCATCTCCTCTCCCTCTCCTCTCCATCTCCTCTCTCCATCTCCATCCCTTCCTCTCATCCCATCTCCTCCCTCCCTCTCCTCTCCCTCCTCCCCATCTCCACTCCCTCCTTCCTCTCCATCCCTCCCTCTCCTCTCCTCTCCCTCCCTCTCCCTCTCCATCTCCTCTCCTCTCCTCTCCTCTCCTCTCATCTCCTCTCGTTCCCTCCCCTTCCTCCCTCCCCTCTTCTCCTCCCCTCCCCTCCCCCTCCCCTCCTCTCCCCTCCCTCTCCCTTCCTCCCTCTCCCTTCCTTCCCTTCCTCCTCTCCTGTCCTTCCCTCCCTTCTTCCTTCCTGTCCCTCTTTCCCCCTTCCCTTCCTTCCCTTCTCCCTTCCCTTCCTTCCTTCCTTCCCTTCCCTTCCCTTCCTCTTCCCTTCCCTCCTTCCCTTCCCTTCCCTCTCCCTGTCCCTTCCCTTCCCTGTCCCTTTCCCCTCTCCCTCCCTTCTATCCCTCTTCCTCTCCCTTCTCCCTCTCCCCTCCCCCTCCCTCCTCCCTCCCTTCTCCCTTCTCCCCTTCCCTCTCCCTCTCCCTCCTCCCTCCTCCCCTCCCTCCTCCCTCCCCTCCCTCCCTCCTCCCTCCCTCTCCCCTCTCCCTCTCCTCTCCCTCTCCCTCTCCCTCTCCCTCTCCTCTCCCTCTCCCTCCCCTCTCCTCTCCCTCTCCCCTCTCCCTCTCCCTCTCCTCTCCCTCCTCCTCTCCCTCTCCCTCTCCCTCCCCTCTCCCTCTCCCCTCTCCTCTCCCTCTCCCTCTCCCTCTCCCTCTCCCTCTCCCTTCTCCCTCTCCTCTCCTCTCCCTCCCTCCCTCTCCCTCTCCCTCTCCTCCCTCTCCCCTCTCCCCTCTCCTCCCTCTCCCTCTCCTCTCTCCCTCTCCCTCCCTCTCCTCCTCTCCTCTCCCTCTCCCTCCTCTCCCTCTCCCTCTCCCTCTCCTCTCCCTCTCCCCTCTCCTCTCCCTCTCTCCCTCTCCCTCTTCCCTCTCCCTCTCCCCTTCTCCCTCTTTCCCTCTCTCCTCTCCCTCTCCTCTCCCTCTCCCTCTCCCTCTCCTCTCTCCCTCTCCCTCTCCCTCTCCCTCTCCCTCTCCCTCTCCCTCTCCTCTCCCTTTCTCCCTCTCCCTCTCCCTCTCCTCTCCCTCTCCCTCTTCCCTCTCTCCCTCTCCCTCTTCTTTCCTCTCCTCTTTCCTCTCCTCTCCCTCTTTCTCCCTCCCTCTCCCTCCCTTTTTTTTTCACATGTTGTTACACTAAGCTTCTGATCTAGAGTTTTCTCTTTTAACAGGTGAAATCCACGACCTCATACTGATGTTTGTGGATCTTATTCACGTTATCGAATTCGGCGCACACCAAACAATTAACGATTTCTGCTGATGCTTCTTGAAATCTGACTTCTAGGCGCAGGGACCGTTTCTAACTAAATTCTGGTGCGTGCTATCGTTTGCAGACAAGTTATTTGTTAGTTCGAAAGCATTAAGCAGTATCCGTTGGGGTAAGTGTTTCTCGATGTATCGTTACCTTCATTCAAAAAATGAATACCCATACCGAAGAATAAGGTGCGATACGCCATTTCCTATAAACCATTAGCTGGTTTTAAGGCCTTCGATGGAATTTGCTGACCATCAATATATAACGACATGTGTTAATATTGCTGTGATGAAAACTGAATGGAATTGAGGCGTAATCAGCGTTGAAGGCTTTATTTGTTACAAACCTTACGACGCTTCGTTTAGATAACTCGTCCAGAAAGACATTGTCCAATAATTTTCGCTGTATGGATTGACGCCGGTCCATGTAACAGGGTATTTTGCTGCAGTTGTTTCTAAGGCCTTAGCTTGTGCAAGTAAAATGGTGGGATTGATTCGGATATGTCTCACCAGTAAACTAGCACCCATAATTCGCGTCTTGTAAGTTGAACCGTGCGCCGCCATTAGACTAAAGGTTTTTTTTTCGTATCTCAATATATTCATCTGCCCGGCTGTACCATTGTGCCATAAGCTCAACCTATATGTGAACTCTTGGCCTGCTTTCCATAATTTAGCAACGTTTCGATATATGAGCGGTGGCGTAGGTGTTGTTTGGTTTTGACCCCATATAACGTGTTTGTTCGTTATAAAAAAAATTAAATACAATAATAGCAATAATTCTAAATAAATTCTGGTAATATTTCAGGTTCTCTTAAAATTTGCATATAAGAGAGCATGCAAGTCTTGATTGAGGATGAAAACTTTCTACAGCGTGTGGTCTTTAGTGATGAAGCAACGTTCCACTTATGTGGTAAAGTAAACAGATATAATGTAAGAATATGGGGCTCAGAGAACCCACACGCTTACATTGAGCACGTGCGCGATTCTCCTAAAGTTAATGTGTTTTGTGCTATTGCTTACAATAAAGTGTACGGGCCTTTCTTCTTTATTGAACAAACAATAAATGGAATGGTTTTCTTGGACATGATGACGGAATGGCTTATACCACAATTAGAGCAAGATTCCCCAGATTTCATTCTGCAATTGGATGGCGCACCTCCACATTACCACTTGGGTGTTAGGGCTGAACTTAACAATCTGCTGCCTGAGGGATGGATCGGGCGCGTTGGTCCAAATGCACTCATCACCCCCTGTGATTTTTTCTTGTGGGGATACATCAAGGATAAAGTGTATACACCACCATTACCACAGAGCATACTTCATGTCCAGCGACGGATTGCCAATGCCATCCAAACAATCAATCAAGAAACTCTGGACAACGTATGGCGAGAGCTTGACTACAGGCTTGACATCTGTCGTGTCACAAGGGGCTCCCATATTGAACATTTGTAATTCTGAATACCTGTTATGAAACTTTTTGAGTTTTCCTTCAAACGTAACTATTTTTTATATTTGTAAAACGAATAAAACTCGATTTATGTATGCTTGAAATCATGAACATCATTTGTAATAACCTTAAACTTAAACTTAAACTTAACCTTCACGCCATTCCCTTGCGGGGTAGGCAAAACAATACCTGCCTCTTATTTATTTTTCATTCACAATCTTTCTCCATGCTTTCCTATCTCCGCATACCTCCCTAGCTTCCGCAAGATTCATACATAGTCTCTGACATGCCCTTTTGTTTTTAAAACTCCTTATCTTTTTTTCCTTTATCATAGATTCTACTACAATCAGCCAAGTTTTACGCGGCCTACCAGGCCCGGCCTTTCCCCTAACCTCGCCCACATATATTTGTTTCGTTAATCTTGCGTTGTTCATTCTCTCAATGTGACCAAACCAACGTAATGTACAACTTTTATATCTATCCATCATCGTCTTTTCCTCACCACACTCCTTCATTATGCATTCATTTTTTATCTTGTCCCTTCCCGTTTTACCACATGCGCTTCTCAGAAATCTCATACCCACTGCATTTATTTTTCTTTCGTGCTTTTTTTGACATACCCATGTCTCACTTCTATACAGTACTGACGGGACGAATGCGCCATTATAGATTGCTCGTTTCGCAGCTAGACTCATGCTTTCATTTTTCATTATCGTCCACATACTTTCAATCACTTTCCTTCCAGCATTGACCCTTCGTCCAATCTCGCTCTCAATTGTACCATCTGAAGTAAACATTCTACCGAGATATACCAGCTCGTCCACTTGCTCCACCCTGTATTATAAAATTTAAACACCTAACAACCATCTTCTGATTTAAGTAAACCTCCACTTGTGAGAAAAGCGAATGCATCCAATTGTTTACCAGTGCTACAACATCCGCATAAGTAGGTGCTATATCGTGTTGCTTTAGAACTTTAGCAGTGACGTACAACATGGTCTGACTTAAATCAATGTAATCATTTCCATTTCCGGGCACTACAAACTCTACTGAGGAGTCATCACTAAGAGCTGATAAGGGCTAGTAAAATATTCATTCACAACTCTCTATACTTGTCTGCGTCGACCGTAAAGCGAACAAATCCAATTCGGACTTGACGCATTCATATGATTGGGCATGTAGAAAAACCATTGTTATTATTATGTTGAAAATATATCGTCGTAAGCAGGTCTCTTCTTCTTAGCAACAGCTCTCGGTAGAGACTGGTTATTGTAAGACAGACGTACTGTTTTATAGCCCGAACCCTCCATCATTTTATCGATTTTCTCATCGGATTTACGCTTAAGATTTCTACCTGCCTCGTGAAATCTTTCTTGAAACGATTCCTTAACAGGTCGATCCTCCATGACATCACCAAGAATAGTATCACCCGTTCTGAGTGCTTCTTTTCCAATAGCCTTTGCACCAGACCTAAATAACGGTATTATACTTCTAAATATACCGCCTAACCTGCTTCCGATACCATGCACCATGCCCACGTTGATAAGGTGTGCCTCTGTAGATGGAGCCGATACCGTTACCGGCCTGATTCATGTAATATTGCTAATAAGGACAAACCATTATTTCACTTTCTTAAAGTGTAGCTTCAGACACAACGTCCCAAACTCGAATGGCATTCCTGCACCCGTATCTGTTGTTACATGAACCTCGATGTTTTCAAATCCCCGTGGCATCACTGGTATGTAGTGTGCAGGCGAAAAGATCACATCTTTATGGCTCCCGTAAGCATAGTTTTATGAAGTAATATTTATTATGCGCATAAGCGGAGGTAAAGCATCACCCACAATTTGCGGTTCAACGATGTCGCAATAAACAAACATCTGAGTTCGTAATCCCATCCATGTACTAGCGGGGTGCGATGGTATTGGCTCCATAGCTATGTTTTTGATACGGCCGATAACCCAGCTGTGAGGCTAGACTCTGTGAGAATCCGAATAGCGAGAGGGAGGTTTTTAATTTCCTGGTGACGCGCTTAGTTAGATTATGGTATTCGATAGTTAACGATTTACTTACTAGCTCGTGGTTATTTAGCTCCTTGTCAATTTCTTCTATGTTGGCATAATTCCCCGAAGCGTCATATTGTTAGGAAAATACGTCATAGAACTATTACTCAATAAGGTAAGATAAAACTCCGTTTTTATATATCTCCCAGCTGCGAAGCTAACACAAAACTATTAAATTTGTCACTGTATCCACGTCACTTGACCAGGTATTGCTTATGTCGTGCGTAGCCCTTCTCTGCTAAAACCTAGTCGACATTGAATTGGGTGTCTTTATCAACCGTAACAACTTGCAATTCCTCCTCGTAAAAGGTACAGGATCGTTATTAATATCGCTTATGCGGTAAACTGGTGGTTTTCTTTTTGTCACTACAGTAATTGTAAAAACTTCCTCACTCCAATTCGTTTCATATCCCTTCTCAAAGGTGTACTTAGTTCTGGCGATTCTGACATGTTCACCGACATTAAGATGACGTGCTGTGCCTACGCCTTTCGCGTAAAGGTTCCAAAATGTTTTCATCGTTCACAGCCGCAGAGGCCATCTCTATACTTGAATCAGGGCTATTGTTGTAAGCAGTCACAAGTTTTCGGAGCACATCAATATACCTATAGGAATTTTTGTAAGTAAAATAACGCCACATCTTTGTTTTCAATGTTTTATTAAAATCTTTCAATTACAGATGCTTTTAGATCAGGGTTATTTGTTAAATAGAAATTGATATTTTGTTTCTTGAAAAAGATTTTTACACTGCCCGCCACAAATTCTTTGCCTTTATCCATCTGCAGATTTGCCGGTGTATTATCGCGTTCCTTAAAAATATCGGTGAATGCTTCAATTACAGATACGGCTGTCTTCGTTTTAAGAGCTCTCGCCCAAGCCCTCTTGCTAAACGCATGAATAACCGTTAGTATGTAATTGTAGCCACAAATTGTGTTTACTTAAAGTTCACATATCACAAAGATCCGCTTGCCGCAGCTCGGAAATGTTGCTCATAATATATCTATTGCGTGGAAACTTTTTTCTGACTGGTTTATACACCGTATAAGCTTCCTGAGCCTGCAGCCAATTTTTCACTTCAACATATCTATCTTTTACAGTGCTAGATAAAGCTGTTATACCCGAAAATCGTTCGGGATGCGAGGGATCATAGTATAGAGCATCCATGTTATATTCGCCACATATCCCAATCTAGTGAGTCTTCTTATTCTAGAGGATCTTCTCGGCGTAAGGGTCCGTTCAACGTTAGGTGGTACAGCAGCAGCATCGTGTCTTTTCGTGTATTTCCGAGAAACTCGTGGTACATTTATTTCTTTAATGTACGCCGCAAACTGCCGCCAACCGTATGGGTTTGTAGTTTTTTGTTGTCTTAACGTTTAGTGAACCAGATCGATAAGGTTAGAATGAGGGATGATCTCGTATTTTGTTGTAACAGGTCCCCTTTTATCCCAAAATACATCACCGCCCGTATTCAGTATACGCAAGAAAGCCTCTCACCTTTCTTCCTATATGAAGACGGTGGTTTGATACTATTACGTCGTCTGTCAGGCCTTTGCCTTTCGGTATATCTCTAATATCATCATCATCGCCGCTGATTGTTACGCTAGCGGGTTGCCGTAAATGATTGAAAAGTGTAGATATCTTTGAAGAACTTGATTGTACTGTTGCCATTTGTCATTCACCAGCTGCGTTAAAATGTTGTTTTGTGTGGTATCTGGCGCCTACAGACTCAGAATTCCACCAAGTAATGGTCCGAACAGGAGTGGTAGAAATGCACCGCCCTTCTGTACTGTACTGTTTCTTCCTTTTTATAGATTCGCATCTCTGTGCCAGTTGTCTTAAAGTGTGCCTATGTTGAGAGAGTCGCTGCTTCTGATCTGCTGACGGAGGTACACATTTTAAAATGTTATGTGCACACTCGCAAATGCATTCCACTTGCCTAGTGCCTACATTTCAATAAACCGTCACCTTGACTTTTACTTAATCTGGCTAATGCGCGCAATATATCGGTGTTTTCGATTAAAGCGTCAACCATCATATATGATGTAATCTTTATGATTGTGAGGCTTAAACCCTTTTTTCGCTATATACTTGGGAAATACCTTGACGCCCGAATATGTTCGTTCTATAGCGTAGCACATCCGGTGTATTATGTTTTAAATCGAACAATAAATATCCGTGCGGGTTTGAAGTGGTATCCTGGTACGCAGCCGCTAAAGGTTTTGGGTTGTCAGGTAAAAACTGTCTTGCTAAATGCTGTATCTGCACCCTGTCACGTGAGTTCTTAAACAAGATTATGTAATGAGCGTTGAGGGAGATATGTCGCTGTCCACGTCCTTGGTGAAAAGCACGTTTAGGTTTCTATGATGACAACCCTTTTTAAAAATATCAACCACCGAATCATTAGTTTCGCACATTAGATCGTCAATGATCATTAAGACCGGTTTTTCAGGGTCAAACTGCTCCATATCAGGTAAACCCTTCTGAAATATTACTGAGAGATGTGGAATAACGGTTGCCACTCGCTGTAAAACCAGATGCATCGCAGACAGTTTCGATATTTTTTAGAAAACCAACGGTACAATACGATTTCCCACAACCCGATGGCCCCGCTACTATTGCTGAAAAGGGATGCCTAAACTGACCCTCCATGTCGAATTGTGCAACGATAATAAAGGGTACTCTGTCATCGTCCCGCCTTAAATACTAGATGAAAAAATCTACGATCAACGGTATGTTCTACTTTATCGTGCTTCCCTTTAATATCAAAAACGAGATCTGCTTTCTAGCATGTAAACATCGAAAATTGACAATTTAGGTCGCTTTATTTACCTTTTTAATATCAAAATGATCCTATTGTTTTCTTTTTAGATATTTACTAAAAACCAACACATGTTTTAAAACCGTGCATTAACAATAATAGTTATAAATTTGATGTATATCTAGTGATAATTCTCAATTAGGTACTTAATTACCCGTTTAATTTTAAAGTATTTTTTGTGTATGTACTGTTGAATGCTGATTTTTATAATCTCAAACAGGAATTTTGTGTGTACGCAATAGAACAAATTGTAGAAGGTTGACTTTACACGATCAAGGAAAAATAATTTTTTAAAGTACCTGTAGGTAAATAAAGATTCATACAAGCAAGCAAGCAAGGTCGCACTAACAATCCTACAGTGAATGCGAAAGGATGGTTAGATGGGAGATTACAATAAGGGTGAGCGAGGTAATTAGGTTTTGGCTATTCGGATCAAAGTTTAGTTATGTTTGTTACTGTTTAGGTATTTAGGTAGTTGAACATTTTAAATAACGACTTAGGACGACTCTTGTTTATAAATCTAAAGCCGTTTATGTGAGAGGTTATTTCCCTTAAGGCAGTACCTGCATGTAAAATAATATAGTGGTCTGACTCTGAGTTTGGTTATATTTGTTTGTTTGTTATTGTGTAGGAATTTTTTACTCGTTTAAATGTAAAACATATTTTTATCATTGTATGACATTGGTGGTGTTACACGCTAATCTGAAGTCGTTTTTTGAAGAAGACTGATTTTTTTGCACGTTGTAAGTTCTGTTATTTTTTTTAATTGAGAACTAGTTTTTCATGATGTAAGTTAAATCAATAAATTTGGTATTTTTGAATTGTGGTTGGTTTTAGCAAGCTGTAAGTTTTTGATTTCTTTTTTAATTTGTTAATCGATGGATAACCAATCTCGTCCAGTTTGGTATTGGTTTGTTGAAAAATCTTAGAAACTATTGTTTTTTACTACCCTTAGCGTGAATTTTGTAGAAGGGCCGAAATGCTCTTATCAGCTCTGTATCGAAATGGGTGTAGGATACATGTCTCCCTGAGCGCCATTTCAATCCATGATACTTATTCTCTAAGTATCTTATTTGCCTTGACATGGATTTTGATATAAGATAATCGCAAAGGGGTTTATCAATAAAAGCAATAAATCAACACATTCTGCACCCTCTGCTGTTTCATTCGGTAACGCATCATTAACGCCTCTAGAACATGGAAACGGGGGTTTCCTGACCTCTTCAAGGTCAAATTTAGATGGCCTGTAGAGATGACATATTATAAATCTTTCCTCTCCATCTGATGGTATTGAGCCAATTAAAGTTCATTGACATCCTCAAGGTCAAAGTTTATCCACCTCTAGGGGGTTCACATTACGATTTTTAGAACTCTAAAATAGAAACAAAGTTCATTGACCTTGTCAATATCAGAGTTTATTGACAAGTACGAGTATCATATTACCATTCTTAAAAATCTAAAAATAGAAATTCTAAATTTCTTTGAACTTTTGCAGGTCAATGTTCATTGGCCTCTAGGAGTGTCAGATTACGATTCTGGGAAATCTAATGATGGAACCAGTTCGTGAAAACCTCACAGGTCATTGACCTCAACCTGCGTCACTTTACAATTCGTAGAAACCTAAAAATAGAACCAGTTCATGGAGCGAAAGCTGGTAGACTCCTGAAAATCTAAAAATAGGACCAGTTTCGGGAAATTCTAAAGTTCATTGAAATCTTGAAGTTCAAAGTTAATTGGTATCTATGAAAATTGCACCATTTACTGGAAACCCCAAAGTTCACTGATCTCAATAGAAATCGAAAAATAGAACCAGTTCCCGTAAATGGGAGTCTGCAGCTCAAAGCTTCTTGATCTGTTCACAGTCACTGATATACCAAACCGGAAGTTTATCAATTCCCAGAAAATTAAAAATACAGCCAAAGTTCATTACGCTTTAGCTAAAAGTGAGGGTTTATTAATCTGGGCAATAACCTACCGGATATCAGGGTTGATTGACCTCGAAAAAATTACTGATTGAAACAAGATGTTGAAGACACTTGCGAATGAATTCCAGGAAATAGAATCAGCAAGGTAGACAATAATGAGCCATTTTTATTAATTTCTAAAAATCAAGTTGTTCAAGTTCCCTAATCTAAAGAACAGCAACATATATCTCACAGATTAGTTCGAAATGAATCTGTTAAGTAGATTTTTGTAGGCCATTTACGGAAACGGCCGAATAGCCGTTTATTCTTAAAAACTGCAGTCAGTTATTAGGAAACCACCACCAGTTGTTAGAAAACAGCCCCCTGTTTATGAAAAACGGATTCCTCTTTTTGACCTGTATGGATCTGTTTTGAGCTGCTTTTGGAAAGCTGGTACCAGTTTTTTGAAAACTGGTACCAGTTTTTGGGAAATCAGTATCTGTTCTGTAGGGATCAGCTGCATCACCCAAATGCTAAATATCGAGATCCTGGTGGTGTACGTGCTTCATCGATAGGACAATAGTAATAGTTGTATGTAAAAGATAAAAGTTTATTGATCGATGTATCGATTTCATCACATACAAGTTTCAACCGTTGGAAAACGAGGAGCACCATAAAATTTACAACTGGATATTAGAAAACATTCATGAACATGAAACAAATACAAATTTGTGGTTTGGAGGGACCAGATTCAGGAATATGACCATCAAGTAATTTAAATTTTTATAGAAGAACTTTAGATTTACAGTATACGATAATGGAATTCTAGAAACACGTTGTTCATTAATGTAATATTTAATGCGCTAAAATAAAGGAGATTATGGCACGAGGGGGGCTTTTAATCTCCCGAGAGCCATAATCGACTGTTATGCCCGTGATACATACGTTTTGTGCTATTGTAGTTTCTGAGACTTTCAAGCAAAATATTTAGTATTTCCCACAAGTATGTGAGAGTTGTACCGATGCAAATTTTAGTGTTGTGTACATAGTTACTTGGTTATATCGGTGTTGTTAGGTATACTGCGTACTTTAGTTTCTATAAATAGTAATGATTTTCCTAAACGTTAATAAATGTACGATAGCGAAGCTTGTTTGAATAATTAGTGCAATCTTTGCTTAGCATTGTCTGATTACTCTGTGCCATAAAGGCCAATTTATGCCCTCATTTGAGTGTTTTAAGGAAGATTATAATTCTAAAATAGAATAAAGGTTATTTACTTCACAAATTATAAGTTAAATGTCGAAGTCTTGATGAACAAAGTTAAACATCTAATTTATGTATTGTGTGTAGCATATTTTGTGGGTCTCTGATGTTTTGTCCCACCTTTGCTAACAAATGTGTACACAACCCTGTAATTCACGTCCGTTTTCCCTTATCAGGATCAAATTATTCTCCGCATATTGCAGTGGAGTTGCTGATGGTGATGGTGGTAGTCGTGCAGCAACAGTTATTGCGAGGCCTAATGCTAGAAGAACAATTAAGTAAAGTAGCAATGTATCTATTCCATAAATAAATTATGAAAAGCCAGAAATTATGTAAGGTGTTTTTTTATGTGTATAATTACATAAAAAGATTCTCTCTAATGGGATTCCAACCCACAACCTTATGTTATCTAGACATGAACTCTAACCAACTGAGCTACCGAAGGATTAGAATTCTATTCAAATTAAACTTTATATGTATTTATATGTTTACACCTAACAATCACGTAACTGATGTCTAGATAGCATGAGGTCGTGGGTTCGAATCCCATTCGAGAAAATCCTTTATGTATTTATACACATACATACATATTATATATATATATATATATATATATATATATATATATATATATATATATATATATATATATATATACATATATACATATATACATACATACATATTATATATATATATATATATATATATATACATATACGGACAAATTTTGCGTAGTGATTCTAGAACCAAAAATAAGAAAAAAGTTTATATAATCCCAGGTCCGGAAACACTTCGTTTAGGACCTACAGGGTGTGAAAAAATTTTATTTTCCTCGCTTTTATGGCGATATTTTGCGACCAAATTTGAATATGGTCCTGAAATTTGGAGCAATTGTGGTCGAGAAACTTAAATATTTTATTGATTTTGATGCTGCCTGCAGAGGGCGCCATCTACAGTGGTATGCTAAAAGTTAATTGGCCTTAACTTTTTTACCACCTGGAATATTGACGTTCCGTTTGAATTAGTTTGTTCCCTTTTCAGTTCTAAGCAAAAAAGGTATACTTGATCGATGCCTCTCAGATCAACCGTTTTCGAGATATTGGTTGATGAACAGTTAAATTTAATTTCCACTCATTATCAAAACGAGTGAGATTATGTGTCGAAACAAATGGTCATCATGTGGAACACCTATTGTAACATTTATTTTTTTAGTTTTATTATTTATTTCTTCATTTTCGTTCTTAAATTCAAAGTTAAAATAAAAATGCAAACACGTTACTTAGATTTTTAATTCCAATTAGCTAAGGATTATAGGGAATTAAATTGAACTGCTCATCAACCAATATCTCGAAAACGGTTGATCTGAGAGGCATCGACCAAGTATACCTTTTTTGCTTAGAACTGAAAAGGGAACAAACTAATTCAAACGGAACGTCAATATTCTAGGTGGTAAAAAAGCCGAGGAAAATAAAATTCTTTCACACCCCGTAGGTCCTAAACGAAGCGTTTCCGGACCTGGATTTATATGAACTTTTTTTCTTATTTTTGGGTCTAGAATCACCACGCAAAGTTTGTCCGTAGAGTTTTGATATATATATATATATATATATATATATATATATATATATATATATATATATATATATATATGAATAGATTAAAACTTTTCATGTGTAAAGTGTGCTTGCTTTTCAAAGAATCTAGTGAAATCTTCATGAATTGAAATGATTGGTTCTAATGGAGGTGGCTGCACCAAAACTCATAAAATATTAGCTTTTTGTTACGTGATAATTTCCACGTCAGCCATTGTTCTAGATGTAACTAATTAATATCTATATATATATATATATATATATATATATATATATATATATATATATATATATATATATATATATATATATATATATATATAAGCGTTAACAAAATTACCGGCAGGTGGAAGTTGTTGGTACGACGAACTGACTCAATGAAAAAAATCCCACAGGAATGAAACACCTCATAGTGTATGAAATATAATAAATGCAACATAATATTACACTAGACGTGAGATTGTATCTTATATGTTCTCGGCAAGGTTAATAACAGGTGTTAATAGATATTCTTGGTACAAACCAGTAAAAATAAACCATTAACAAAATGGAACAATAATAATAGAATTTTTATTGATTCCTTCAAACAAATTAAGTTTTGAAATAAGTGTTAAGTACAGTACTTTCAATTGAATTTTATTTAAAGTTATCGTTGCACCAACGTCACTATAGCAGCAGTTTGTATCGCTTTTAGATTGATGCGTATTAACAATTACTTGCCGATAATCCTGACACTCATATTATGTATAAATAATAAACAAGGTAGGTAACCTTTATCTTTAAAATGAGTTGTATAGGGGTACTGCATATTTACAAAAATGGGGATCTAATAAAATAATTAAGGAATTGATGCTGGATTTGTGTGTTTGAAATGAATAAAAAATGAATAAGCTGCATGTTAGCATTAAGTGCTAATATAAACTGGCAATGTTTCATTCTGATATGTCCTTAACAATGTGTCTAAACGAAAAAAATCATCACAGAAGTGAAATGCAAATTTAGCGAATTATACATAATAAATAACAAAATTTCTAATTTTAAATGCATTGTCCATAGAGGTGATGTTTTTCAGTAAAAAAAACTGATATTAGTGATGTATGCGACATTAATCAATTTCTACATCAAAATCAAGCTTCTATTTTGCAAAATTTTTATTCCAAATGTATTAATGAATCTGAACGTAAAATTAAATTCTTATAAATTATTGGAAAATAATTCTCATCTCAAGCTTGTGCAAATCTTGAAAACATTCGGTTTTTAAGTGCAGTAATGAAAAGTGTTGCAGATTACTAAATATTGGTATTATCATAGACCTTATAATACTATTAGGTGTATGGTTATTATAAATGTCCTCGTGGGAGACATTCCCATTTAACTTAAATCATATGTGTGATAAGATGCACGTAAAGCATAATAGAACGTTCGGTCGTTCAACTGCAAGTTTGCATTATAATTTTTTTATGTAACGCTATTCTTTTAAATCTATTATTAGTACATCAGATTATTTTTAGGTACACATGCATTGGATCCCTAAGGATTAAACATTATACTTACTTTATTTTGGGTACGTGCGTGCGTGCGTGCGTGAGTGCGTGCGTGGTGTGGTGTGTGTGTGTGTGTGTGTGTGTGTGTGTGTGTGTGTGTGTGTGTGTGTGTGTGTGTGTGTTAGTATCCACGATAACTCCAGAACGAAAATACCTACGTGCTTAAAATTTTGTGTTTAAGCTAGTTTTCAAACAGCTGCATATTTCAAAGATATAAAAATACCTAGATATAGACCTTAAACATATCGATTAAATATGATTAGTTTTTGATATGACGCGTAATTTAGCGTAAAAATTCCTAAGCTAAAATTTAAGTGTTAGTTCAAATTTTTTCAATGTCTGAATAACAATTAATTTTATGAGAAAAAGTGTAGACATATTATTTAAAGAAAATTTATTTTTACATAACGTTTCTTTATAAGTTTCTTAATATGTATTGCCTGCGTGAACTTAGCAGCTAAAAGGAAGCAGCAAAAATGCCGAAAAGGCCCGAAAACACATAGGCGCGCATTAAGAATAAAATTAACTACTAACTCAAAATTAACAATTCAAAGAGATCTCGCCCCCATATTTCACTGAAATGATCAATATTTAGTCTACTAACACGGCTTACAACGTATACCTTACAAGTTACTTCCCCCTCATGAAAGCTAGTGAGAACTTACCCTCCATGTTATTGAAAAATTAATGTCTAAAGAAAAAAAGGACAATTACCTTAAATAATCACTACTAACCTTAACAATCCAGTATACAAGACGGGCTCTCTTTAATTTATAATTCGGTATTGGACAATTTGTAACAGGCACATTTCTAAATACAACTAATTTCGTTCGTATGTAATATTGTCACACCAAGGAAGATAACAAATGTTTCCAAAATAATTATATTACAATTCCTTTTTCAATGGTGATAGGATGCCTATACAGGGTGGTCCTTAAGGAACTGTACATATAATTATAGTAGATTCTTCACCTTAAAATATTACAATTTAAACCAACAAGCCTTAATAACATGTTGCTAATAAGAAAGACACAGGGTGCTGAAGGTTAAATTTTAAGATTTTTTGCAATATCTTTAACGTTTTTGAACATTTATACATAAAACTTTATGAGAAATATTAATTTTGTACCTACTTCAATATATTTTTTAGAGGGCGCCATATAGGCCACACTTGTTGCATAAATGTGCGCTAAACTTTTTTGCTGTTTACTTAAACTTTAACGCTACTTGTGTAGAAGGATATTAAAGCCACGTTATTTTAACAGGAAAAGAGTATACTTCTTAATGACCTTAAAACTTAACGGTTTTCGAGATAATCACATTTTAGGAATCAACTGCATGATTCCTATTTATATATTCAATTAGGGAAATATCAACCTAGCAGGCGGACGTCCAAGAACTATAAACATAGTAGGAAGGGCAGACGTCACAGGTGATTTTGACAACTAAACATTCTTGTTTCAATAATATCTGAGTGTTGTAATATTCAGTTTGTATATATTTTGGTTAATTAAAGAAATGCAGAAAATGGCGAGGCATAATAATTATTCTAATACAGACATGAGAGATATGGTTGCTATTTACTGTGAGCACAATTATAACGGACGTACTTCGAAACGAGAATATTTCGGAATATAACCAAACAGGCAGCAACCTAATCATCAAACATACAACAATCTATTTAGAATTTAGGCGAAAGTGGTTCATTTCGTCCTAAAAGTGATAACTTAGGCCCACCGAGAATAATTACGCCTAATGAAGAAGACGAAATAATGGTTCACGTTGAAGATGCTCCTCAAGTTAGTACACGACGTTTATCTGCTGCTTTAGGAATCATTAAAACTTCAATTTTAAAAAGACTGTACCTCATAAGTAGTATCGCCTATACCATTTTAGTCCGGTGCAAAATTTATTGCCAGCAGATCTACCATCAAGATACCAATTTGCAAGTGATATCCGAAACATGCAAAATCTTGATGACACCTTTGTCTATAGAATATTATTTACCGACGAAGCTACCTTCATCCGCCGTAGTACTTTTAATTTAAGGAACAATCATGTTTGGACAATTGAAAACCCCCATGTTAAAAGAGAAAAGTATTTCCAAAAGGAATTTAAAATAAACGTATGGTGTGGGATCATTGGTAACAAATATTTAGGACCAAACGAGTTACCGCAGAATTTGAATGGGGAGAATGACTTAGATTTTTTGCTAAATGTCTTCATTGATCTATTGGAATAATTGCCACTGAATTTAAGGCAAAATATGTTGTTCATGCAAGATGGTGCACCGCCGCACTTTTCGAGAGAAGTCAGATATATTTAAATACTAACTTTCCTAAACGCTGGATTGGTCGTGGTAGCCATTTTCCTTGGCCAGCACGTAGCCCAGAATTTAATCCTATCGATTTCAGTGTGTGGGCCGCAACCAACTTTGGGAACAAATAAACAAGCAGGTTATTTTGACCCAATGATGTTATTTAATATGAGACGATCTTTAATGAAACGTATGGATAAATGCATCGAAGAGAACATTTAATGTGACATAATTGCTGTAAAAAGATATTAGCGTATACACCTATTACATTTTTCGAAATGAATATTTTAATAGGAATCATGCAGTCGATTCCTAAAATGCGATTATCTCGAAAATTGTTAAGTTTGAAGGTTATTAACAAATATACTCTTTTTCTGTTAAAATAACGTGGCTTTAATATTCTTCTACAAAAGTAGCGTTAACTAAACTGCAAAAAAGTTTGACTCACATTTATGCCGCAAGTGTAGCTTATGTGGCGCCCTCTAAAAGATACATTGAAACAGGTACAAAATTATTATTTCTCATTCCAAAAGACCCCTAAATTTTTATGTAAGTGGGGTAATTGTGATATAGCTTTTTATTAAGTTGAATTTATAACGACGTCAAATGAAAAGTTTAACAATTAAAATTTTGAACAAAATTAGAATACTTTTTTGGGATGTTTATTGCCTGATAAAGTATTTTCAGTTTATTTGTTTGGGAATGAGCTGTGTAGTGTTATGAATTTAGGAATTACGACCCCAATATTAACGTTTAGTAAATTTTATAGATATAATTAAACTTTTTTTATAGCGTGTATTTTTTTAAAACAACCTCATTGTATCACATTTGCCCCAGAGTTTGGGGCAAATGTGAGAATGGACTGTATGTTTGAATTTAATGCATGTGTATTAATTGTTAGGGCAAATGTATAAAATACAGAAAATTATGCGCATTTTAGTTTTTTTATTGATCAAAATATTACAACAGTTATAAACTTGGAAGCAAAAATGGCTGCTTTTTAAAACATAACAAAACATTACAAAATGTTCAAAGAAACGTAAGAGTATTTGTCAAAAGGTACAAAACCATAAATTATAACCCCCACAGCGAACTAGGCAGTCAAGTAAGCCCCGTCGGTCAGTGGTTGGTTCTAGCAAAACTGTGATAACATCGTCTTCGTCTGCAGTGTCAACGTCTTCAATTTTTGGCCAAACAAATTTATTCTTGTAAGGCCTTGTAAATTTAACAAACCATCCTCCATCGTTCTGTTCTATCACGTTACCAACAAAATGCTTGATTAATTGCTTTGTAGCATATTTTACAAGGACCCAACATCCCGGTGTAATAATGTTTTAAAGATCTTGCATGTTTAGTTTATTCTCTTCAATATTATTTTCTAAAATTTCATTCCAGAAGTCATCAGAATTGTCCGACTCAATAAATACTGGTGATGTGTGACCGCCATCACTGTTGCTGCTGCTGGAAGATGATCGATCTTTCCTTTTAGTGTTTCTTTTAATAGGTTTTTGTTTTTCTTTGAGTAAATTTATAGCTTGAGTAGACGTTAAAATTTGTGCTCTGGGACATATTTTAGTTTTTTTTCTGTGTTGGTGGCTTTGGAGTTTGTTTGACTGCAGATAATAAAAGATCTTCAAAGGGAAGACGCTGTTGACAAATACTTGATGGTCCTGGGAAACAAGTTGTTAACTAAACAAATGTTACTTAGTTGAGAATTGTTTTCTGTCTGTCTGGTTGTCTGTCTGTCTGTCCGTGACCGCTATAACTCAGTCTCAACAACACCTACCGACTTCGGGTTTTTGCTGTTTGATACCCCATGTACGTAAGTTGTGCATCAGTCAAAAAGTTTCAATCCTTCTCACTCAGTTAATTAAATTAACTGTACGAAAAAAACTTTAGGAACTAGTCAATTTTAATGTATCCTTTACGAATCTACAATTCTAACACACTCTGTATAGCACAGGACTAAAGCATCTTTTAATTCATTCACTCTTGGAATTAAAACTTGCACTTTAGAGATTTTTTGGGTGTTTAATGGTGTATTTTATATTTATATTTTACATAAATCTATACGTTTCGATAACAATTACAGTTATCATACTCAGTAGTGGTAATTCTTTAAGAATTGTTTAAGATGTTATCATAAATTTGTGAAATATACTAAATATGAAAACGCAAACATAAGCTTGCTATTAATATATCCTTTACTATATTTCATATAGTATACGGAAATGTAAAAATCGCAAATTCAATTTGGAGTATTATAGCCATTAAAATACCTTAATCAGGAATAATTCAATACAAAGATAGATTATGGTTATTTCCAGATACAACTAAATGTCCAGGTGTAAAGTTATTGTTGGAAGTAATCCGACAATTCTACACTGTCGGCAATACAGTCATTCACGTATGAAACAAGTCCTCAATTTATATAATATCTCCGTTCGATTTGATTTCCAAGCAGCTGATAAAAACGCAAATGGCAACTGTCAATGTAATAAACCATTAACATATTGAGTATAGTTAATCGTTCGGGTATAAAGCTTACCTCAAATATAAATTAAAGCAGCAAATCATCGTTCACAACAAAATTTGATATTTCTGTTTGTATTGTATTGAAGAAAATCCGCAGATATAATTACCTCGTCCCTGGAAGCAACATTCCGTTTGCTCTGCTTACGTGCCATTTTTTTCTGGTAAATAGTGTACAATATAATGACTTCTATGGACTTCCATTGTTGATCTGGACTTCATGATGTTGATGGTACTGATGAGGTTTCATGATTTATTATAGATTTCTGTTGTTGACCTGGAGCTCGTGGTGCTGATGGCATTGGCGAGGGTTCATGATTTGACTTCTGTTGTTTACCTGGACGTTAAGAAGTTAATGGTATGGACGTGGGTCTATTATCTACAGATAAATACATTTCTTGATATATTTGTTCTTCTTCTTCCCTTGTTTCATCTTCGTCTCTCGTTTCCTTATATATTTACCTATTAAATCTGAATTAAAGGGACTTATACCACCTCTACTAAATCCACTCTTATGACGTTTTCAGATACTTTAGTCCAAGTTTCATGCAAAAATTGTGAAAAAAGGGATTTGGCTTTCTCCAAAGTATTGTCTTCGACAGGTAGTGACTGTTTCATCCTATTTTTGCTTAAACGACCTAAACACGGACAAGTCCAGAGGTTGAAAACGATCACTAGTATAGGCTGGATTAAATTTACGTAAACATGTGTTGTATACCCATCATATAGCACCAGGACTGGTCGTTCTTCACCAAGAGGTGGAATAAGTAGTTTTAAGAAATAGTTGGTAAATATTTCACAGTCCATCCAACCATTAGGCCTTGTTGCATAGGTGGTACCAGAAAATTATTTTTCTGGAGGAGCCCTCCATTGGCCCCACATGTTTTTGCCTTTAAAAATTATTAAAAGTGGAACTCTACGAACTACAGCATTATTATCCAAAAAAAGTAGTGTTTTCTGTTCCAGATGTGCTTATTACTCTTGTTTTGACCTTTCTCGCCAACAACATTAATTCTTGATGGATCTACACTTAAGCTACTCTCATAGAGATTCCAAATCCATTCAAGCTTATCTCCTAGGTTTAATTCTCATAACGTACTTTTTAAAAGATCGAAATATCCATGTATAATAAAAGGATCGGTAGTTGATTTTTTCCGCGCATGCTCTAAACTCTTGGGTTTTCGGCTAGATAGATTATCGCGTTGCGTTTAATATTTATCTACTTTGTTTGTAATAACGTATTGGCCAACCAGCTTCATGACATCCTTTCGAGTAAGTCCGAAACCCTGTTTGGCCTATGTCTTAACCGAAGTAGCTAAGGTATTTTCAACATCTTCGGGAAGGGCGGTGCGTCTACCTTTTGTTTTGGTAGATCTTCATGTACCCTTGCTTCGGCAATACAACGTTGAAATTGGGATGTCATAAATTACTGAAGCTTTATATGAATTGCAAGCGGGTGTACTTTTATCTCATCGAGAGCTTGTCTAGCCTTTCTTTAGAGTATTTCGGTGCTGCAGAATTTTTATTCACATACGACCGCACCATCTGAAACAATGAAAATATTGTTAGTCAACACTATACTACTTCAGTAATAAATCGGGGTAAATGCAATAACGTATTACATTTACCCCACTTGTCACTATTGCATTTACCCCGATAGTTAAAATTACCGGGGCAAATGTAACAGTGACTAAAACACTTTTTGACGAAACATCAAACAATACTCCTGGTACAGAAAAATCAAAAACCTTGTATTTTAGGATGACTATCGATTAAAACTGCACACCAAATTTCGCATGTACGTAAATCACGAACCAATGACGGAATGACGTGTCATTTCGTTTCTAGTTTGTGTAAGAGTTCTACCGATCGAATAGAAAGTAGTTCACGAACTATTCTCCCCGTTTAAGAGATGGCAGCACCAGTTTGGCTTTGGAAAAATATTTGATTGGTTTTATCGCATTTACCCCACCCGACCCTAATTACTTTTCTTTCTATTTTGTGGACCATACATATGCCACGCTATTTGTTAATAACTTTGGTAATAAGTAGATGATAATACTTCAGGTTTTTAAAACGGGCAAGGTGAAACAAGGTAATAGTACTGAAGAAAAGAGAATAGATAATAGAGTGAGGATGAGAAGAAAACCATAAAGAAAATAAACAGTTATATGAAGAGGTGAATTTAAGAGAACGTAAGCGATATAACAGACGAGTTCAGTCAGGAAAAATAAAAAAAATTGGAGAGCTTAGTGAAAGGTCTAAAAGAAAACAAAGAAAAGTATGGAGAGAAAAAACAAAAAAAAGCTGTTTAAATAAAAGGCGAAACATTGTAAATCAATAGGCGATTTTAGAGATTACTCAACCAGACACCTTTGAAACTGAGCGTAATTTACAAAATAATGAAGTTCAACCACATCATCACCGTTGAAACAGAAAACAATTAAAAGGTCGTATAAAGAAGTTGGAAGACAAAGTTGAACAGTTAAATAAAAGCAACGCCAAATGCACCAGGTAAAAAGGTAAATGAGTTGTTAGACGGACAATCTGTTACTGATGACGTGGGAAGAAAAATTCTCTCTGAAGAAGTAGTGACGGCACGATTGGCAGAAAATTTTAGTGAAATGAAAAGTTCTAAAGAAAAAGTGACATTTGCTTCAGATACTACAGGAAAGCCATAAAGAAATATCGATTTCAAAATGTAGTTTCATCAATAGCTTCGAGAAGATTAGCTAGTTTTGAATGATATTCTTCCGGCAAGCAAAGCAATAGTAAAACTAAAGTGTGCAAAAAAAATAACTCGTCAAAGGGTTTCCAGGAAAAGATGAGATAAGTCCAAACGTAAAAATTAGTTATTCATGATTTTATAAACTAAGACCATTTTATATTCTTGTCCCCAATGCTAAGTCCCGGAAATCATGCCTATGCTTACCACTCGAAAACATGGAAATAATGGTAAGCAAAATAAAACTTCTAAAAACGGTTAATTAAAACACTTCGAATGAAATAGTAAACAGTCTGTGTTGCAACGACTCCACAGAATGTTGTCTTGAAAGAAAATGTGGTAGTTGTAAAGGAAAGGTTATAAGAACAGCCCCATTCAATTCAGAGGAAGTAACGGGAAACTACGGAAGGTAAGCATTGCAGTCAAAGGCCAAGAAAAAATCTGTCATAAAACAATCAAAAAGCTTCCACTAAAGGGGAACTGCTTGCTGCAATAGAAGTATCAATTTTTAAATATATGAGTCATACAAATAATATAACTCATCAACATAAAATAATTTCTGAAAGAAATAAAAAACTTAACACTGAAGATGTTCTCATTCATCTCGATTTTTAAGACAATTATAACTGCAAATATGCAAGAAAAATGTAGACTGCCCACTTTGGAGGTTCTAAAGAACAAATATGTTTACACACTGTTGTTTTCTACTACAAATGTGTTGATACCAATTTAGTAAAACCATTTTCGATGTGTACGGTTTCAGAAAGCCTTAGATATGACCCTGCCCACATTCTGTCAATTATGGTTGAAGTGTATCACTTAGTTCCTAATTTAAAAAACGTTCACGTCTTAAGTGACGCAATATAGAAATGCTTCATTTAATGGAAATTCAAATTTCTAAGATGATGAATGTAGACAGTATTCAGTGGGACTATTCTGAAAGCGGTCACGGTAAGGGGGCGCCAGATAGTGTGGGTCGCTGCATAAAAAGGACTACAGATAGGTTAGTCGCCATTGGGAGAGATATTACTAATGTGAACGAGCTGGTAGGGGAGCTACAGAAACTTCTAGAAAATTAAAATTTGTATAGTAAATGAAGAATCAAATAGCGTGGACCCAAAAAAATCCGCCGACTCTTCAAGTCCGTCGTCGTCAATGTTTGGCGGAGGAAAAGAGCTTCACTATGGTATAGGAAGCATATCTCTTAAAGATCCCAACTGTATCCTTTTTCTCCCATGTTTGTCATTTAAATACGTTTTGTTGTGTTTATTACTATTTAACTTAAAAATTATGTATTAAGTTACCTTAACAGAGATCATAAGTATCTGCGGCAATGCAAAACGAGGCCAATATAGTAATGTCTATTCCTCAAGCAGTGAAGATGAAGATATTTCTACACAGCATAACAAATAATTCAAAAACTCACAAGTAAACGATTTCATTCTGGTTAGATTCAGTTGTAAAAATAATATTCAAACACTACATAGCCCAGTAAAATATCGTATGTTTAACATATATCTTGCACGGTTGTTTGGTTTTAATTTTGTGGGTGCTTGAAATAAGAAGGTAAGCCGACAATTTATTTCTTATTATTCTTCCTGCAAACAATATTGCGCAATATTGCGCACAATTAAGGTCTATTCAGAGTTCAATTTCGGTAAGAATTAAGCAGTAACGTTAAGCAGCAAGAAAAATAAACTTAAAGTATAACCATTGTGATTCATAGTGTTGCAATAATAAGTAAGCTGTAAGAAATATACCGTAAGATATGGTTAATTTCATTTCGTACGTTAATGCTTACCGAATCGGGCCTGACCATTCATGAATCGGACGTGGTTGCTTTATGTAGTTTATTTTTGTGGCTCTTTTGCTGTATATTTATAATGTCGCAGATGTCGGAACAATTAGAGCAAGAACAGCTATTAATAGGTTTAGTGCAAAACTATCCATACCTATAAGTGTGATAAAAGTTCTAGCGATTATAAGGACAACAACAAAAAAAACATAGCTTTGGAAAATATTGCTGCTGCTTCGACTCTGCAAGGTAGGTGCCTTTGATTTTTAAATAAATTTTACGTACCCACTTATGATATCTACGTTTATTATATGTGTACAAGGAACGTCCCGTTCAAGTCGCGAGTTCTGGAGAGAAGACAGGGTCGTGGCGCGCTAATATCGTTGCATTAGAAATTGACAGGGTTTTGTCCTTCATTCTTTCGCAGCACGGTTTAAAACTGTAAGGGTAAATCCTGTGTGTGTGAATACTAAAAGTGTCTAGTATACCTCGCGATCGGCGTGGCGTTTGGATTTTCAGGTAAACTTGAAATTTTTGTTGAGACTTTACGTTATTTAATGATAACTTTGAATTCGAAGGATGGATATTGGTGAGAAAAGAGTTATTGTCGTCGCCGCTATGTATACTTACAGCAAAATTTTACAAAACAAGTGCAAAAAGCGTTGTATAAGGACAGGATGGCTTAAAAAATGGAAAAAAGACCGGAACCTATACGGTCATATGCCACTGGTTCAGGAACTGAAATAAAATTATACTGATGATTACAGAAATTATCTAAGAATGGATTCACAAACATTTGATGAATTATTGGTAAGGATTGCACCCAATGTTATCAAACAGGATACAGTGATGTGGCAGAGCATTCCACCAGAGGAGAGATTAGCGGCAACACTTCGGTCTTTGGCAACAGGACGTGTCAAGCCATATACGAGTCCTTGAAAGATGACTACATGAAGGTAAGTTATATTAGTAGTAAACGTATTGTTTTCAAGGCATCTTATGTTCGTATCCCATTTTTAAGTTATTTTGAAACGTTAAACATTTGTTTGCTCTTCCACCGGACATTGAAACCATTATCTATAATAAAAGCGAACAAACTACTTTACATGTTTGATAATCAAGACCTTTTAATATCAAATTAGTGGCCTACATAAATTGAAAAATAACTTATGATTATGAAAATAAACTTTATTTCAATAACAAATATACAAAAAAAAACAACGTAACTTAACTTTTCAATAATTATTACTCGAGTTCAGATATTAATTATTGCTTATGAAATCATTGGATCTCTCGTAGAACAATGTAGCAGTAGGTCTGGACCCATCTAAGTCTAGAATGAGCTGAGTTTGGGAATTAGCTGCAGCTGCTGTGTTGCGGAAATTCACTGGATTCATCCAAGTCCAGAATGACCTGAGATTGGGAATTAGCTGTGTGCTGCGGAAATTCACTGGATTCATCCAAGGAATTATTAGTTACTATGTTTTGCGAAAATTGTCTCAACCCTACTGACTGCGAAACGTCTCCAGAAGTGTATGAAAATGCACTAAGTGGACGTGAAGTGCTACTGCTGTAACTTGGCGTGAGAAGTGGCACTACAGCATCAAACTCTGTGAGAGGCAAACTTCTTTAAGAGCCCAATGCTGTTTTGCATAAATCAAAAAATTCATTTGTTTCCGTTGAAGCATTCGACCTTTTCTTCCCTCTTTGATAATCCTTCTTTTTCGACGTACAAGTAGTATTTTGTGCAATCTGAAAAATAACTTGTTTTAGTTTAATTAGTGCTTTTATTTCCAGTTCCTTCCAGGATTTCAGAATAGATTTATAAATTATGGCGGTGCTTTGGATGGAAAGCATATTAGGATTGTGCCTCCACCTAATTCAGGAGATCAATATTACAATTATATAAATTTATATTCCATTGTTTTAATGGCTTTGGTGAATTCAAAGTACGAATTCACTTTTGTTGATGTGGGGAAAAACAGTAGACTTTCAGAAGGCGGATTGATTGAATATACCGAGTTTTACAGAAAGTTACTGAAGTCTTCAGCAGGCTCTTCAAACTCAAAAGTTTCAACTCCGCTGGTATCTCCTTTAGAGTCAACTGGAGAAGCGTGGGATACATGTTCACAAATGGTGGGGACGGAAATATCAGCAGTTCCCGAAGTTCTTGAAGATGACATGTAGCCATCAACTGATGGTGCCACTGAAAACAGTTCGTCAACTGCACAAGTATTATTGCCATCAACACCACTCACACCAAAGGTCAAGGGCAAAAAAAAGAAGGCGAGAAGAGGAATCTGTGGAAGTTGCATTAGCAGCATTAAAGGATTACATGATAATTAAGGCACAAACAGGTGGCAAAAATTCATCATTTGGGCAATATGTCGGATTCATACTTGACGAAATGGCCCTAAACTATGGATATTATTAACAGAAATAACTAATGCACCTAAATTTAATATTTCAAAATATTTTCCTGCCAGGGCACTTGTCCGGTAGGAGAAAGAAAATAGCTTTTTAAGTTGTCCCGGATATGATCGACAATTTGTGAAGCTCGATTAGCACCCACTCGACCTATAGGCTGTAATGGTTGAACTTCGTCCCTCCAAGTTCCTAAACCTTCGTCATTATCAACGAGCCCAGGAGGACAATAAGCCAAATCTTGATTTGCAAAATTGTGCAAACATAATATTGCCTTCACAAATGTGTGTATATTTTTGACATCTGGTACAATGGCATTCCTCAAAAGTCGCCAACGATTTACTAAAATCCCAAATATATTTTCAATCATTCTGCGGGCTCTTGACAGACGATAGTTGAAAATAAATTTGGAATTATCTAGGTTACGTCCTGGGTATAGCCTTACAATGTAGGGTCTTAAGGGAAATGCCGCATCTGCGACTAAGGGATAGGGCTGTAGAATATTGCTGTTTGGTAATAGTTTTGCCTTGGCGACAAACATTTTGTCATTATGCAAAAGGCTGCCAACAACGAAGTTACTAAAATTGCCTCCATCACTTTTAGAACCATATGCCCCAATGTCCACCAGAGTAAAATTATACTTTGCATCGCAACACGCTAGCAAAACTATACTGAAAGATTTTTTATAGTTGTAATAAAGGCTTCCACTCCTAGCAGGTGCCTGTACATTGATGTTTCCCATCTAATTCCAGAAACTGTTAAACTCTTCTGATATTTTTAGCCAGTCCTCTTCTCAAGATGGTGCCTTTAAATGTGACTCGGAAAGAACCTCCCAAATGGCTGTCGCTGTTTCTTTAATTATGTACTGTACCGTTGAGTGACCTGCATGGTAAGCCCAACCACTACTCTGCATTGATGATCTCTGGGAAAAATAGCTGAAATAAAAAAATATATAAGTAAATATTATTATGGTATAAGTATATAGGTCAACATAAAACATTAAAATTTTTATACTTACTGTAAAGTAATTGCTAGTTATTGTTCGCTGTTCGGGTTTAATAAAGTCGGTCAATTTTCTTTTCGGCATTATGTGAGGTGTTATGAATTTCAAAAGTTTCTTGAACGACTGAGCGGACATTCGCGTATATTTAGAAAACATAGCACTATCATTGGCTTTCATTAGAATGAAATAAGAGTCATAAAAGCTCAACTGTTTTCTATGGCGGTTAATGAATCTTGTCTTATAGATTAGCCGTCTCTTTTGACTTTCTTTTAATAACAAGCAAAGTAAAAATCCTGCCAAAATAATTAAATCATCATCCATTTCAATTAGCGAAGAGTACGGAACAACAGAAACTTCAAAAATAAAAAAGTTAGGTAAAACTATGAATCACTTCATACCTTACTGCTTAAGTTTACTGCTAAAAGCTTATTTCTTACCGATATCGAACTCTGAATCGGCCTTTATCCACCAAAGATGTAAATAAGGATTTCAAATGGCAAAAAATATATATTTTTTATTTACAGATGTCACGCAATTATACACGTAACCCTAAAGAATTCCTGGGATCCTGAAAAATTTAAAATAGCGTTAAACGAAATAAATAAAGGTAGAAAGATAAGAGAAGTCGGACGTACATTCAATAATATACCAGAGTGGACGTTAAGAAAACAAAAAAATGCAGAAAACTCTGAAGCAACACGACTTGGTCGCAAGTCAGTATTTTTTCTTCAAATTGAAGCAGAACTAAACGAGTATGCGCTGACATTCGCCAAACTGTTTTATGGTTTGACGTCAACAGAACTACGTCGGCTAGCATTTAAATATGCAGAAGAACACAAGATCAAACATGGTTTCTCTATTGAAAAACAGGGCAGCTGGTAAAGGTTAGTTGTATGGATTTTTAAAACGAAATCCCGAAATGAAACTTAGACAGCCAGAAGGTACCAGTATAAACATAATTGTTTCTTTCAACTACGAGTCAACCAGAAATTTTTTTGTAAACTTCAAGGTCTTGATGGATATTTATAATTTCCCTCCAAACAAAATATTTAGCGGGGATGAAACTGGCGTTACCGTAGTTCAAAAAAAGTGTCCAAAAGTGTGTGGACCTAAAGGCGTCAAGAATAACTACTGTATTTTCCATTAGTGCTGCAGCTAACTATTGCCCACCTATGTTAATATATCCACGAAAACGAATGGCGCCAGCGCTTCAAAACAATGGTCCAATTGGGGCCATTTATACATGTTCTAAAAATGGATGATTAACTCAGATTTATTTGTTGAATGGCTAACACTTCCAAAAAAATGTCAAAGCTATCGTAATACATCCCGTTTTTTTGGTTTTAGATAATCATTCTAGCCATATTTCATTGGAAGCGTACAATTTCTGCAAAAATAATGTTATTCATATAGTATCTCTCCCATCGCATGCTTCCGACCATCTGCAACCCCTCAACTTAACATTTTTTTGGTCCCCTCAAAAGCAAACTCTATGTGAAGTATGACCTTCATCTTACGAACACTGCCCATGAAAGAATCACAGAATATAATGTGGCTCAACTTTTAAATAGGGCATTCTTAAAAGTAGCTACCATGGAGAAAGCTATCTCTGGGTTTAGAACCGCTCGAATATATCCTTCAAACCCAGATAGAGTTACTGAGGATGATTTTGCAGCTGCAAATAAAAATGAAGCCTTTAGTGGTTGAAGCCGGTTTAGCTAATACGCAGGGCAATGAAAATCAAAATTATAATATTCATTCTACACTTGATATAGCCTTAACACCCAATCTTCGGCCCTCTACATGAAGTGAAGAACATCAGTTAACAGCTGATTGAGCATCAAGGCCCGATCCGAGACAATCTACTCTCGCGAAGAATCTCAACTTACATAACTGTCCAACAACATATGTTTTCGTCGACAAACTTTGTTAGCTTTGCTCCGACCCCAAAAAAAGGTAAAGCTGCAAAGAGAAAGTCTCGTGATAAATAAAGTTCCGAAATACTAACAAGTGACACCTATTAAAGAACAATTGGAGCTTGGAGCTAGTTTAGGAAGAAAAAAAAACAGCAGCAGGAAAAAAAGGTGAAAAGTCTGTTAAAAGAAATTTGAGTATTTTGGAACAAAAAAAAAGGCCAGAAGAACAAAAAGAAGAAATTGGAAACAAAAAGAAATATGTCTGAAACTAGCGATGAATCTGACTGATTCTTGTGACGACGACGACGAGCAAAATGATTTAGATCTTTTTGAGAACTTTGCTATCACTGACTGGCCTAGAGTCTACCGAAGTATGTGGTATTTGAAATGAGTTCGGTCGTAACCGAGAACTATCGTACCGATGCGTCAACTGTTCAGCTTGGAATCATGCTGAGTGCAGTGGTGCTGACGGATATATTTGTGACTACTGTATTGCTATTTAAATACAAACTAAACTTATTTATCTTACTAAATATGGGTAATAAACATATAATTTTTAATTGAAATTTTTTTATATACTAAGTTTTTCCTATTTTCAATTTAAATCATCACAAGCACTACCTCATTAAGTGTATAATTCCCCACCATCTGTGCATTATTACCCTGTGGGATGGGGAATGGTACGCTTTTTATTTGTTGTACAAATACTTGAGAAAATATACTTTTACATAATGAAAGTACAATGTCTCGGCATATATTTATGTAACTATCAGTATCTTGTAATCATCGGAGCACATAGTGCTCTGATGCGTACAGTTCCCACACTCTCCCTTACATACAAAAACAAAACCAAACTTGAAATTTGAGAAATGAACCTTTTGGGGAGAATGACCCATTTAACAAGTCGATTTCTTTTTTGTTAAAAATCACAGATTTGTTACAAATATTTTTGCCTGTGTTATTACCCTTTTGCTTCACCCTGTTGAATCTACATAATTTTGACATTTTTTTTCTGTTGAACAAACCTTTTAGCAATAATTTTATGACCGATGACCTTTTATCCAAGTGATGCAAAAAGAGTAATCCACTCTTCAAGTTCATTAACATTTAATCCTGTTACCAGTTTTTAATGTAAGTCATAAGCCTCTTATTCTAGTTTTGAATAATGCCATCTAATTTTTAAATCTAGCCATTTTCAGTTTGGCAAATTCATGCACCACTTTACCTGCATATGAATTAGAATTACTAGTAACATAAAATTTGATGAAACATCTAACCTACGGCAATCTTTTAGAAATTTGATGTCGGTATTAATTAAAAATATATGATTCTTAATTTTAAATAGCCAGTTCCTCAACCTTGACCGGGTAGCCATTTCACTTCAAAAAATCTGGAACTGTGGCATTTCGCAATTTGCCTTGGAAAATAAACTACACCTACTAAATTTTTAGATTTAACCATTAAAATTAATACATGTAACTGACTTGAATTTTCGGTATATAAAAATTCTACACACTGACATAATACTGCAATGATTTCCGCCATAATAAGGGACATAAACTAACACCTTGTCGAACAACTGTTCATTGAGATTTAACTTTAGCATTAAATGGTATCTATAACTTGGAAGTAGAAATATTTCTGTATGCTTGTATAAACTTTAACCAGGCTTTCTAAACCTCTAATAATGGTTTGAAAAGTGATTAATTATCGTTGCTAACTTACACTTGTAACTTACTGCAAGCTTTCAGACATAGGACTTTTACAATTACATCAAGTTTAAGACGATTTTATTGTAATATGAGAGTAAGTTGTGATATAATGTGTTTGTGGGCTTTTTATTTTTTGGGTAGGAATAAATTTTGCAAACTACTAACAAAAGAGACAATCTATGTGTTTTATGTATGATTGATAAATGTAGAATGTGTTTAAGTCTGAGGACCACCAATACTAATTGAAATCATGCTTACCTATTTACATTTATAATCATTTAAGTAAACAATGACTTTCCACTGGAAACCCTACATAAGCATCACTACATCAATTCTCACCAAAATTTCATTACATAATTAAAAAAAATTCGCTTATCAATAAAATAATTTGTTTTAACACAGGCACATCACAAATGTAAATCTGAGCTGAACATTAGCAACAATGAAATAGTAACATTTTAAATGAATGTTACCCTAGTTTATACATTACTGAAAATAGAATCACCTAATTTACTCTTAGGTCCCAAATAATAAGCACCAATTAGATAATACAAACAATTTACAATCATCACTCCAATCATTTCACATAATAAAATCAAATGAAGGTATAATGTATAACATAAATTTACACTTCAAATATAAACTTACAAAGCTAATGTGATCGATTTACATGATCATTTCAAAGACATGGAAGGCAAAATTGTCATGACTATACTTATAAATACATCCTCAATGATTTCTAAACTAATTGTGCTAGAAATCTCATAAGGATACGAGTAATTTAGGAAATGAAATAAAACCAAAAAATTACTACTATAGAATAATAAATATACCATAATAAAATACTTTTTTGGGTTTTTTAATGGTGTATGTTAAATTATACAATCTACATGTTTCGATAACACATAGTTATCTTTGTCAATAGAATATTATCTATTAAAAGTATTTTATTAAGAAATATACCAATTTGTGATATACACAATTCTTACTATACACATATAAAATACACTTTACAAAAATATCAGATTGATATGTTCAAAAATATAAATTTAAGTAGCAGAGCTACGTCTCCTTTGAACTGGATTTAAATTAGTCCAGATAAAACCTGATTCTGCTGTTGCGTGAACAGGTGGATATGGAGTATTTTTAGCATGATAATAGTCAGAAGGTGCATGCATTATAAACTCCATGCATTCTAATATTCTTGGAGTATCCTCCTCTGGACCTTAAAACAGAGTGAAAAATACATAATAGATTTGAACAATACCACAAACCAATGACATAAGTAGCAGGATCAAAAGCTTCTTCAGGAGGAGGACTATGTTTTGTTGGTAACAACCAAGTAATGCAAGCACTCTTTTCACAATACTGATCAGTGAGAAATCCTCTTATTTGTGCATAATATGTATCATTATCTTGACCAATCATAGACACAATATCACCAACTTGAAAGTATGAACCCTGTTAAAAGCATGTGCTATAATAATTTTACCACAATTTAAATTAAAACCTTATAAAAAACACTATCACTTGTTACAGGTGTAGCAACAGCAGTTGGTGCCTTCATAGGTGTTCTCTTATAATGTGCCCTTCGTCCTCTACCTCTCGGAGCTGCTGACTTGGGTAATGCTAATGGATTTAATCTGGTTTTATATGATCGAGTTGTTCGCGTCTTCCTACGTGATTTTGAATAATTATCTTTATCGTCCTCTTCTTCTAACTCTGTTTTAATTGAATCTTTTGTTTCATTTATACAATCTAGGCAAATTGCACCTAAATTTTCTGCATTTGTCCACAAAGGAGATTCGCTGGTCTCACATTTTAAACAAACTGGATTTCCTTTTAGAGGCATAATTAATGTTTAGGCTATATTTAAAAAAACATAAAAAAGAGGTTATGAAAAACCAAAAGGGCAACATACCAACCAAAGTTATTAAAATATGGAGGATGAGACGTTGTCACTTGTTGTATATCTCACCATGTCATGTTTTTTCTCAATTGCCCAAGGATATAGGAATACGATACATATTTGCGCTTTAACCTATGCTTTCCTTACGGTGATCTATTATAGGATTATGACTCATAGAGGGCGATGTACTTGAGTCGTTTTATAAAATAAAAATTTTATGAGGTATATAATTAATTATAAGGCAACGATATACACAGGTATGCACCTAGGCTACAATATTTTTTGTATTGAGATGTGCGGAAACGTTTAAATGTTTGTCTTTCAACGTCGAGTGTGCACGCCAACTGTACGTGTGAACTAGAAGTAACCTACCGTCTCTCGTGATCTTGGAGACTAAAATCGCTAGTAAAATAGTATGTGTTCCATATGTTTCTAACAATTCTACTAACAAAAATCTTGATAAACATCACTTTTTTCGATAAGTGATAATATTAACTGAAAAACTTAGTAATTTGCAATTTAAAATCAAATGCTAATAAGCATCCTGTCAAAACTGTGGTCGATTTTAGGAACATAATAAATTCCCCTGTATATTAGAAGTAACTGATTCGTATTTTCATATTACACGATTGCAAAAAAGAAGTGAAATGTCCAAAATTTGTTAAATTGTGTAATGGCCTTCTTGGCAATCACCCGTTGTGTCTTTAACAATTGTAATTAACGTAGTTTTAATACATCATTTTGCAAATTTGAAAATCCCTTATATTACTTTATGAAGTTAAAGGTAACATTTAACATGCATTTTTGCCTTCCAACCTACATATAGGGGAAAGTGGGGCATAGTGGAATTTAAATTTTATTTTTAGAATAACTGGCGGCATCTAGGTTTATATGTTGTAACTTGGCTCAATTTCACTAGTTTGCTACTTGGGAAGTATTCAGTTGTCTGTATTAGTGCACGTGTTCAGTTGATAAAGTGAAATATATTCCTCAATTGCAAATTGTAATATCACAAGGTAAGAAATAAGCCACTTATTTTACTGCTTGTAATTGTAAACTGAGTTTTTAACGTTTAGTAAATAATGCAACATATTTGTAAACAGTGAGTGTACACAATCTTTAATATTAGTACAATAACTTTTCGTACATTGGATTTTATAATTACTGTAAACATGGGGCATAGTGGAATTCATTAGCTGGGGTAAAGTGGAAAATTTTCCACTTTGCCCTAGCGATTTTATTCATTGTGAATTTCTTTACAGTATGGTTCGTGAGTATAAGAGGACATCTAAACAGCATTCTTGGACAGAACAATCGATGGCAAAAATGCCATAAATGACATTAGAAATGGAATATGTGGATATGAGAAAGCTGCTGAAAAATATAAAGTCCCTGTTGGCACGCTTCACAGACGAGTTAAATCGGAAGCAAGAGCATGAATTGGCCAATTATATACTTTAGTGGAATGTAAACTCTTTGGTTTGACTAGAAGAGATCTGAGAGCATTAGCATTTGAATATGCACAAAAAAATAGAATTCCCAACAATTTTAATGCTGAAACAGGCTTAGCGGGCTCCGATTGGGTCTATGGATTTTTGAAACGAAATCAAAATATTGTCCTACGTTTACCCGAAAACACCTCAGCAGCTTTCAATAAGCCCAGTGAGTCAAAGTTTTTCAAATTACTTGAAGAATTGATGGACAAGCATAGGTTTACACCGAGTCATATTTATAACTGCGATGAAACTGGCATATCTACAGTGCCTAGTAAGCCGTCAAAAGTTTTTTCTCTAAAGGGAAAGAAACAAGTAGGGGTTCTTGCATCGGGTGAGAGAGGAGTTCTCGTGACTGCTGAAATCTGATTCAACGCCTTGGGATCGTATATACCACCATTATTGATATGTCATCGAGTACGAAGAAATCCATTATTTGAAATAGGACTTCCACCGGAGAGCATTGTGGAGGATCACCCATCCGGATGGATGCAATCCAATATTTTTGCACCGGTATGGTTTAACCATTTTTCGAAATATGCCAAACCAAGTGTTGATGACCCTGTGCTCCTAATTTTAGACGGACATGCAACCCACGCTAAAAATTTATCGTTAGTGGAAATGGCAAGACAAAACAATGTTCACATACTTGTTTTGCCGCCGCACACTTCTCACCGATTGCAACCCCTCGACGTTTCATTTATGTTCCCTCTAAGCACATATTATGAACAGAAGGCAAAAAAATGGCTAAGAAACCATCCTGGTCAAGTTATTACAGTCCATGATGTTGGTGAACTGTTTGGTGGAGCTTTTCAACGCGCTGCAACAGCACAAAATCCGATTAATGGATTTAAAAATACAGGAATATGGCCTTACAATCCTGAAATATTCACTGAAGAGTTATATAAACCAGCAGAAACAACTGATCAGGATCAAAATGATACTATTTTGCCTGCAGAAAATTAGGAAATGGAACACAGAACACCTTCACCATTAACGTCTTCTACAAATTTGCCTGTTCGGGATAATGATATCACACCTAAATCCAAAAAAGTTGCCAGTAGAATTCCTTCCGCAAACAAGAAACTGGAAAACAGAAAACGTATCACCACAGCCTAGTTGTTCTTTTGTACAAGAGTCATCTGATAATATTTACTATTCTCCAAGCGACATAATGCCAATTCCGAAAGCTTGCCAAAAACAACGAAAACCACATAAACGTGGAAAATCTATGGTATTAACAGCTACTCCAAACCTAGACGAACTAAAGGCATCTATCTCTTAACTCTATTGGTAAAACAAAGGCCAAAACTGTAAAGCGAAAAATGGTTCCAAATGTTAAGAAAGAAAAAAACAAACGAAGAGAGCCTGATAACATTCAATCAACATCTGAATCATCTTCTGATGAAATTTTCAACCATTCGTCAGGCAACGATGGGGACAAAGTGATTAATTCTGTGGAAAAATTATGTATTGAAAAAGTAACATGTCAACACGTTAAACAAAATGATTTTCTACTTGTGGAACTTGAAAATCCAAATGGTAAACAAAAGAAAAAATTTGGTTCAGTCTATGGACGAAGGAGTTCAAGTTTCTTTTATGCGCCAATACAGACAAGATTATAATATTTATGTGTTTCCCGAAGTTCCTGATAACAGCGCCGTCTACATGAAGGAAATTGTTGGTCGCCTTACCAAGCATGAGAAGCTTAGGCATGGAAAAATAAGATTTTTGTAATGTATTTTTTTATTATATTGCTCGCTGATATTTTCCATTTTGCCCCATACCTGGGGTAAAGTGGAAAATTTTCAAGATTTTTAAAAAAAGTAATTACTCTTTTGGTGTTTCTAATTTTGCGTTTATTTACATTACTTATAATAAACAAATATACATTCTAGTGTAGCATTTGGTTTTGATTTCCAATAAACTGTTTTTTCAATGTTTTTTATCAATTTTGTCTTAGGCCTTCCACTTTGCCCCACTTTCTCCTGCACATGTAGGTATAGATCGGCTATCGTGTCTGGATGTCTGTGTGTGTGGATGTATGCTAGTATCCACGATAACTCCAAAACGAAAGTACTAGTGATGGGAATAATCAAGAAGTACTAATCGAATTAGTCGATTATTAAAATATCTCGAGATAATCGATTATGGTCCAAAAATTAGTAGGTACTAATATTAGTAGTCGATCTAGTTCGATGTATTCGAATGTGCGTGAACAACGCACAGAGAAAGCGTGAGCGAGAAACCAAATTGCTACAAAAATTAGTAGGTACTAAAATAGTAGTCGCTCTCACTCGATCTATTCGTCGACATGCGCTGTCAATGTACGGCGCACGCCAAATATCAAGATGGCGAGAACTGAGAAGCAAGATCAAAAATTTTACTGAACCGTTGACTGAACGTAGTATGAGGATGCTCTGCGACTATTTTAAATTTTTAAAGTTTTTAATTTTTATTTTATTAGTAGGTCTTGCTCTCTCACTTTACTGATTACTCATTAGTAGTAGACAAGGAAGGTAGTTCTAGATTCTGGGTAGACGTGACAGGGCGAAATATTTAATTTAGTACTTTACTTACGTTTACGTTTACATCGTTTATGATTATCTACGTCGGCTTTAGGAACTTTATTATATTTGGTACGTACCTGTTAATTCCTTAGAATATAATTTTATATTCTAAGTCTTAATTCAGGTAATTCAATGTGCCTACTTAATAAATAAAATAATAAAACGGCTTATATAAAACGATTGCAGGTTTGTTTTTCTTTTTAATATCCACCAATCTCAACAGTATAAATGCAGAACGATGATAATACAATTTAAAAAAACTTATCTATTACTTAATTACGAAGTTTTTTAGTAGTACTGCTAAGGAACAAAATTTGATTCAGTTTTTAATCTTGAAATATTTTTTCAACCTACTCCAACAAATGCAAATTATTGAAATTGTATAATTTCAATCATTTGCGTTTATTCAGTAGTTTTTTTATGACCCTGTAGTTTAGAAGTTTTCAAACTACTAATTAGTAAATACTAATATTAGTGGAAATTAAAATATCTCGATTACTAATAATCCATTCTTGAAATACCTGGATTATTCCCATCACTAGAAAATACCTACGAGCATAAATTTTTGTATTTAAGCTTGTTATCATTTGGTTTAGAGCTGATTAGATTTAGGGGAAATCCAATGGCGGGGGGTGGGGGTGCGGGGTTTATTAGGGTCAGTTATTGGTTTTTATCAAATATTTCTAAAACAGCTGCGCATATTTCAGAGATATAAAAATACCTAAATATAGTCCTTAAACATATCGATTAATTACGTTCTATGAAATTTTTTCATATGGCACGTAATTTGGCAGCAAAAAAAATTCCTAAGGTAGAATTTAAATTTCATGTTCAAATTTTTCATTATCTAAAACGATTAATTTTATAAGAAAAAGTGTAGACGTGTTTTTTAAAAAATCATTAATTTTACGTAAATTTCCTTATAAAGTTTTTTAATGAGAAGCGAAATAAATGTAAAAATTAAATAAATATGATTGAAAATGCTGAAGCTGTATTATCGATATTTTTATAAAAGCGGGTGGCTTTAAAATTTTTTTTACGTTAACATGGATTTATGTCCATGAACTCCTATCTGACATGAAGTTTTAAACGTCACTCTGACGTAGATAATTGTTTTTGTTTTTACAATTTTGGCTGTTTTCGTTATGAAAGTATAAAAAATGGTTGCATACTTATCCTAAACAAAATTGAAATTAAAATTATTTCATTTCTTTTAATTTAAGTTAGCATCTAAATGTCTATTAACCTCTGTCTGTCCTGAAGTTTTAAATGTCTGTTTGACATAGATTATTGTTTTTACGTGTACAATGTTGCATAAAGCATAAAGGAATTGATGGAGGCTGTTTGAGCAAAAGTATAGCCAGTGAATAACTCGTAAACCAATTGTGAAATGTAATATTATGTTTACTTTCTTTTCAAAAATGTACAAAGCCGCATCACAATATCTTCCGGTTTGTTACTAATTTGAAATGGTCCGTCTGGCTGTTTACCTGCATAAATTTGAACTTGAAGAGTTCTTGCGTCGCATACGCATACGCATACGCATGCGCATGCGCATACGCATAAGTATGCAAATACGCATACGCATACGCATACGCATACGCATACGCATACGCATACGCATACACATACGCATACGCATACACATACGCATACGCATACGCATACGCATACGCATACGCATACGCATACGCATACGTATACGCATACGCATACGTATAAGCATACGCATACGCATACGCATACGCATACGCATATGCATACACACACACGCACACGCACACGCGAGCGCGTACGCCTACGCGTACACGTACACGTACACATATCTGACATGAAGTCTTAAACGTCATTCTGACGTAGATTATTGTTTTCGTTTTTACAATTTTGCCTGTTTTCGTTATGAACGTATAAAAAAGGGTTGCATAGTTATCCTAAAAGAATTGAAATTAAAATTATTTCATTTCTTTTAATTTAAGTTAGCATCTAAATATTTATTAACCTCTGTCTGTCCTCAAGTTTTAAATGTCTGTTTGACATAGATTATTGTTTGTACGTTTACAATGTTGCGTATTTTAGTAAAATTTCATTCATTTCTTTTAATTTCCATTTTGTAGCTTAGAAGGTTGTGTGGTGCTCCACACCAGATACTTTAGTAATTGTACAAATCACTGCGCATTAACAAAGTAGTTTCGAGGAGACATGCTTGCAATTTAATAGTTATCTTAATATGAGACCATACCAGATCGAACACTAACTGTTTCTCAAACTGTCGACGAGTAATGGGATTTGCGTCTTTGTTGTATGCATTGCATGCATAAAGGAATTGATGGAGGTTGTTTCAATAAGGAATAAAACACAGTAAAAGCCATCTACGATTGTTGCGTGCCACATTACAGTTGGCTGCAAGTTCGTCCACTACATGTACTCCGCCTTCTGTCAAACTGTAAAACGTTACGATTTCCAGTTTTCGTTCATCCCCAGCACTATTATCGATAGACCTGTCATGATTTAAGGTAAACAGTAAGAGACCAATTTTATTTTCCTTATGAACATACGAGACTAAAGTTATGTTTTCTTGCACCGCAAATAGCGAACTTTTCTCCTCTCTGCTCCTTATCTTCAAGAATTCTGGTGGAATTTCTTCCTTATCCTAGCACAGAGTAGCAATGCAGCTTAATTAATACCCTTTGAGCAAAAGTATAGACAGTGGATAACTCGTAAACCAATTGTGAAATGTAATATTATGTTTACTTTCATTTCAAAAATGTACAAAGCTGCGTCACAATATCTTCCGGTTTGTTACTAATTTGAAATGCTTCGTCTAGCTGTTTACCTGCCTAAATTTCAACTTGAAAAGTTCTTGCGTCGCATACACATACGTATACACATACGCAAATGCATACGCATACGCATACGAATACGCATACGCATACGCATACGCATACGCATACGCATACGCATACGCATACGCATACGCATACGCATACTCATACACATACGCATACGGATACGCATACGCATAAGCATAGGCATACGCATACGCATACACATACTCGTACACGTACACGTACACGTACACGTACAAGTGTACATGGATTTATGTCCATGAACCCTATCTAACATGAAGTTTTAAACATTATTCTGACGTAGATTATTGATTTTGTTTTTACAATTTTGCCTGTTTTCGTTATGAACGTATAAAAGATAGTTGCATAGTCATCCTAAAAAAATTGAAATTAAAATTATTCCATTTCTTTTAATTTAAGTTAGCATCTAAATGTCTATTAACCTCTGTCTGTCCTGAAGTTTTAAATGTCTGTTTGACATAGATTATTGTCTTTGCGCTTACAATGTTGCCTATTTTCGTAAAATTTCATTTATTTCTTGTAATTTCCATTTTGTAGGTTGGAAGGTCGTGTGGTGCTACACACCAGATCCTATAGTAATTGTACAAATCACTGCGCATTAACAAAGTAGTTTCGAGGAGACATGTTTGCAATTTAATAGTTATCTAATATGAGACGATATCAGATCGAACACTAACTGTTTCACAAACTGTCGACGAGTAATGAGATTCGCGCCTTTGTTGTATGCATTGTATGCATAAAGGAATTGATGAGGCTGTTTCAATAAGGAATAAAGCACAGTTAAAGGCCATTTACGATTTTTGCGTGCCACATTATAATTGGCTGAAAGTTCGCCCACAACATCTACTCCGCCTTTTGCCAAATTATAAAACGTTACGATTTCCGGTTTTCGTTCATACCCAGCACTGTTATTGATAGACGTGTCATGATTTAAGATAGACCGTAAGAGACCAATTATATTTTTCTTATGAACATACGAGACTAAGGTTATGTTTCCTTGGACGGCAAATAGCGAACTGTTCTCTTCTCTGTTCTTTATCTTAAAGAATTATGGTGGAATTTCACCCTTATCGTAGCGCCGAGTAGCAACAAAGCTTAATTAATACCTTTTGAGCAAAAGTATAGCCAGTGAATAACTCGTAAACCAATTATGAATTGTAACATTATGTTTACTTTCTTTTCAAAAGGAACAAAGCCGCATCACAATGACTTCCGGTTTGTTACTAATTTGAAATGCTCCGTCTGGCTGTCTAACTGCATAAATTTGAACTTGAAAAGTTCTTGCGTCGCACACGCATGCGCATGCGCATATGCATACGCATACGTATACGCATACGCATACGCATACGCATACGCATACGCATACGCATACGCATGCATACGCATACGCGTACGCATACGCATACGTGTACACATACGCAACGCATACGCATACGCATACACATACGCATACGCATACGCATACGCATACGCATACGCATACGCATACGCATACGCATACGCATACACATAAGCATACGCATACGCATACGCATACGCATACACACACGCACACGCGAGCGCGTACGCCTACGCGTACACGTACGTACGCGTACGCGTACGCGCGTACGCGTACGCGTACACGTACACGATACGTACACGATACGTACACCTACACGCACACGTACACGTACACGCACGACACGCACACGTACACGTCACACGTACACGTACACGTACACGTACACGTACACGTACACGTACACGTACACGTACACGTACACTACTACACTACACATACACATACACATACACATACACACTACACATACACATACACATACACACACATACACACACACCACTACACTACACATACCACACTACACACACACTACACACCATACACATACCACACGTACACAACACACGTACAGTACACGCACACGTACACGTACACGTACACGTACACGTACACGTACACGTCACATATCCGTACACGTACACACACGTACACGTACACGACACTACACGTACACGTACACGCAACCTACACGTACACTACACGTACACATCACACGTACACGTACACGT